>JBBMOC010000031.1:4443207-4552920 GCA_037975185.1 Centropyge bicolor | reverse complement strand
TGAGGAGGGGTGAGGTGGGGGGTGAGGTGGTGGGGGTGTCCTGGGTCCTCCTGGAGCTGCCTTCCTATAACCACTGTTTACAATTTTCTTTAAGAAAACTGAAGATGTGTAGCAGGAAGAGTGAAATGCTCAATGTACAGATTTTATAATTTGTAAGCGTTTATTATAAGAGTTTTAGAGTCACAATCGAGGCAAAATTGATTTGAAATTTTATGCATGATCATAATGTTGCATCAATATTAATTACAGTGGGGTGTCACCTGGAATTTTAATGCAAGGATTTAAATCAGGAGCCTTATTGATAATCAGGAGGTGATTTTTAAGGCACCTAAAAAAACTGCTTTGGTTTTAGCTGCAATAAAAATTTATTTATTTTTATTTTGTGATGCAATATTTTCAATTTCTTCAGAATAAAAGCTTGCAGTGTTGCCCTCTGTGCAGCAGCAGCACAGCAGCTCCAGCAGCACATTAGATGTGCTAAAGAAAATTGGCCTGCTTTATAGCGCCACGGGATCTGGTCACCGAATATTGATCTGCTTTCATCTCGACAGATTCACTCAGTCCTGGATGTACTGCTGATTGTTGAGGGAGTTTGGTCTGAAAGATTGAATTGCACCTCTGAGACCTCAGGCAGGCAGCCTCTGCACAAAGTTGGTCAAACAATATTCTGTTGTGCAGAAACACTGAGATGATCTACCTTCAATTCCAATTTCACATCCAGACAAAAAAAAAAAAAAGAGAAATGCAAAATCTATTTCTGAGCCTCTGTTTTAATGTGTGCCTCCTACCTGTTAATGGATGAGACGCTGGGGACGGTGTCGTTGTCGCAGATGCCCTCTGCCAGCAGTCTGTCTCTGATCTCCCACGCAAACATGGTGGGGTTTTGCCTCTTGTAGTCTGCGATTTTTTCCACCACCTTTGGTGTGGCCACTTTAGGCTTAGAGCCACCGATCACCCCTGGTTTGATGCTGCCAGTCTCATAGTATCTGCAAAAAAAAAAAGAATCTCCATGAGATGATCGATGCAATATTTAAGATGTGTTTAATATTTTATAAGTAATGAGACATGAGGGTTACAAGCTGCACAGTTGTTGTTTCTGGGAACTACTTTTTTGCAATAAAGCGTCCAAACATTAAACTTTTTTGCAGCAAAACATCAAAAGGCGACTTCAAACTTTATAACGTGCAAAACTATTCTTTAAATTTAATAAGAGTGCAAGAAAAATGCATTAGTGCGCAAAGATGCATCATGCACAAAATGCAACTGACTTTTCAATTAGCTCAAAAATGCACGCAAAAGCAGCCTTAATCAACAATCCACGATGGGTATTTCTGAGCCTGAGCTAGCGCCAGCAGGTCCGGACTCACCTGCCCAGGATCTTGCTGACGCAGCCGTGGCTGACCCGCAGCTGCCGGGAGATGTCGCAGGGCCGGACGCCCTGGTGGGCCAGCTCCACGATCCGCTGCCTCACCACGTCCGGGAGGGGTCTGCCGTTCACGAACACCCCGCCGAGCTGGTTCACACCTCCGTGCCCTACGTGGGATACAACAGCAGCACACACACAACCGTAACATTACATAAAGTCGTCAGAGAGAAGGGGATTTTTTTTTATTATAGGAAAAATAGTCTTTATAATAAACTTGACTTGTTTCTGTGGAGCAGCTGCATTTACGTGTTTTTATGATGTTGCGAAGGAGATGCATGAAATGATCCACAGAAATATTTAAATTTTAGTCATTTTTAAAAAAATATCTATTTTTTTTTATTTTATTTCATGCAGTCAGAAACTTGTTTACTGTCTTTATTCGGCCGATTTACTTTTAAATGTGTGACCAAAATGACCAAAATCATAATATTATGGTCAAAATAATTAAAGAAGAAAAGTAGATTTTGGAAGCTTTTTAAAATAGAAAAGAGTAAATATCACAACATTGCACCCAACACAAGCCAAGGGTCCTATAATGAAAGTGCACGTTTATATGTATTTTTTAATTTATTATTTAAGGGAATAAAAATGGACATTGCAGCTGAAAATTTAATTTATATGCATGTTTTTATCTTGTTGTCTCTCTTTATGTTTAAATCAAACTAATTCTTTAACACAAATTTATTACAATATTGCCTTTATAATAGTGTTTTTCAAAATAAAATTACGGCAAGTGCTAAACAGCTAATTATGCAACATACTGTAAATGTAATTTTCCTCCCTGTTGTTGTGCAGCTTGTACAAATTAATAAGCTACATTAAACCCAACATTTGACTTTGTGGACCTGCTATTCTAAATAATTACAAATATGAATTAATTTAAGTCTCCACTACTTTTTTTCTTGCAGTGAAAAAAAAAAGCACGAGCTCATATTTTCTTTGCAGCTCGGCTCGTGTTGGATATTAAGTTGCAAGCTCCCTCCTTTTCCTTGCACAGTAATTTTAAATAATTGAGCGAGCTTTGATTCCTCGTATTACAAATTATTTGGTTAAATGAAGAGCTCATCAATTATTCACACACACTCACCAAACACAAGTGAACCACACTGTACGTCGTGGACTTGTGTTGGACTTTGCTGTTATTTGAATCATTTGAATAATACATGTGTAACTAATGTGACTTATTAGGCCTAAACACACACACACACTCACACACACATACACACACTGTGCGCGGGAAGCTGCAGGCTGATACACGTGTAAATTAGAGCACCTGCATGTTCTTTGTTTACTCTGACAAGTTTAATTCCTGCACATCGCTGCTCTGTGCGCAGAAGCTCTGCTGCCATTTATGATATTTTTAAGATTTTTCAAAACTGTTTACGAACTAAAATTTGCACACAGGTATGAAACATGAGCACATTATTTATTCCCACTATCAAGCTTGTGTTTCCATGTGTGGCTGCACGTCAGTTTACGAGGCTGCAACTGTTTGTTTTCATGCACCAACATGCAAACTCCTCATGCCCCCCCTGCTTACAGGCCTGTGTAATGTGCAGAAATTACATGTGCTTTCTGATGATTTTTTTTTTTTTTTACCCGCATGCACGCAAAAGCTGCAGCAGGAGAGAAACTGGGGCTGTGCTACTTACGGTGCATCGCTGTGAAGGGGTCTGCTTTGCAGTGAATATCCATTGGATAGCAAAGGAAAGACAGATAATCAACTGAAGTCGCCGTTTCGCCTTCCGATCAAGGATGAAAATGAGAAGAAAAAAAAGGTGACTCTACTCGATGGAGGGACTTAGTTGGCCCCTCCACCCCCGCTTCAACGAGCTATCTGATGGCAACTTCTTCCCCCAAAAGTTGCCTGTGTTGCGTTCAGCAGTCCGCTCCTGGAGCTGAGGTCTGGCAGGTGCGCAGCATGACCGGAGGATCGTCTCGGGGAAGGCGACCTGTGCGCGCAGAGGATCGCTGTTTTCTCAGAGCCTGGACCGAGTACGGGTGCAGATTCTCACAGCATGCCAGCGGAGGACACTGCGGCTCTTTGCGGGGGATGAAGCTCGGAGGTCCAGCGTGCAGGGCCCGGTATCTCCTCAAATCCTGGTGGCCTCGATTTGCGCGTCAAAAGGGGAGAATTACGCACAGACGCGTCGGGGTCTCTCCTGATGCGTCAGGCTGGATCTTTGGGCTGGGAATGAAGCCTCTGTCTGTGTCTGTGGTTCTAAAAGCTGCAACCCTCCCCTCCTCTCCCCACCACCTCACCACCACCTCTCCTCCTCCCCTCTGCAGACCCCCCCCCCCCTTCCCCCCTTTTTGCTTATATGGATGACTTGTCAGACAAAGGCAATGGATGCCAACACTTTGTGATTCGCCAAAAAAAAAAAAAAAAAAACAGGGTCCAAATGAGGAGGTCTCTGGGTCTGACACACCGGCAGGAAGGGGAGGGAGATAAATAAGGATCCGGAGTTGCAAATATCAGTTTATTAGACATTATAACAGCTGTGAATTATAAACTCTCTTAAAGGAAGTTTTGAATGAACGCAACAAAAATATTTTTAAATTTGTGTGTGTTTTCCCCCTTTATTTTGTGGACAGCTTGTCTCTGGGAATATATAGGATGTCTCTGTGCACAGGTCTCCTCATTTTTTCAATTTCATCTTTTTATTTCCATTTTTTTTTCTTTTTTCTCATCTGGGTTTATGTCCTCTCTGGAACCCAAATAGGCCTGACATGTTTTATTTATATCCTTTTTTTTTCTTGCTTTAATTCAATGCACAAAAAGTCACAACCGGTGGCTGATGGTTGTAAAATCAGATGTATTGACCTCTCTACATTCAGCTGATGGTGTGATCATTGCACTGGTCCAAACTGGGAGGTGAAGCTGTGTGCACGCAGCAGTGCCGCTTGGCTTCTGTAGATGGCGCTGTATAGTTTCTCAAACGTAAAGGCGATGTCAAAGTAGTCCAAAAAAGTAAAACTTGAGGTGCACTTGAGTGCCTGTGGTCAAACTGATCAGTAGCTATAAATATTCTGCCGGAACAATCATCCATAACTGTGGATCCATGTGATGTGCTGCAGAGAATCAAACAGCCTGAACCTGCAGGATGAAGTCATGTGGATGGGAAACAAACTAAACAATGCATGATGGAGTCACATGAAAGTCAAAGTGCATCGTTTTGGATATTATTAATATTCTGTCATAAAAAAAAACTTCAGCCTATAAAAACTTGTAATATTTCAAATCATCATAAATTTGTTTTATTTTACACATAATTCTCTGATTCTTTAAATAAATTATACAGTAGACAAACATAGGGCGAGTGATTTTAAGTTGAAGTTGCAAAATGTTTTACAAGAAAAAAAATGCAAGAAATAAAAGTAAAATCAAATTTAGAAAACCATTAAAATGCATAAAAATGCAAATACATGAAATTGAATAAATTTACACAATATCAATAATAACAATGACGAAGAAGAGGAAGAACAACAATAGTAATAACAATAATAATAACAACAACAATAATGATAATAAAAGAATTTCAAAATAAAAGACATTATGCACGTAGCTTTTTTCGTGGGGGGGTCTGTGGGTGGGGCTCGGGGGCATCTCTTAGGGGCAGGGGGCCACGTCTCTGCCTCCTGGTCAGGTTAGGGGATGATTTCTCTTTTTGTTACTGTTTTTGGAGTGAGCTTCTGGTACAATATGTAGCACTATAGGCTGTAATTTCACACCCGGCTGCACATTTCCCTTAAAGCTACATTCTTTTTTTCCCCCCTCTCCCCCCCCTTCTATAAGACCCCCACCACCACCACCATCATCACCCCCTCCCTCAGTTTTCTCTCATGCCCTCCTGCTCCCCACAATTTGATCTCCCCCGTTTGCAGAAATTAAGCAGGATGAGGGAGGGATTTTTTTGGGGGGGGGGCAAAATGCTGAAGTTGTTGTTTTTCACAAACCAACACACCTTTTTTCCTCGTGTTTACTTGTTTGGGTCTGTGTTTGAACAGCACGTGTCCTGTTTGACTGTGGTCACCCCTCTCTTTTTGGGAAGGGGGTCTCTCTATTCAGCTGCTACAACCAGAGGTCAGAGAGCTGCTAAAAAAGCCATTTGAAGAACACAAAGGCTGAATCAATTATCACCTCCTGTTTTTGCAGCTTCTTTAATAATTAACACTTCTCATGACTAAAGCTGCATCACTTTTGGAAAATGCAATTCCGATGCATTTTCCTGCAATTACTGTTTCTGACAAGCAGCTGCAGTATTTAAGAAGATGCATGTCAAGAGTTTGGAAAATGTTTTTGGAGCCCGGGTGCACCCATTAGAGGAGGTGTAATGTATTGACAGAGAGCAATTTATCTTTTGCCCCGCTTCCTAATGGCCTGTGCAGGAGGAGAGAGGAGAGGTGGCATGGAAGAGGAGGAGGAGGAGGAGGAAGAGGAGGAGGAAGAAGCACCGAGGGTCCAGCAGCTCCACCCGCCCAACATCAGCTCACACTTCCAGGCAGCTGAGGGGAGGATGATGGAGGCGCCAGGGTGGAGGTAAAGAACTTTTATTTCAGGAGTGTGAGAGGTGTCACTGATGCTCTTTCTCTCCTCCTCTCGTGCAGACTCGCGCTGGTTGTCTCGCGTTATTCCGACGTCACCAATCGATGAGTTTCCCTGCAGAGGGGAGCTGACACCACTGGGTTGTAAGTTGCATATTAATCCTTTTGGATTTCAGTCATATCTGTTTTGGATATTTATGGATGAATTTGCTGCATAATTATGGCTACTTTTTGGATTTTTTTGCACCTCATGTAAAGAGTCAAAAAAACGAGTTTGAAATTCTGTGCATGCTTTAAATAAATGGGATTATGCTTTTTTTTTTTTTTTTTTTAAATCTGATATTTCCCTCTAAAATATCCACAAATGAGTGATGATGATAATAATTTTGCAGGTGAGCTTTGAGGAGTTCACCTGCAGCCTCCCTCCACCTGCTCCTCCAACACCTCCACAAACCTCCCTCTCTCCTCTCTCTCTGTGTTGGATTTGCTCTCTGGCTCCTGTGCTCCAGCAGAGAGCCCTCACACACTCCGGGCTACAAATCTTGCTGGCGTGAACAGATGGAGCATCAATTTGATTCCATCCTCGACACCGTGAAAGATTGATTTTGCACTTGCTTTTAATTTTGCCCATAATTAATTGGATCATTACGACTGTTTTCCATTGATCCCCCGCTTAAATGCGAAATTAGAATGTGATCTATGTTTCTTATCATTAGTTTTATTTTGTAAATTTATTTGTCTATATGTGAAAGAAGCTCTTGTATCATTCTATATTATTTGAGCTTTAATGCATTAATAGCAGACTGTATATTAATATTGTAGAATTATAATCTCATTATAACCTCAGATTGTGGCCTATTGATTTAAACACACTGATCAACTTTAGTTTCTCTTCACGAAAAATCGCTATAATTTACCGATAATTTTCTGCCCTATAATATCTCCAATAATATCCCAGCAATATGTGCATTATAATTCTGATTTTATTTTAGGAAAACTTCTGCAATCAGTCATTAATTTTCCATCAATTGTCAGGCTGCATCTTTTTTTTTTTTTAATGCACCCAAACATCCATTATCTTTAAACATTCTGCAAATTAATAGAATAACATGATAATAACATGATTTTGTTGACTACAACTTTTCAAGTCTACACATATATTTTTGAAATGGTTCAGGCAGAATAGTGAGAAATTAACAATGGCAATAAATTATTTTTTTAGTCTTAATGTGATGGTGAGAAAATCTGTTCAACAGAAATTTTTGTTTTGTGTTTGTAAAATTAAAGAAAAAGATGAAACACATTTTTAAAGGGAGAATTCAAACATTACAAAATACAATAAAGTCATTTTACCCCCTTTCTTTTGATGCTTCAATTTCCACTTTGATGCCACTCTTTTGAAGTGTACTCAGCACTAAATATGTCAGTTTAATGCAGCAGTTTTAACCGTTTACTGTCTTTGATGGGGAATCATGAAAAATTAAGAATAGGTGTAAAGTTTACAGCTGTCAGGCTCGTATTTCAGATGATAAAGCAGATGAAGGACCCTGAGCTGCTCTGACTCTTTGCAGTAAAAATCCACACATGTTACCTGCATCCAGTTTGCTGTTAACCCCCCAACATACACCACACACACACACACACACACACACACTGAGTGGTTCCAGTGATTTTTGTATTGTATTAAAGAGCCAAATGCAAGTGAGATCAGGTTACATTACTTTGATTAGAAAACACTTTGTTAAATTACTTTTCATACCCTGAGCACAAAAGCAGTCAGACAGTTGAGTTTCTGAGCTTTTTCATGCCTCAGGTACAGCAAATCATTAAGAAAAATTAACATCTCATTAGCATTTAAACATGAAAGAAGGGCCAAATTACAAAAATATTATTATTATTATTGTTATTATTATTAATATTACAAGCTTTTATATTTACAGCATCAAAGCTAATTTCAGTATCTTATTTCCCCAAATTTCCATAATGATTCCAGATATCAGACGTTGCCTTCCCATCTCTCACGCACTAGCACGCTAAGTTGGGGAATAAAACTTAAAATACACTCTCGCTCCTCATTCATTATGCAGATTTGCAAGTAATTGTTAAATATGCCCTGCAGTGCTGGATTAAAAATAGGTCTGTATCTTGTCATTTTCAAAAGTATTCTCCGTGTTGCATTTATTGTACTGGGAACAAGGGCTAAATCCCTTCTCTTCCCCATCAAACTTTCCACATGAATAGTTAAATGTGTGCCCCTCTGGTTGGAACTTAACAAAGAGTCGAGAGGCTTTACAGTAAAATTGTAAGGGCACTGGAAACTGACGTCAAGAATATTGTGGGCAAGTTTTGGTCATTAATCTTGACTTTTTCTATCCAACTGTCCTGATTTTCTACGGTGTTTTTTACACAAACAAGTCTAAAAAAAAATTCTCCTCCTCGTCTCCACCTTCACCACCAGAGAAGCCTCCCCCAGTGGATAAAGGCAGCAGCCAGTCCTCCCATAAGGCCATTGGTTCATCACTGTGGGAGAAGCTGATCCCACGTCTGGATCCTTCAGTGGCTCAGTGTGTGTGCGTGAGTGTGTGTGTGTGTGTGCAGCAGAGATCAGCCTGAGGCGGCTCGGAGGTGTCCCGCCAGCTGCCTCTGTCCCAACCAGACAGCCAACAGCTTCAAATCACATGTCAGCAATATGGGAAACAGAGCTTCTGTCCACTGGGCCGCTGACATGTGCTAGCCTATGGCATGTGAATGCATAATGTAGCAGTCACCTCCTGGTGGCAGGCTTTGACCTCACAAATGTAGGTTTTTCTTTAATTCCCCCTCTTTGTCTTGTTGTTTTCTTTCATTTTTCCTCCTTATCTTTGCTAGTTGTCTTCATTGTAATGATGATATGATAATGTGTCAGCTGCACAGTGTGATTAGTTTGTGCGTCTCTGTGTGTGTGTGTGTGTGTGTGTGTGTGAGGCTGTGTATACACATATATTCCTCTCCCCAGAAATCTACGGATGAGCAGCTCCCACATAAGCTCCTGATCACTTCTGTAAATGCTTCCTGTCACCTTCAGTGGTGTAATGATCATGAAAATTGTGACCTTGATCTATGGAAAGCCATAATGTGACTGAATGGCCTCCTCCCACATACTTTCTCACCGGCTCCGAGCTCGGAGGTACGCTAAAGGACGGCTGCAAGGAAGATTGTTTAGTGGTAATAAAAAGCCAGTAGTTTGGCTTGTAATGGTTCGGGCATTCCTCCTCTCCACAGCCATTTGGCTAAATCTTTAGTGATGGAGGCCTGTGTGAATGTAGATGAGAATCTGGGAGATGTTGTCCTCAGGCACTGGGGAGATTTTATCGTCTGGTGGTCCAACATGATAAAGCACATAACTGTGTTTAGGGGATAGAAGAGTGCAACACTGATGTTATGTCCTGTGCTTATCATTTAAGTGTAGAATTTAAAAATCCCTCTGCCATCATGGTGTTATTGTCCAAATATTGGTGTTGGAAGTTGTCAGCCACTGGTTTATTATCATTGTTTACTTCTGGACTGAAAGAGGAGAGCGGTAATCTGTGACCATGACCATAAAAATACATATTTTTATGGCGTCAGTCACATTAGACACAAAGCTGGAGTTTGTTTTCTAAAGTGCATTGTTGTGTGCTTTAAATAAAGTGTCTGTTTATATGAATTTTAATGTGTGACAGTCTGATATGTTTGGCACAAGAGCAACTTTTTCCAATGTTTGTTTTGCTCCAAGTGAAGAAAAAAAAAATCAATCTCTGGCATGATGTTGCTTGAATTCTCATTTAGTCTGGAAAATCTGGTTTGTGCAACGTTGTTTATGATCACACCCTTGCCAGCTTTTCATATTTAAACGAGCAAAGGTTTAATTACCAAATGATGACAGTGTCATATGGTGCCATGATGGCACGGGGTGTCTAATGAATGCAGAGGAGCGAGGGATGCATACGCGACACTGAGTGACAGTGGGATGCACAGATCAAAACAGAAAAAAAGAAGAGGGAGAGACAGTAAAACATCTGTAATTTGCAATTCACTAATGTTCAATGGTTGCTCATGGATTAAGAATTTTAGACTATTGTCTGCCAGATGGAAGAGGAGAGGGAGGGAGGGGTTGTAGAGGAGGAGGAGGGGGCTTCTAAGCAGCATATTTACATCTGTATATCAACCCTGGATTTAGTAATCAGACAGAGGAAAAACCAACTGCCTCCAAAAACACTCTCGGGGCATTTCATCTATTACCTATTTTCCAGCAGCACAAACATTAGAGAATGATTCTCCCCATTTGTTTTTCTTTTTTTTTTGTCGAGGCGTATTTAAATTTGCCAGGACAGCTTGTAGATTGTGGGGAGTTTTGTGCACGACTTGCTCTATCTATCTCGATATAATCACGAGACAGTTTGGAGTGCCGGACCCGGGTCTGCTCACACATCAGAGTTAATTTCACTGGGATGTTGATGTGCTCTGAAATATTGCACTGAAGTAATATCAGTTAGTGGGCCGCCAAAAGATGTACATGCTTAACCAGGCATGAAACCTTGCTGAATTACACCGTATTTATACTTAGCTCAGATCAGCGCATTTGTCATTAAAATCTGGTCTGGTTGCCTGTCTGTTTTATGGATCTGTTTAATGATGCGCTGTGTAATAGTGTTACAATGTATAGCCGAGCTATTGGCACATTTCACTCACAGGCGTCAATAAATAACCACAGCAACCTTCAACTTTCATCTCAACTCAGAGGCTTCTTCTGCGTAATCACTGGGGTTTTTGTTTGAGTCTGTTTGCCGTCAGCACGTGGGCGACCTTGTGTTGGCAAGTTTTCACAAATCATGCACAGTTTGCTTCGCGAAGAGTGGAAGAAGTACTTGCAATAGAAACTTTGTGAAAGCAGTACAAAGTGAACACAGGGTATCAGTAAGCACTCATTATATAGAAAGGGCCCATTCATACTCTTATAATGCTATGTGCACTATTGTGTTATTATCACTGACCTCATAAACTGTAAGTCACATTTGAATGTTGTCGCTGGTTGGAACAGAGCAAATTCAAACTACTGCACAAACTGATGGCTAGTTTGATTTATAACAATCTATCAATAGCAATAACAACAAAAGATGATTGTGTGTATGTAAAATCTGAAAAACAACTAGTACCTCAAAATTCAGTTTTTTATATACTTTTCCTACTTTCCACACGGCCATTGATTCCCATTGATTTCCAAATGCTACGAAAACCATTCAGCGGGCTTTTCCAATCCTCTGCTGCGTTATATTTGACTCGACAGCGTTCACAGTGATGAATTACACGACGCGAGTGAGTTTCGAAAGTCTGTCAATTGATTTTCATGCCGTAAGGAAATGAATGGAAACCAGAGGCCATCTGTGGCAGTGGGTCCGAACCTGGAGGTCAGCGCCATATCTGAGCGGCCACAAGATGACAGATAAGCAGTGAAGTAATATATTACACAAATTCAGGTTTATGCTTTTAGACTTTATTGTAATCTTTGTGTTTTTCTTGAGAATGACATTTTCTCATTGTTGGGCCCCACTGGCCTGTCAGACACACTAAAAAGCCTGAATCACACCACGTTTATTCTCATCTCAGATCAGTGCTTTTGTCATTAAGAGGGTTTTAATATGAAGCGTCCTGGCAGCCATGTTGTCTAAGCTTCATACCATGTGTAGTAATGGTGTTCCTCAATAACAGACAGGGACATTTGTTGCATGTTATCTTGCATCTGTCTCCAATATAAATAAATAAATTGCCAAAAAAAGAAGGAAAAGGAGTTTGTAAAATAGTCAGTGGCGACGTAAACTATTCATAATTTAAAGCAAAACTGCAAAAGCAATCAATGTCACTGGCACGCTCCTTTACTCCTGCATTCATTTAACAGAAGTGGACTGTGGAGAGCTCACCCTTTCATTAGTAATTAAGTGCTTTTGTCATGCTGTGACGTAATGGCTTTACCCCGACCATCCATCCTGTGACACCAGAGCTCCTCCCACTGAATCACCCTCCAGGACACAGCACATTATCTATTCAAACACATACGTCTACTATTAATTTTTAAATATTTGTGCCTATTCTCTCATTTTTTTCATAGTTAAATTGTCTTTATTTAGTCACACTGAGGGGCTGTTTTAAAGAAAAGAGCTGACTCCTTGTTTTCATGCTGGATGTACACTGATGCAGACACATGTTGTGGCAGTTGTCGCCGCCGATATATCCGGGCCCTCTGACTGTACAGCTCTCCCATGGCTCTCTCCCCAGGACTGTGAAAACATCTGTCACGGCGGCTGCCATTTTCCTCTGTGGTCAGAGCGTCAGGTGAAGGTGCTGCCTGCTAGCCTCATGACATGGTACACATGGGTACCTCCAACAACAGTGCTCATTAACAGGCAAATGGAGCAGGAGCCCTAGCAAATTGAGCAGCGTTTCGCCAGGATCGGCCCTGCCAGATTGCTCGGATAGCCAAAGTGACATCACCAAGTGCCAGCCCCCTTTGCCCCCACCCCCCTCCAAAAAAATTAACATCCCTAATCATCTGCCAGGCTAAACATTATTCTTCATGATTCAGATCAGCCATGCTTGCCCTCCACTCACAGAGTATCTCTCCTCTCTCTGGGCCAAAAGCAGCCAGCCTTGGACTGATTGCTCAGCCTTTTGTGCCCTTCGTTTGTGAGAATGGCAAATCGATTCGAAAATCATCACCCATGAGCAGCTATCATGCAGAGCCGGGCGCGTGAGTGTTGCAGATATGAAATGGAAATCAGGAAAACAGAAAAGTGGGGCCCTGTTTTCGAAAAAAAAAAGTGTCACTGAGAAATAAACTCACAAATAAGTTTTTTTTTGCTTTTTGCTTTTTGCAGGGAAATATGAAATGAGTGAAAGTGCATCTTTAACACGACCCTATATGAAAGGGTCACCAAATTAATTGACAGGTATTCTATTATATGACTGACATGACAAATACATTACTATAATAAATTTAACGTTTTCTGCTACTTTTAAAACATTTAATCAAAATTAAAATACTGTTTTCTCATCATTAGGACGAACTTTTCAATCACTGTATGTTGACTGAACTTAAATGTATATTGTTAAAAAATTGAGAATTAGGCCTTTAGTATATTGACAGTTTCATGCTTTAAATCATGTTGATTTAATGTTAATTTCCAAATTTTTAAATGACTTGCTTTTTTCTATTATTCTCGTGCAATATCATCATGGTATCAGAAAACTGGAGAAACATGTGTTTTATAGATTTAGCCAAAATTGACATCGCCTTACATTTCCTCTGCTCCTGTATATTATCATTCGACTAGCTGAGCTCAAAATTTAAAAATACTAACACCAAGAACCAGTCTGGCATCTCCTTTGTGAGGACTGCAGTTTCCCATCCTGACCAGAGACAAACCCCAAAATTTGACCCCAAAAAAGCGAACCACAGAGGAAAGACCAGCACGAGGAACAGGAAGGAAGCTTGGCATATCTAATTAATTACTGCATATTAGAATGTTTGTTTACAGAAATGAAGTGCTACAAGAGGTCTGATGTTAATTAATTTAAAGTGTACTTCCCCCCTCACTCCCCACAATGTGTTGACGACTGCTGCTGAGGTACTTTCATGGCAGGTAAACCTATGTCTCATTGGATTTCCATCAATGGCTCTGAGGTGTGTATGGAGCAAAAAGCTTGCCACACAGATTAGGGAGAGTGTTAACATGATTGCTGATTAATAACGCCAATTAGAACGGCAAGGCGACGAGAAGAGCAGATCAGCCTGAGTATGACAAGAGCGAGCGAGACTGTCTGAAGGGTACTGACTGAAGAATCACAGCAGCTCGGCCGCAGCTTTTCCCATCCAAAGTTTGAATGTAAGACGTGTTGACTGCTTCGCTGAGGAGCTGACCATCACCCAGCGTAGCTATCTGTCCTCCACTTGTATTTTTAGATTTTGCAGAGCACTGAAAAGGAGTAAGAAGTGCTTATCCATGTGTCCTGTTGACTTTTTTTGTTGCCACTTTATCAGTGTGTCTGGGAGTGAAGCACAGGGCTGCACACACAGTATAACCAGAGTCTCAGGAGGTCTCTCTCTGGACAATGATGTATTTAAGCCCCTCCAGAGGTCAGATGGACTCTGTCCAGAACATCACCTGCAATCAATAGTGTTGGTAAACCAGGCACAACTGAGCAGACATGGAGGGTCCTCTTCTAAACACACTGTGAGGGAACCGCATGGGCCATTGCACTGCTAAAACTGTGAGAAGAATGGCTTGACGCGCTGCTACTTAAGCACCGGTGACTGAGGGAGGACTTATTTATGTCGGGCCGCACTGGCAGGCTCGCACTGTTGTAACGTTTCCCAAAAGCCGGCTGCAGAAAATGTACTGATCCCACTGAAAGAACTGACATTTATGTGGAACCGTCATGTCAAGGTCAAGGTCTTTTTTAAAAATTCATATTCAAGGGTTGTTTTGCAGGCAGGGGGCTGATTCAGAGACAACAACAGTAAGACAGATCCTCCCTCATCCCCACAACATACATACAGTAAGGCCTATATTTAGTAGTTTAGCATTTGCCTTTCATACGAAGTCTTTCCTTTATATGTTGCTTTAAAGAAGCAATGGCTGGACACATCTAAAAGCTTTTTTTTCTATAAACGTTTTTTAATTTTTGAAAGATGGGTTTCCAAAAGACATAAGGTAAATGCAGGATGAATGATTTTAATGTCATACAATATCATTGTTTCAACAGATGCAACAATAACTTCAAATATCAGATTTTTTTTTTTGCAGATTTTGACAAAATACAGACACAACAGTCGAGACAATCAGTTCTCTTAGTGACTGGATGACAACATGGAGAGACGAATGAATGAAAGGAAAAACGGACAAATCAGTGTCTGTCAGGTATTCAAGTTATTCTATAGACTGAAACTTGACTTTAAAAATCAGTAATCATTTCCACTGGAGGTGGCTGTAAACCATTTAATTTGGGGGCTCATTGCACATTTTCTATTCATACATGTATTTTTGGTATTTTTATTTCACATCCTTATTAATTCTTTTGGGATCATTTTGCATATAAATAAATAAGATGAAACCATGTTCTAGCTCTACAGCCAAAACATTAGCTTATTGAATAAAGCCTGTGCTGCATAACTGTCAATATAAAATACTTCCTATTCAAGTCAATGCAGTCAGTATACTTGTTCCAATAATTTCTTTTATTCTATGCTGAACTCCAGAAAAGACTCATTAAGCTCATAATGGCATCTTCCGCACATGTTAATATCATCCATTTATTACAGCTTTTCTTTTCCACGTAATTCCACAAATTTCCTTCTGCTTTATTGTTCAGTGCCTTTCACAGTTTTCAATACTGGGGTCTCGGCTGAGTGACAAATATGACATCCAAGTGCTCAGGTCTTTATCCTGAGCAAGGCTTTCAGTAAGTGGTCCGGATTCAATCATGTGTCTGGGAACTTGAGCCCCAAAAACAATGAATGCAGAGGCACCGAGTGTCAACTGCAAGTGGGTTTTGAAGAATTGGCATAGTCATTTAGGCAGCACCTCACATCCTTCACAAACAAATGAAGCCCCCAGCGCTTCAAAGTGAGATTGATCTCCTTTTGAGACTCGGCACAGAACACTGGGATTCTGAATATTGAGAAAGGTGCCTCTCTCCATGAAAACCCAGTATAAGGCCGCCCTTCCCCCCATCCCATCCTCCACTGGAGTGATGTAGAAAAAGGGACCCGGCGGAGTTTTCAACTTCATCAATATTCACTCATTCATCGTGAATCCTGGCAGCAAATTCTCGACTGTATTACTGGATGGATGTTCTCCTTTGTCACTGTGAGGAGTGTCTGAAATGGAATTTTAAATTAGAATAGAACAATTCCCAATTTTTATGGACTCCGGTCACAGCCATATATATCACTTAATGATGGAAAACTTTTCAATTTTCCTGTGTAGGTCTTTGGCACAATCCAGCCATTAAATAGGTCAGGGATGAATGTGCATAGTTTACTCTCAATTCTATAAAAGAGATGGGAAATCCTGTTGATAAAACAGCTTATTTGAAAAAGCATAATCAATAAGAAAAAGCGATGACCTCATTGAATTTCATCTCCCTGCCTGCTTTAGTGTGTTTCCTTTATCTACAAACTTTGAACTGAAACTCTTATCAACAATGTGATGAAATAAAAATCAGCTGTTGATAAAGATGTTTCCCGCAGGTTTAAAAGTCAGTGAACCCAGTAAGTGAACGGATCATAGCTGGTCACCCTCGCTCTCAATGACCCATGTCAGCATGGGTCACAACATCTGCAAAAGCCTGTGACAGAGAAGCAGCGAAACTCTTTTCATGGCGCGATGTCGATACGTGTTGAAATTTGGTTACTGCATGATTAGCATGACAAACTGCCTGCAGTGTAATTAGATTATTGTTCATACATATCAGTGTGAGACAAGAGAGGCCTCTCTCTGTTTCTGGGCTTGAAGAATCCAACAATTTTTGAAGATGCAGAAAACATAGTCAATATATAAAATTGGACAAACACTGTTATTTTGGATGGACAGTATATATAAAATAAAGATAACACACTATGTCAGCCAATAAGAAGGTTTTATCATCAAAGCTATAAAAGATTTTGTTTTTGTTAATTATTCCTTGGTGTAATTCAAAACCTTCTAATCCCGATTAAATGCTCTTTTAATCACTCATCTTGAAGCCTGAATTAATTACAAACCTGCTACAAAAAAAGTGTTTTCCGTCATAAAAATGTTAATTACCAGGGGGTACTGACCTCCCTTTTGGCGTTGTGTATCCCCAGCTGAGGACAGGGCGTTTGTCCACTGTCGCCACTTAATGACGGTAATATTAAACACTCACAGAATGTTGTCGCGCTTTTGTCTTCATTCATATCAAAATGAAGTTCTTGGAGGCCCACATTTATCAATCACGGCAGGGCTCCAGCTGTTCGCGAGTCTTTGGCCTGGCTTCAACAGCCGGGCTTACAAATTGTCTCTGAATAGCGTCGAGCAAGGCCCCTTCAACCCCCTTTTGTCACTGTCTCCTGACAAATGCTCCTCGGCTGCCTCTCCCAGACACATGCCTCCTTCCTACCTTCTGCTCTCTGCTATCAGATGGCCTGCTTTGCATTCTCGCATGGCTCGCTATGAGCTGCTTTATCTGCACGGCTGCTGGAAAGCCCAGCATCACACAGGGTGATTTCACACTCACAGCTATGATCTGTATCCGACCTGCCAAATGCCTTTTCCCTCCTTAGCTCTCAACTGGGATTGTTATTCAAAGCACTGTTTTGATGCTACTGTACATGCTCGTCTTATTTATAGTGATGTTTTGAAATGAACAGTCAGTAATTAAGCAAATAAGCAAAACAGTCAGAGGGTGAAAAAATACATTATATAATCTGTTTTCTGTTATGCATTATATGATTTTCGCAAAAAACATGTTCTTTTTCTATGGTAAGTGTAAATTTTAGGTGTCTACTTAATTGTGTTTAATTGCAAAGGCAAGTTTGAGAGTTTGGTTATAATTGGATTTTTTTTTTAAATTCCATATTTCTTTATTCTTCAAGTGTCTGTCAGTGTATCTAGGGTCCATGTTGAAAAATAAACAGCAGATATAAAAATCACATTTGATCAAGAAGGCAACTAACAAACCAAACATATACAACAGAAAACAAGTGACTTGATTCATAAAACACAAAATTCAGTTTTATTTTTGTAATATGAATCATATTGATATAAGATACAAGTAGCCCTTGAGAATAAAGTCACTGAAAAACATTTGAGAAGATTAGAGTCATATTATCTAAAAATAAAAAGAGGACATGTTTTATCCATTTAGTTTAAATTAGTATTTGCTTGTGGACAGTTTGGCTTCTGTTTTCTGAAAGACAAGAACGACAAATTCCCAGAACGAGAATGAATTAAAAAGCATAATGCAGCTACAGAAAGCTAGATCACATGTTCCCAATGACTGGATAACAATATTGAGTGGAAAACAATATTTAAAAAACTAACAAATCAAATATCAGTGCTGAGATGTGCAGTATGTAGATATTGGGATCTTGCATGTCAAGTGATAAAAAGGGTGAAGAAACACATGAGGGCAAACCAGTCACCTCCAGGAAAAGCTTTGTTCTTCCTCTGTCCACATCATTTAGAGCTGTCAAACAGGGACTGACTGCCTCTGACCGACATCCAGCTCTGAACCTATGTGTTGAATCATCTGTCACACTCTCAAAAACTCCCGTTGATGGAGACCAACTGAGACTGACAAGCTACAAGTGCTTCCAACTGCTGCTCACCAGCACGTCGTGGCTGACAGCGGACACTTTTAGCCGTGAGTGATTCAGTGCTGAATGACGGGCAGAGCCACTGTTTTATTGCTGCAATAAAGTTAAAAGCAGGACACCTCAGTTTCTTAAGTCTTCACATCATCTGAGAATGATCAAAGGGTTGATGGAAATGATGGAAAACCAGACCCAGCTGTTCTTCACTTCTTCACAAACTTCACATAATCTGCCGAAAATATAAGGAATATTTTTACTTTGTCATGAAGCACACCAATGAATACAAACCCATAAGAGAAAATATCCTTCATTCATTTACCTTGACTAAATCAGTCCCTCCTTTACTCGGAAATTGAAGTGCCTTACCCAAAAACCTGCAGAAAAACAAGCAAATTTTGAGTTATTTTGCGATATAACGCTGTTACAGTAAAACACCAGGAAGATGAATGCACTGTCTTTTTTTGACTTTGACTTTTGGGATATATAAATAAAACTGACTGCAGATGAATGAAAAAAAATACATCTAACAAGTATTGCTGGGATTAGTCTGTGTGGCTTTAAATTATTAAGCAATATTTCCTCAGACAGCACTTTGTTTCCCAGCATGATCTCACCAAAGATCGTATGAATAACAGGCCAATGTCTAAAGTCATTTCATGTGTTATCACAACATACTTTTTAATTTTTGGCTTTAGCGTCATAGAGGACAAAATGTCAAGTGATGTAATATAAAGAGTGACAAAGTCTGCATATGGAGAAAGAGACTGATTGTTAACCACATATTAACCACATGTTTATTATTGTTAACATGATGATCACCGGACTATGACGACAAACAACAAGGTCACCTGACTTCATCCTTTCCTGTAAGTCCTAAATGCAGACAGAGTTAAAGGATATGCAAAAAGGTTAAATGTGAAATATCCTTAAATGTGGTTATTTATAAGCCACATATGACATCCAATTGGATTTCCATTGTATTCCTCTAGAGGTCTTGGCCTTGAAACATGGCTGCACTGAACTCAGTCTGTGTTAGTGTTGCGTTTGTTGACCGATCTCCTGAATTCATGGCAGAGAAATGCTGCATCATGTCAAAAATGGAGGCATTACCAGCGGATAAAAAATGAAATTGTCATCTGAGAACGAATGAAATGTTCAGTTTGTCTTTTGTATCCATTTCAGAAGAAATAATTAAGACAGATGGGCAGATGAATTAGCTGTCCTCCAAGGTCAAACGCTGATTGCCTTATTACTCTATTATTTCACTCTGCTGGAGCTATTACCGCTGACACTTTTTCATGATATTTTGCACATCCACACCAGAAGAGAGAGTGAGAGAGATACAAATTGATTGTTTGGCGGCCAAATCAGTCACAGTCATCTTCGGCGGATGGATTAATGGCTTTGATGGCGGTTGCAGGTTGAAGCAGAGAGACTGGCTGGAGACAAGAGAGATTGGTTTGAACCCCTGGGAGCTGAATGGATGTGAGTTGCATGTAAGGTTGCTTGGTTTTGTTTAGAGGGAGGGGCCGGTGAAAAATGTGTGTGGCGGAGTTTGTCGCGTCCTCAGGATGCACTTTTTGTTCCTTTGCTATTACAAGTGATTGACTACCATGTTCACGCTTCCCCAATGTATGTCAACCAGCCTCCCTGCTCCCATACTTAAGATGTCATCTTTAATATGTGGCTTCTTAACTCCGTGGACCCTGAGGTCATTTTTACACTTTTACATCTACTGGAAAACAAAACGCTTTACACCTCAGAAGCCTCCTAATGTTTCCATGTGAAGATTATGTTGGAATTTATTCGGTGAAACAACTGAATTTGACCTTTTAAAGATAATGTTGCATCTAAATATCAACTATTTTAATAAAGAAATAAAGACTAATTTGAGCACCCTGTCCACTAATTTTGCAAATTCAAGGGCATTAAATTAAAAGAATTGATGGATCTTGATTCATTGACTCATGTTTAACTGTATGTGCATAGAGGTGGAGTGATTAAGGCTTGTGCAGTCTTTAATTATAATTATGGATGTTTGTCTGTTATTGTTTGGGTTTGATATTTGATTACTGTCAAAAGAAATGACTCTTTTTCCCAACTGCACAACTGGCATTTTTCCATATAATTAATCAAATAAGTCACATATCTATCAATCTGTAATACATTGATACATAAAAGCAACACTTAAAGCAATAAGTCAGTATTGAGTGGAAGAAAACCATTAAAGTAAAAGTACTGAAATAGAGAAGTATTATCAGTCAAATCTACTTAATAAAAGTTTTCACTGCAAATAATTGTTCCTGTTCATCAATAAAGACAAATTGATGATCCAACTGACACCCTCTAAAACAATATTTCATGCAAGGATTTTCCTGTTTTCAGATGAGATTGCATGTTTCAACTAATTGCTGTAAATAACTGAAAAAACTCTTATCTCTTAAGAAAAATTCTTATAGAACCTGAATCTGCAAAGTGAATCATAGTTTCCAGGTAAATCCAGTCTAATAAAAACGTACAATATTTCCACAGCCTGTGAGCCAATGTGCTTGTCTGATAAATACACATTGGCCGCAAACTTTCTGGTTGCAAAATATTCCAGACTTTCTCATCTTGAAGCTACTATCGTTTATCTCCTCAAAGAATCTCAGAATCTGGTGAAATTATTCATCTCCACCCTGTAAATCCAAATATTTGTTGCAAGCGCTTGATTGGGGTCAATGCCTCAATACTGTATCAGGGGAACAAGGAGTCTCATAATGATTTATTACCAGCCCAGCTGCACATATTATTATGAAATGAGTTTATTAGTTTTAAAGCTAGCAGTAATGTGCTTTTGCTTTAGGGGAGCAGGCATGGGTGACGAGAACCTGCATTAACCACTTGACGTGAAGGCTCCATTGTACTACATGTAGCCCTAATTTGGTTCAGTAGCGTGACATCATGCACATTGCAAAACAATTCAGCTGTGGTTACGTGATTATATGAGTGGGACTAGTGAATGAATCTCGCATTGTTTCCTGTCACGATGTCAGGTGTTTTCATGTAATCCCTTTTTTTTCCCAGTGTATTTATCTACAGGCGTTGAAAGGTTTGCGAGATTTGGTCTGTTTTGGAAGTTTTTCAATGGCGAAGTGCAGCATGCGGCTCCTCACTTCCTGTTCTCATAGTCACAGGAGAATAATAACTAAACAAGAATGTTGTTACTCTGTAATGGGAGGGAGACAAAATGGTTTCTCTCACCATTATCAACTCCATTTCTTCCTTCCATTCCTTTCTGATGATCAATTAGATCTTAATGGATAGCCTGCTGTGCTGTGAGATGATGACCAACATGTTTTCGTGTTGAACTAAGTAAATGACAAAAAAACCAGCCGGCAGCACACGACCCAACATTCAGATCTGTCTCTATATGTTTCACTCATTGATTACATCATTTTAAATGTGCATCTGTTGGATTTGTTTGTTATTTCGGAGTCATTCATTTCCGCTGTGGGTGTTTAAAATGAACGTTAACTTCTTGAGCCTTAATGAAAGTTTCTATAGCAGTAAATCCTTTATGGCTTTCAGTGTCGCTGACTGCAGAGCTTTCTCTTCAAAGCTGAACTGAAATTTGACTAAGCATCTTTACAGGACACTTTTCCACCCAAATGGACTCATAACTGGATGTTTGCATTTGTCTTCATAATAGAATATAACAGTATAACATGGCGTTTCAGTCCAATTCTCATTTCGACACAAATGGCAAGTCAGTATTTCAAATGACAGCACCATTAGTAGGATAAATACTCCGAGCGAAAGCAGCTAAAACCACCCGTATTCACCTGGTAACTCGGCTCACATTAACAGTCCTGCTCCTCTCATAGTCCTCGCACGCTGCCTCTGACACAAAAGCCTGATCAACATCCAAGGCTGCCGCTTGTCAGCTGAGGAATATATAAAGATAAATGATATTATGTTAAATTCCACTTAATGACAAATTTTTAATTTTCTGAACATGGTCATTTTCTGGCTAGTGAATCAAGTGTAAGGAGCTAATTACGTGAGGATCTGAGCAAAAATAACTCCTCATTTTCAGGGATAATGGAAGAGAAATGTTGTAGATTAATGGCACTATTTATCTTTTTTAAATTTCTATCTTTCTCTGGTGATGGCTGCGCTCCCCAAGGAAAATATTCATAAAATGAAATTGAAGTCGTAACTTAATAGGTTATTAAAATTTTTGAGTGCATATCACTTCTCTTTTCGCAGCGCTGTAAATTTAAATTGAAGTTTGTGGCGTTCAGAGTCACCAGTGCAGTTTTTTTTTCTCCTTCTTTTTTTTATGATGGCACAATAGAGGAGGAACATGCATCTTTGTCAGGAGGTATTTGCTATTCTAATTTTATGGCAGGCCAGATTATCAAAAAGGAATGTCACAGTGTTGGCTGCTGACAACACCTCAGCCTTCAGCCATGTGTTTCCATTAGGGGCCCTGGGCCGTCCAGGGGTTTGTTCCCTCTATTATTTTCCATTTCAGTCTTTTATCTTGATTTAAAGTGAGGCTTGCTGAATATTCTCTCCACCCCCCCGCCTGCTATTCGATTCCCCTTTTAGGAAGTGAGAAATGCTATACTGTGTAAGGTTTCACAAGAGGGACCGGCGCTCTCTGGGGAGGCGATGTAGATCGGTTCAAGGTGGAATAACTATCTTTAGCCATGCAGCGTGTTTGGAAATGCGAGGAGGAGGGACGGAGTACCTGGGAGGAACAGAGAGGCAAAGCAACCTGCAGCAGGGTGTTTCTCTCAAGGTCATAGGGCAAATCTTTTCCTCTAGGCCAAGTTTATGATACTTCTTTTTTTTTTCTTTTACTGAATGCATCCTGGTTATTATGAGGCGAGTCACAGTCCAGTAAATTTGTCTCAGTTATTGGTCGACAACAATGAAGCTGTTTTTATTTGGCTTTCAGAGGCAAAGTTTTATGTCTTTTTTCTGATTACAGCCAAGTTTTCTATTAATGGAAAACACTGTGGATGAACCCTGACATCAGCCTTATTTGCTGTACTATGTGTAAAAAATATATTAATAATAGCAACTATTGTTCCCCTTAAATATATGTTTATTTTATACCAACCTCATTCAAACACAATATGTAGAAGTGGTAACTCTTACCTTTGTCACCAACTCGGCTTCTACGTTTAATGAAGATAACATGAGAATTATTCTTAAACATTATCACACCAAAGAAGATAATGTTTATTGCTCTATATGTGACTTTGCAATAGAGAAATTTATGTCCTGCTTGCATGCCAAATAGTCGTGCACACACCATGAAATCTGCAGTATGTTATCCTACATATGGACATCACATATGTATGGGATATAACTCTTATGAACAATCTGTTACACAACTCCAGTAACTGAAATACCACCAAATACCAAATAGACTTATTTGGCATTTTGGAGAAGAAGCCAGCATAAAAAAACACTGTCAGCACCAACAGATAGAGCGTATGAAAATCAATATGTATTTAAGCATATTTTACAGCTGGGATCTGTGAGACCACAAACAGCAACATGGCATCAGTATAAAATTATGTTTGAGATCATAATATTAGGAAAAGTCATTAAGTATGAAGATGATAAAATAATGTTTTTTGAGCTGCTAAAAAGGCCTGGATGCCAAACATTTTATATAGGATAGAACAGAAAGGTTAACAATGTCCAAATATAACATTTTTAATGGATAATTACACCTCACGTTTTTTTTTGACCACTTTTTAGCAACAATAGTAGATCTCCCTTGTGCAGCAACAAAGCCATTTAAATGCAGTCAACTCATTTAACACCAACTGGACTGACTAAATGACAGCAGACCATATATAACCTCTGTCTGTATCTTGAATGTCTTCTACATCCAAGTCTTCTTATGAAGCCCTATGCTTCTTTATATACTTCTCCAGCCTGGATGCAGGCTCCTAATTGTGTATCTACAGACAGTTATGAAACACTAATAGTTTTCGTGAAGTCAAAGCGGCAGCAGAAGACAAGAACTGAGGGTTATTATATCGTTTGACTGCTTCAAGACAAACTGGAGCGCAGGGATGCTCCAAAACACTCAGCCCGCGCAAAAAAGCCCAAGCTGGTGCGCCTGTCAGTCAATCATCCTCTCCAGGAGACTCATATTACTTACAGGCTGAGAAATTGTGATACGGAGGTCTCCAGTTGGTTTGAAATTAATAACATTTTGTTCCCCCGTTTCAAAAACGGACACAGTGCAAATTTATCATTTCTTGGGCAAGGGGCTCCGTAGCATCCCCTTAAGGATCCTTTCTCTCTCTTTTTTTTTTCCTTTTTTCAATTTCTATTTAGAAATTCTGCGAGCTCAAAAACCTTAAAGTATAACATATAGGAATGCTTATACAATCCTGACCTGTTTATGCGGTGTAAAGTTGATAGGCTGTCAAGCCCCCAGCGAAAAGGCCCAGGATGAAGCGAGCTATCCTTTAAATTGCCGGGGTGATATTTGCAGATAATAAAAGAAATAAATCAGACAATGGGGCTGAATATTTCATTTGTTATCCATATTCCTTATGGGCAAAAAATGATACAGAAATGTAAAAACAGCAATTCCACTTTACCCCCTCTGGAATTGTAACACTTGAGATGCTGTTTTCATGTCTGAAGACAAAGTGCATGCTTTGCCTCAGCCTGCAACAGATAAATCTAATAGGCAGCAAGAATTACTGGTTGTAATGTTGTGTAGTCTTAACCTAGTCTGCTCTTCCACTATTTTTATTTCTGTCAATCTCTCAAACTAATGGATGCTCTGCAGAAATATCTGGGGACTGCTTTCTATTTATAGATAGGGAATGTAGCACAAGGCCGAAAAGAGGTTGGATGTTTGAGTGTGACAAAACTTAGACGACTATAAATATAACATTTAACCTTGTCATTTTTGTGCTAAATGATACTAAAGTGTATTCTTGAGTTCCAAACGTATGCAGAGTTTTTCCAGGTTAATAACAGGAATATTTCCTCTGGCAGCCTGTTAAGTACATAAGAATTAGATTTAAGTAATTTTCTCACTTAAGACTGTGATTTGTATTAACATCCGTTTGCAGAGTCTGTCTCCATTGTTAACCCAATCTAATTGAACCCCATTATTGCATTAATAAGATGTTTTTCACCCTGTGAGCCCCACACTGAGAAACACGGTGCCCTGCTGCTGCTGTGTGATGGGTCTTTTGCTACGCGAGGCCCAGAGCATATCGCTCATCACCGGAGCCGTTGTACATTATGTTTCCGAGATGACACCTCAGACCTCCCACAACCCCTGGGTGAGATTTCCTCCCCTCTGCAGTGGCACTTTAATCTTTATTTCGTCATGTCCGTCCTCCCCGACCTCTAATATACTGTCTCATTTCTTCTTTGCCCATTTTCTGCTAATTCACCACCATCTGCCTTAGCATCTGTTTGAAGGGAGAAACAGGAGGGGGAGAAAAAAAAAATCTTCACGTTGAGGAAAAAGTCTGTTCTTTCTTTCTTTCTTCTTCTTCTAACTTTCTCTCTTGCTCATTGTGTCTTCCGCCGTCTTTGTCAGAGCCGAAGCCTCCGCCCCTCTCTGTCTTCCTCTTTCGCATTAAGCCTCCTCAAACCCCTTTTTAAGTCTAATGCTACATGTAAACCTTGGACCTGCTTCCTCTCTTGTTCATGGAGGCCCCCCAAAGACGACAAAAAAAAAAAACAGGAGGAGAGATGGAGGGAGGGAGGGTGGGTAAGGGTGGGGGTCATATCCTTTCCATGTCCAACCGCTTAGTCAATAACCACTGTCAACAGGAGCGCACAAAAGATCAGAAAAGTGCAATTGTAATTTTCGGACAATGGCAGGGAGCTCTCATAAGGCTCGGCTGAAAAAGGGACACCACCTCCCCAGCGCCCCGCCGCCTCCCCCCGCTCCTCTCTCCGGCTTCCTCCCTGTCCTCTTTGAGCGTTGCTGACAATAGGGAAGCCTGCTGCATTGCCAGGGAGAGCCACGGGATCACCTCAGTCAGCTCGCGGATTACAGACATTCTTTGGCAGGGCCAGTGTTGCTGCGGAGAGCCCGGGTCCTCGTGGGCCCTCAGAGGCTGCAGCACTGCCTCGGGCCCCCCCCTCCGCCACCTCCGCCTCCCCACCTCCCTTCCTTTTTTGTATTGTGTTCACATGTTTGACAGACACAGAGCCCATAATAATCTCTTTCCCGCAGGGACCTGCACCATTTGTTTGGCAGACCCTACAAACAGTTTCAATCCCTTTTCTCCCTGCCTTGTCTTCGCTGCTGTAGCCCATCGCCGTCATCTAATTAATGCAGCCTCCCTTTTCATCTCCACTTCCTGTTCATTGTTTGATCCTCTCCCCCCTCCTCTCTTAAGTCCCAGATTTAAAAGTCACTGCCTCCACTGGTTATCATACCATATTTGAGTGGCTGGGGATTAAAAAGGTGTCTTTTCTGTGGATTATGACTTTCTTACATATTCATTGTTTTACCATTACTTCTGTTAATATCCTCAGAAATGTAGTTAAAGAGGTCAGGATTTCGTTTTTTTTAAACAGAGCAAAAAAAAAAAAAGGATTAACCAGTTCATGCTTGCCTTTTTATTTGAAGCAGCTTCGTGTGATTTAATTTGCAGCTAATTGTGTACTTTTGCATCGTTCATGAAATTAGCATTTTAATTAGGATATCCCAAGAGACATAGTTATATTCTCAGACTATATGCCTGAAAGAGAGTAGATATCTGTTACATAATGATATATTCAGAGTGATTACTGAGACAACAAGCACACTGAAACAGCCAGACTAAAGGAAAATTCTTCATAAAAGTGCAGAGCAGGAATTTGAAAATAGGCCAGATTTCTTGATTGCAACTCTGTGCTCACAAAGAGATTTTATGACCAGCATGTAAAATGTTCTTTATAATGTATCACATTTGATTTACTCATTTAAATGTTAAAATACATTTTCATTTTACATTTTAACTACATACCGAATCAGTAAATTTTAATTGTTGGGGACTTTATGGCCTCAGTCAAATGTAAGAAGATATCTGATCTGAATCAGACCTTTTAAACTCATAAATGTATAATTTGAGTGGTTACATAATGTAAACTCCTTAGTGGGTCATTTAAAAAACAAATTTTTTTATGAAGGACATATTCAAACCTCAATGTTAGCTATGATCTTAACAAAATATTATGCTCAGAATTATCTTTGGATTGTGCTTGAAATCTAGATAACCAATAGACTAAGATGTAATATTATGAGCTGTTCAGTGAGCAATTATATTTCTTGAAACACAAAAGTCCATGCACTAAGTCCTGGGAACCTTCAGGTTATATAATCTGAAAATATGGTAAGAGAAATGAATTTAGAAGATGTGATTAGTGATTTAGAGGACAATGTAGATTAAAAGCCTTTATGGCATATAAATGGTTTAAAACTCTGACCAGTGTCAAACATCACAAAGTCTTCATCAGGACAGATTCTTAACTGAAAAATAAATGGAACTTAAGGTCCACTTCCTTCCTTTATCAAATTAAGAAATAGACCTAAAGATTAAGATTATTTAATGAATATTTGGTTTTGATTAACAAATACTGTCCTCATGATCAAGTATAAACTGTCATGCTCAATAAAAAATACTTCATAGTCCACAGTGTATGGAGAAAGTGCATTATTCTAATCCAGCTCTTCATATCTGTGATAACACGTGTTTGAGCTTTCACATCCAGATGCAGTTTATTATATTACTCAAAACTAATCTCAGAATGTCTCAATATCACACTTTGCAGTCACGACAAGTAATTGTAACAGGAAATAAATGAGAAAGTTTTCCGTGCTGACGTATTCTGTTTAAAACTTTGCCTGGGTTTTTTCATGCTTGTAGCTTTTTACTGTACTCTCAATAAGTACAGCATGAGGACAGCGGCTGTTACCTTTAATGATAAAGACACAGAAGCATCTCCATATGGAAAGATATACAGCGAGTGTACACAACTATAGCAACCTATTTATGACCTCTCCCTCTGAGAAAAGAGAGATTTGAGGAGCTATAATTGGTTCTCCTCACATGTATTCTCCCCAGTGTGCGCCCTGCTCTCTCCACAGGGAGCACTTTGATGATAACTTGCTGCATTACACGCTAACTTTTCGACAATGGCTACACGCTCTGTCTTTATTGCCCCGACTCCTAATGGCTATCTTGAAGTGCTGCCTCTGGCAATCTGGTCGCAAATAAATAGAAGCTGACACAGTAATTTACTCAAATCTTCTCTACAGTTTTGCCCCCTTCTCCCTCCAGAGATTTCCCCTGTAACAACAATTATTTCAAATGTCATTGATTCCTGCCTGCAGGGCGCAGACAAAATGAACATAAAATCTTTTCACGTGGCCAAAATTAAAATATTTAGGCCTTTGAAAAACAGAAAGGGTCCCGTGAGGTGGACAACAAATGTAACCATTGCTTGGTTGTGTTTGTGTTCAGGATCAGACATAAAATCAGCTGTTTTCTTCACCAAATGACTATTAACCTTTATCTAATAGGGGCAATGGTTCTCATTTAGAGAGAAGGCCCAGCGGAGGACATATAATTCCCTTTCAATGGAGTCTTGTCAGCTCAGTGCACTAAACAAGATGAACACATGGCCATAGTACTGCTGTCTAGTTGAACAATCATACTCCTGCACCATATATGGAATTTGTATTTCCACCTGAGACCTTTTCAGAGTATTTAAATTATCCTGTAAACACCACAGAGATCAGAATATAGCAGAGACTTTTATTGTGATAAGCATTACATCAGTTTGTATTCATAGCTGTTTTATGTTCCCACACTTGTGTCTGCATGGTGTTTGTGCACATGTGTATGTGTGTGTGTACACAACTGAGTAGCTAGGGGGGTCAGGAGAAACGTTTGTGGCTCATTTCCTTGTTTCATGTTGTTGTGCAAGGCACAGCTCAGTGGAGGGGATCTTAACATGTCACAGTGTCATGCCAGTGTCTCTGTCTGGTTCTACATGACCTCTCTCACCCTCTGCTCTCCTCTCCACGGACTCTGCTTGGCCAGACACACCAGATAATGTAATAAAGATATTTCTGCTTCAATAGGAAATAAAAAAGGTGTCCTTGTGTGACTGGCCAGTATTGAACTGTGCTCCTCTATGGACCTGAGCTAACCTGCTGAGCGTAAGTCTGTAAGGTTGTGGTTCATGCTACAGTTCAACCTGAGGTACAGTATGATGTGCTTATAGTGAAATGAAGGAAGTCAGTTCTAAAATAGGAAGCGCTTAGAGGATGTATCTTCAGTAGGAGTGCAGAAGTGTGTTACTTCAATTATAAAAAATGATTAGAAATGTTTCATCTGGATACTGGATCCAATCATACTAATTGTCAGATATATAATATTATAATGTAAATATAACTGAACCATGTGTGGGAACATTTGGGCTTCATACAAGGATAAAGATATATTAAGCAGCAACACCTATAAATTTTGCAGAAATACAGAATTTGCATGTCATCATTTTATTCATTTGAACATGGCAACTGATAACATGAGAGTGACATGGAATCCAGTTCTCATGCTCCTTGGAAGTAGGTGAGGCTGTGCCAGAAATCCCCATTTCTGTGAGTTTCAGCAACCTGGGGAGAGTTAAAATTCCACTATCTAAAAGATGAACACATGGTGGGGCTTTTATATCCTGAAATTGCAGTGTTTGAGACTCAGTATATTTAATGCGACTAGTTTTAGGCCAGCAAATAAATAAACGAATAAATAATTTTATTTCTGGCACTGTGAAGAAGGTTTTAGATTTTCATGTTGGAAAATAAAAATTGAATCAATAAAAAAAAATAGGAAAAATCCATGGGTGGGATGACATGGGCTCGTGACCTCAGTCCTTGTAAAATCTTACCTACGATCCTGTTTCAGGGCCTTTTAGACACAGTACGTACGTATGAAATTTAGTCAAGATTGGATGAAATTTGTAGGAATAACAACAACAAAAAAAGCCAAAAATCTGTGCAAACCCAGGTCTTCAACGAAACCTTACCTCCACTCCTCATGATTTAGGCATTATGAACTAAAAAGGAAAGAAAAAAATGCCTCTCCTTTCTTTGCTCAAAACCTCAGCAAATATCAGGCAGTTTTTGAGATATCAAAATAACTTTATTGACAAAAAAAGTTATATCAAAAACAACCTTGAAGCAGGTAACAAATGCTATAAAAGTGAGAAAAAATGAGACAAATATAGTTCATTATATATTATGTTATATATACCGTATTTACATCATCAACATCATCATAATCGTCTCTGGATGCTCATGTAGTAAATATGTTCTGCTGCATATGATGATCAGTCTCAGATGAAGAAGTCTAACACCCTCTCTATGATTATATGCTTTACAGCTATTGTCTATCAAACACTACATTTGGCTGTGATGAGCCCTGCAGCAAACCCAGAACTGTCCCAGATTGCTCAATAGTCAGCTTCTGGCCCAGTTTGTTGATTAGTTAGCCTCTTTCACATAAATACTCACTCACACAGACAGACACACAAATGAGAATTGCACCCATGGGACACAATGATTCTATCATACTTTAGCTAAACATAGACTGGGAATTAGTTGACTGGATAATCAATTTGACGGAGTGCCTCAGCAATAAGTGAGTGAAATGCACAGACAGTGCATGTTGGATAAGCCTGTGTAAGTCTAGCATTTGTCACACAGATCACATGTGTAATCTGCATGATAAAAGAGCCTGGAAAGTTTTGAATTCCATTAATACCTACTGTTCAAAGGAACCTGAACAACTAATATTTATATTCACATTGGTTTCCCTGAAGGCCAGTATGAAGAGTTCATCTAATTTTGCTTTGACTATTGACTGTTTTGTTGTAAAATGTCCACTATTTAAAAATGATCCCCATAAAAGTTCTCCGAGAAATCAATGTGTGTTAACAGCACTGTATGTCTTGTAGTAGTAGTCTATATGTGTCAAGATAAATAATATTTTTTGGGGAAAAAACACATGGGCATCATATCAGCATTTTAACTGTGAAGCATATAAGCACTAAACACCTCTAAAAGTAAATGACTTCTGAATAATTACTACCTATAACCTCTGCTCTCAGGGGAGCAATTCAGTGAGCCCAGATGGCCACCAAAATAGGATTTAGGTGCCAAATTGACAACATTACTCACACAGGGATTATCAATTACCTAAATATCAATTGCAGAGAAATCTCACTGAATAGAAAAAAGTGTCTTGGAGAAGGTGTCACTGATCATAGTTTAGTGATTGCAAGCCAGGGGACTCTGACATTTTTAGGATAATTATCTTTTTACACCAACTTGATATTTCACACTATATTTTCACATTATGGCAGTGAACAGTAGTTTATCACTATATTGTTTCTATATGTAGTTGGGCACCTGGCAGTATGGGATTTCATAGTAATATTCTCGATCACATCTAAAAACTATTTTGAGCTTTATTTCAAACATATATGGGCCATTTATGAGTATGAAGCACATATTTCTCTTAATGTGAACTAAGCCTATGCATAAATAAAAAGTAATAATACTAATATTCTTGGTTACATCACAGGCTTTTATTTTGAGCTGTATTCCAAACAGACCTGGACCATATATGACTATTAAACATTAAATAATACTTTGAATACTGAAATCCGAGTAAATGTATTATCATTCAGAGAAATAGAAAATAAATAGTTACAATAAAGAATATAAAAAGAATATGTGACTCAGAAAGTGGTAAATGAAGGCCCATCATAATCTGAAGTGTAAGAAATACCTTCTTCCTGTTTAAAAGAACGCTGTCAACATGGACACTTGATTGGACAAGCCTACATCCTGTTAGCCAATTAATCTAAAGCAACAGCGCACCCACGCACGCGCACATTCATTCAACAAACGTCAACTGTTCACGACAATTGTGGTAAATAACTTATCTTGTTTTTAATATTGTATATTTTGATAGTTGGCTTAAAATGGCAGCCTATCACGAGTTAGCTAAAACCTGAACTGTTTTTAAGGCATAAACAGCACCAACATTTATAACTAAAACCAAAATAAGGAGAGACCGTTACTTTTAGCCGGCGTTAGCTACGTTAGCGTTAGCCTAAAACCGTTCGCATCAGAATTAGAATTAGCTTCGTTTGCCATTGAGGTGTACACATACAAGGAATTTGTCTCCGGTTTTTAGGTTGCTCTCAATGAATCACGCATAGAACAATTTACAGGGAGATGGAAACAGACAAGGGCAACAAAGTTGAACACAGATAAATAAAATAAGCATAGAGCTATTATGTACACACAAGTAAGTGAAAGTATATATATATATAATACCAGTGTGAAGGACAGGCTTTGTGTCCAGCATGTATGTATGAGAGTGGAAGGAAAGGTGACATGCAGGTTCCAAAACACCAGCAATGTAAAATGTTAATGTCAATTTCAAAGAGAAAATGCCCGTCGTGACCAAAACATCCTGTGTCTATGTAAAAATTAAATGTTTTGTAATATGTGGTAACTTTATGTACATGAAGTGGGTACTTATGTACAGGATATGCATACAAGTCTATATGCAGTATTTTGGAGCACAGTGTGTATTTTAAACTAAATATATAATTGATAACTGTAAGTAAGTTGTAAGTCGATGTTTTATTGTCAGCATTAACCTGCTGGGAAGAGTGCTAGACAACCTGTACTACTATACAAATGATTAATAGTTGTGGAGATAAGTTAGCTAATCTGTCCTGAAAGAGCAGTGTCAGCAAGTGGAACATGATTTTGATGCTCACAGTATTAAGATGTTTAGGGGCAGTACAATATATTCACTATAGTGTCCCTTATTAGAAATGTAAAGCTATAGTTGAGTAATATAAACTTAAAATGTCTTTGTTTTTAGGTTATGAAAGACACCCCCATTCACACCCCAGGGATTGATAGTGAATGAATTCTGTCCTGTAACTGTGCTGACAAATACAACACAAATGGACTAATGGAGCTTTAAGCCACTCTGGAAACTGCTCGTGGATGTGCTGCCTTCCCTGACAAGCTTTTACAGACTTAAGGTATGTAGATACGTTCAGTGTTTTGTTTTTTTAATTTACTGCACAGAAAAGGCAGTAACACACATTTGATTTATATTGATTTATATTATGTAAAAAAAACAACCCCCCTGATCAAGATGATATGATAATTTGTTGGTCAAATAAGAACCACTACATATTTAGTTACACATTTGCAAGAAGAAAAGATATCATATCCAATGTAATGCAGTCCTGTACAGCAGCCTATAAATTCTATCTCCGTGAAGCTTTAAATGTCCTATTTTTGTAGAGACTGTCAGAAAGGATGCCTTCGGTTTGTGTTGGTGTTAAGCTATGAATACAGTCTATTTGCCCGACGCCAGTGTTCATGTTATCTGTTCTGATCATATTTTCACTGCATGAGGTGAAGCAATTTCACAGACATTAATATTAACATGTCTAAACATTATTTATTAATCCACTGAATGCAGATGTGCAAATATTGGGAGCTGCACATCCACCTGAGAAATAAACTAAACATGTCTTATTAATAATGTCTGAAATAGTTAAGAAGCCGATAGATCTATTGTTTAGATGCTTTCCTTAGTCCAACATCTTGATTATTTTTATTCGGCAGGTTTTACCTGAGTCCTTTTACCTTACACATTATTAATTTTCCATCAGATTTTGTAAAGTTTAGAAGAATGTGATTAAGAAGTCGGGCAATGTAAATGAAACGTCTCAGTAAGTTTTCATGACAGTGATATATACTGCATATATCATCTTCACTTATTTTGACTTGCTAATTAATCAACATTATTTATTCAGGAAAAAAAGCAAACTTTGTAATTAGCAAATGACTTGATCTGTTGCAGCAGACTCAGCAAGAATTAGGAACTTTGAATTTGATCTGGAAGTCTAAATAACTCATTAGCATTATGATTTAGTAAATGTTACATGAAGTCAGGCAAAAACAGTGCTGCTAATGCTTGACGTGTGGATGATTATATTAGTCAGTAAATTAACAGACAAATTAATCTCTGGGAAAATAATTCTATAATGTGGTGTGTATAAACACAGGCTCTCTATTTTTCCATGAGAGTAATGTTTACATTCAATAATTACTGATACAATAGACTCACTGTATGACACTAGATAGCTTTGGTGTGTGTGTGTGACATCATGAACTTGCACTGACACTCACTTGTTACTTTCTGCTTGAATAAAACAAACAGTCATCTTTTCATAAGGCACAATAAATACAGTAATATTAGAGACTTTCTAAGTAACAACATGTTTCCTCTGTGGATGAGGCTCAAAAGACAAAAATCTGGTCTCATTTTCAAGCTGGACTGGAGCTTTGTAGCAGGCAGTGAGTGAGCACATTAATCTAATGCATCAGCAGGTCCACATTTGTTTTAATGCAAACTGAAGAGAAGAAACGCACGGCATCTCAAGGGAGAAGAAGCTTAAAATTTCACTCTAATGATAATAGATGATAATGTTAATGAGTTGTCCAAACATAACAAATGGAATGAATTACTGCCTTAGAACCAAGTCTGTTTCATTAAAATACAATAAAAAGGAAAGATTAGTTTTATATGGGAAATAACTTTCCTCTTTTGCGTTATTGATGAGACCAAGGGGAACATATCAAGGTTGGCTTGAGCCTCTGGTCAGTATTGATAAAATATTGCTACTGTATAGTGTAGCCATTTCATTCTTGGATGCTCGTGTGACATTAAGCTAAATCGAATTATTATCATGACTGCTGACCCCTCAATAGGCAACATGAGTCAACACCGGTCAGAGTATTAAAGCTGAGTTTCAATGACAGTCGTCTCTTTTTGGGAGGCAAGATTACCTAAAGTGAGAACCCATGCCCATTTGAACGCAAGAGGTGACCAAAACTATACACTTCCATCTGTCTTGATGATCTTATTCCCCAAATAATGTTCTTCCACTTTAATCAATTTTGTGGTGGGTCTGTGTTCATAGCAGTCAGGAACACTGGGATTATGTGCTGAGGCTACTCTCTCTCTCTGCGACGACCTTGTCTGTGTAACAGTACTGTTAGCCCTCGGCCTTGAGCAGTCAAACACACACTCAATCACCCCTGTAACCCTTGCAGTCAACAGCAGACTGTCGCAGGCCGTTTGCTACAATCTCAATTTGTATTTCGTCTCAGACTGTGATGACTTGACAGAGAAAAATAAGAGGATTTGTCTTGATCTTCAACTCTCCCTCAATGAAGTAAGTCTTCACCTTGAAGTTTAGCGACTGCATGGCCGCCTCCTTTCGACCAAACCCTTCCCGTCATCCGTTATAGTTTGTGGTATTTTACAAAGACAGTGCATTTTGATTGGACAAATGCAATTATCCATAATTGTACATAATATGGAATCTGTTTTGCTTTCCTCACCTTTGAGAAGCTGGAGCTAATTAATATTTGCATCAGAAATGACTGAAATGATCGAAGTATTTGCAAATTAATTTTCTTTTGATCAACTAATCAACTGATTTACTTCTCATTTCAGCTCTCAGTGTTTTTAGTTTAGTTAAATCAGTGTAGACCGCACTTTGCTTTACAGTGTACCAAAATCATGGCAGCAGCCCTAAATGGTAGAGCAGTCCTGTGCCAAGCCTGCATCAGTAAACACTGCAAGCCTCTAACGGTGATGCACTGTAATGGCTCCGTCTTGAGCCTGGCCAGAACATCGCATGAGGTGCTAAACAGCAACTGGCTATAAATATAAGTGGTGAGCACTGCCAGTTGCACTCTTGCGGCTGAAATGAGCCCGATGATGGGAGCTTGAGAAGAAAGGGGATATCAGTGGTCACTAAATCATTCTGTAATCAGCTCTCTATGCAGGACCATCCATGCATGTTCAACGCCCCATTCTGGAAGGCTCCAGCAACAGAATGCTCCAGCTGACCCCATCTGTACCCCATCTCGTTTTGCATTATCCCTAACCCATAAAAGTCCCATGCAGCACAAAAGAGTTAATGATTCCCTTTGTTTTGTCGCAGGGAACAGAACCAAAGCAAATGACAACAACAAATCCATCAAACTTAGCAGCAGTGAGCACATCAGCAGTTTTTGCCAGCCCACCAGAGGCCTAAAATGCACATATTGCATGCTGGCCCCCCAAGCAGCAGGCGGCCCTGGGACTCGCCAGCCCCTCGGTGGCCAGAGAGGACTTGATAAATGACTGGAGCAAACTTCTCTGTCACCAGTGAGGGAGGAGTCCCCCACAGTAAGCTACATCATCCTAACAGCATTAGTCTTTTCATGCCCGTTGTCGATACGGCGTCCTGTGATTGGCGTCACGCTTTGCACAGGTTAATTGGAATCCTGAACTGGAAAACAGCAGGGGAAAAGTGCAAATATCGTCGCCCAGAGAATCACCATGTGAAGACCATGAATATGTGTGTCGATTCCAATCTATGGCAAAGACATGAAATGTTAACAGTGTTGAAGTACAGTTTGTGCCAATGGTTAACAATGTTTCCTCATACATATTTCATCAGGAGCAACTTCCTAATATTTTAATTCATGCTTACTAAAGAGCTGTTAATTGACCTAAGTAACTAAAAATCTCTCCAAGAGAGAAACTCCAAGAGATTTTCCATTCTGAATTTTGAAATATATGAGTTTATAGATATTAAAGGTCTCATTTAATATGAAAGTAACATTTGTCAGAGCACTTGCGGATGCTGTCGAGCATCCTTTCCAAGGTGTAGTGTACTCTTGAGGTCCATTACTGAATTGGAAAAAGGTAACTCAATCACTGCATGTCTCCGGCCACATAAAAGCGTATACTCAGACCAGAGGGCAGCCATATGTTCAGTGACCTATGGCATAAACACGACAAGAGCAACACCTTGATAAAGTAGCTTAACATGATGGAAAACCACTATGAGATCTATACTTGGCACCTTAAACATAGCTTGTAACTTTCATCAAAATTATTACACTATTGCATGTAGTAAATGTAAAAGTAAGTATGTACCACATTATCAAGGTTAGAACTTGATTCTTTAGCCACATGCCAAGATGTGGGACAAGCGCAGGGCCATTACACCGGAATGGACAGCTTTCCTCATCAGGGCAAAGAGAAGACAATGTCAGATGGCCTTATTGATAAGTTAATGAGGCACAAAACACTTCGTAGAAGACCCATCCACCACCTACCCCACCACCATCTCCTCAAATCATTGATTTACACATTATTCACATTGCAGTGTTTACATTGCAGAAATAGTCTAGGTAATTAAACGTCGCATCCACGTGAACAAGTAACTTAACCATTTCCTCTACTCTTGATCCACAATTATCCAACATGGTCTTGCTGACATATGTTTGCCGTATCGTGTCGCCAACGGACAAGCAGCAGGGAAATCCCTAATGAGACCCGAAATACTTGTTTCATGTTTGAGCAGTAATGGAAATTACTTTTCCTTTTGGAACAGGCACACGAGAATCACAAGAATCACCGAGACAGCAGATCAAGAGTAAAATGAAGTATGCAAATGTAATCATATTTATCAGAGAATGCTTATGGCAGAAAGCTATTAATTTCTCCTCTGCTTCTTGACACTTTAACATATGCATCACCTGCTTCTCGCAAATGATTATTTTTGTGTTTTCCATCTCCGTTGACAGAGCATTATTTTCTTTTCCATTGCGTCTTGTTATTTTTCTAAACTTTCTCTGTCTGAAGAGTGTAATGGCCTCTGATTGAAATTTCATTCAGAAAAACTAAGTGAAATACATGTTGTGTATTTAATGGAAAAAATAATTGCACGTCAGATGAAACAAAGCATGACGCATAGTAACCAGGAAGAGTGACTGAAAACACAAGTCAGCAAAGAGGTCAGGCTGCTCACTCTCTCATTTGCTGCAATTACTCGCTACACTCATTCATTTTCTCATTCCATCACTCTTTCACCTGACTCATCTATTGCTCACTCACTCACTCACTCACTCACTGATTTAGCTGTCCATTTGACAATTTTACAAATCCCTTTAATACAGTAAAGATGTGAAGTACTTTAGAACTGTTGGAATATGCAATATAATTTAAAAAAAATATATGATTGGTAAAATCTGTTACTGATAATAACATCACAAGGTCATTTGCTGTACATCCAAGTGTTTAGTTGCATATTAGCATTACACACACAAACTAGACCAGTGGTTTTCAAAGCCAAAGCCCCGTCCCAGGTTACTTGCTTAGATTTGGTCAATTCCTGGATGCCTATGGGATCATGATTATATCCACAAAACTTTTCATTAGTCATTCATCATTTTAAAACGGCAACGTTACCAGATGACACAATTTGTTAATTTGCTTACTGTAAATGGGTTTTACCTTTCCAGCATTATCAATACTACAGAAAAGTACTTCAGTAATAATGGCATGGTAATGCGGTGATACACTGCTATTGCTCCATGGTACTGTATCATTATGGGAATGAATATAGCGTCCTCTAAAATACAATGTCTAAAAAATGTAAAATGGATGTGAAAGTATAATGTAAAATATTACATCATTCCTTTCAACAGCCCATACTGATGAGCAGGGCTCTCGTCTTCAGTCTTCAAGGTGACCTTTGCAGAATTGTGGAATCCACTGACGGACAGAGAGCTCTTTTGCTCGCAATGTCTCAAGATGCACAGTTGCTGCATTTGGATGAATAAAAAGCAACACTTCCTGTAAAGACTGTCTGTAAGACTACTGTATAGCAGTGCTATTTCAATTCATCCCTGGAGCAGCCCACAGGAATTGAGCCCATATTGAGCTCACTCCTGGGCTCTGAGAGTGGTCAGGAAGATTGATTCCTGGGCTAGATCACCGCTCACTGAAGACTGAAGTGCAGTCTGGTTTGAGCTTGTGTATCACATGACCTTGTAGGTGTGATAAGAAAACAAAACTAGAAATATTATACGAATAATGATATTAAGATGGAATAATGTTATTTGCCTTTTTCAGGGCATTCAAAGTCCTGGTCATTCATAATTATTGCCTATCATAATAGAACAGCAGGCTATCATATCTTCACTATGTATAGCGTAATGACCTGTGGGTTATTGCAGGGACAGTATGGTGGTGATCACTGCATCTGCCAAAGTGCCTCTAACCTTTTGAGTATCACTTATAATTAGCGGGGAGAAGACATGCAAAAAATACCAGATGGTAACATTATTTGATAGTCTCCCAAAATGACGACCACGGTCCTTTAATTCTTGTGTGATAGTCTTAATTAAAATGGCTTGTCAAAACGACAATTTACACTAAATTGATGCTATGCATGATGCTATTAATACAATGTCACTGACATTCCTATTAATTACCCTGACTAGTTGATATCACACACATCTTCATTATCGACATAAAGATTAAGATTGCCTTAACTGTTAGAGGACTGGAGGAACCCTAAGTGATGCATTCATTTAATATCCACTCAGTATGAATATTTACTCATTTTGAGGCTGGCTCAGGTTATAAATGATGCACCTTACCTGTCATATCTGTGTTGTTCTTTTTTTTTTTTTTTTTCTACGTTTCTTGCTCTGTGACCTGAGAAATGGCACAAACAATGACAAGCTTGACAGGGAATATTGTGGACAAACCAAGCCTCTGTTTGGCTAACCAACCAGCAAATACGTCTGATGATGCAGTTTATTCACTTCACACCGCAGCGTGTTGTACGAACCATCAAGCTGAGCAAATTATTTGGATCTACCATTGAAAATCTACGTATTTTGTTGGTATTACTGTACCTGTGCATTCACATTACAGCTCACTGTCATGCTAACTGAAGTGAAGAGAAAATGCATGCCAAAAAATAACATGCCTTTCTCATTTCATTTTAGCAGTCACATTGAATTTCTAATGTGCGAATGTATACTGGGCCAACTGTCCATACACTGAAAAATAGCAGATATCACAAGATAACCATTAGCTCACAGGCTAGGATTAGGAGATTAAGCATGAAGCCTGAAGTAGTAACATGCTACATTTTATTTAGGCTCTTTAGGATTCCAGGAATTATCATAAAGATGATATTGAATCTGGATAATAATAATCAATTTTGATGGTCTGTCAGAATCATTTTCAAGACACACTATCAGTAACCTTCAAAAAAAAATGTATATGTTTTTGACATAGTTTGTAAGCAGAGATAAGGCATGGGTGAACATCCTCCACCACTATTGATCAAAAACATATCAAAAATTGTTTGTTAGGTTGCAGTGTGTTGTATGAGGCCCAGGTTGCAGTAAGTGAACAGTTCAGTCAGGCCTGTCTGGTTCATCTGTTTTTTTCCTGTGACAGGGTAGTCATCTTCATTCCCTTTGTCCTTACTTTGGAGCAGGAGGTAATATATAAAGGTCTGTGCTCACATGAGGTGTCTCCGTCACCTCTCCACTTGTCCTCCTGGACTGAATAATGTCTGAAGCTGTGGTCCCAGCTTGATGTGATGAGTTATATCCTGATTTCAGAGAAGTGGACATTTCATTTTTTTGGTAATGTAGACATTCTATGATGTGGTCATGTATGATTCCATCCCATTGGCTTCAAGGTTTTATTGTCGGTTTAGGCATCCAAAAATCCCTCAGGTGTATGTCCTGCCTTCTGTGCCATATTATTAACAAATGAAGGAATTATATGTTCAGACTAATTTTTAGAATATTATATGTTTGTTTCTGTACTAATATCATTTGGTGAGTAAACACACATAGCAGTGTTCAATTTCTATATTTCCTGAAAACAATTAGGCAAACCACATGCTTTACATGATAGCAGTGTATTTTAATTGTCCATAGTTTACGACTGTTTGTCCACACTGTTATCCTTTGTTTTATGGTAGCAACCACAGTGAGCTCAAAGTCAAACTCAATATGATGAGGTATTAGCCTCCGCCACCATTTCACTCAGACATGTCAAGGTCAGGTCACTGTGGGATTGTCTCCAACCCCCAGCGGCCGCAGCCACACATCTTCCCTCTGTAGGGGACGCACATTATTTGTGTTCCCCTCATCACTGCTCAGATGGGCTGTGCAGAGATAATAACACCCCCTTTAACCTTCCAAATGATTACAATTGTAAGAAAACAACTGCTTTTGCGGCTACTGTCACTGCTTTGATTTTGATTTCAGGCTAGATTTACATTTTGCTCTTGTCACAAGTGGTGGCAGTTCATTGCACACCTTACATTACTTATATATGTGCAACATGGGTATTTATACAGACACGATCCATGTTTTATAGGGGCTCCCTCCTGCTGTAAGACTCCAATGATGAACCTACCCACCTGCCTGATGAACTTGTACTTCAGAGCAGTGAGACCTCCAGTTTTCTGCCATGGTGTTTACTCTGAGGCTGCCAAAGGAGGAAGGAGAGGGGATCCATTTGTCCCAAGGTGAGACACACTCTCCAACACCCCGTTGTTAAATAAACACTCCCAGACCTCTGGCCAGCTCACTCCAGCCACTGGAATACCATTGGCGTGTCTAGATGATGGAGGGCTATTGTTATCTATCGCCTCTGCACTCTGCTGAGAGGCCAATGAGAAGGCTGGCCACAGCGGCGCGTTACATATAGACTCGCCCACTCACATTAAGTTGTATTTGTTGGTCCTAAATAAAAAATAGAAAAGGAGATTTGCAGACACTTTTTTAGAATAACATCTGATTGAAGAGGGAAAGAGGGAGAGAAGGGGGAAAAAAAATTAGAGCGCGGCTCAGCATGTGTTTCATCACCTGCAAAGCCAATGAGGGAGAGCGTCTCGTCGTCAACAACTGTAAAGCGTATCCCAGCTTCTGCTGCTGCTGCCATCTCCGCTGCACGCTACACTAACCAAGAATGTGTATTTCTGCAGATGATTAAATCAATACCATTTTGACAAGACTTGTTGGAACATGCCTCTTTATTTTACGCAATTCCTTCCCTTTCGTCAGGGAGCATTTATCAACCTGCCGGGGCGCTGTCACCTAATGGAGATTGTTCTTTAGTCTGCACTTGATAGAAGGGAACGATTATGATGCATGTCGATAGTTTACAGAGATATTGACACAGGAACAAAGAGCAGACCCTTGCGGCTGATAGCCTTTTCCCTCACACTCCCTCAAAGCGCCTCGGTCATGTTTCAAACGTGTCTTTCTCCCTCACCTTACCTCTCCCTTGATGATTTCCTTTGTTTTAAAGGTCAATTAAGGTTTGGAGGCCCCATAATGCTTCAGTTGTTGAGGGGACTCCAGTGTTCCCTTGTATTTACTTTTCCACACAAGCCTGACATTCCTTCCTCTATCATCTTTTGGCTTTAGTTCTTCCCCCCAAACAAAAACCTGTCACCTTAAAAGGGCTTGTATATGTAGTCTTTGGTTTGGCACACAAGGAGTTAATGATAAAACCAGCCCAGGGTGTGACAACAGGCTGTGAATATAATAAGTTTGAAGGAGACAGGAATGAGAAAAGGTGGGATGCATATAAAAAGAGGGAGGAGAGTGGGAAAACAAATGATGAGCTCTACCTATAAATTCTTCATCTGCATTGGCTGATTGGAATGGCTTGACTGTGCGCTCAGCTGTGACTTAACAACTAATCCGGTTTGTAAGTTATTATTTATCTTCAGGAAAGTTTGTCAAACTTGGGCTTTGATTTTCTACCCTGATTTCCCTCTTGTGGCTCGCTCTCGCACATGCTCCCCACATAATTTATGACTGCCTCTGGTCTTGATGACAGATTATTAAAAGTAGAATTAGTTTTTTGCGCAGGATTTCTCCACTGGGAATTGGGAAGGCAGTGCTCTCCGCGGAAGGTCTCTTACGAGGTCTCCATTACTAATAGAAGTTTTTTTCTCTGATGGGGGGCAAGGAGACTAATGATTTGAATTTACTGTGGCAGCCGTCACGTGGTCTGGAAGGCATCAGTCGAACAGACAAGAGGTTAACTTCCTCCCTGTGGAGAGGTTTATTGGATTGTTTAGCAGCAGAAGGATAATGTTTTTGTCATAGACTGCTGCGGCAAAACAGCGGTGTGGCAGAGAGAAGGGGAGAAGAGAAATGAAGGGAGGAAGGACACAGAGAGAAGGGGTCCAGGGATGGATAGAGGGGCAGAGAGGAGAAAGGGATGACAGGGAGAAAACAGCATGAACGGAGCACAGTGAGCAAGGCAAAAGCAAGTTATTTCTAATATAGGTGGATACAATAAAGCACGGTGATAGCGTACCAGCTCTTACATGTGTGCAGGAAGAAACCATTCAGTGGTGTGCACAAAACACAAGTACACACACACATTCAGTCTCACTCACACACAGACAAAAAGAGAGATGTTAGTTCCTTTCACCTGATGGCCGTTTGGAGCTTGTACTCCCAGCATGCCTCGGCAGTATGGGTACCAGAGGGGAGTCACAGCGCAGCTGAGAGCCTCGGCTTAATCTTATGCATCATTAAGCACTCAGCGGCAAGCCAGCGCTGTTCATATACATCATCCACGCTTAATAAACATAATGATGACATAAGATGTAATTCTAGATGAATTTTCATTTTATAGGGAAATGGAGAATTCCTGTAGAAAGGAAAGAAAAAAAGTAAATTATCTGGGAAGTACAAAATAAATTATGTTTTTTTTCCCACTTAGATGAATGTAGGTGTTTGGTGCATCTGAGTTGGGGATAGTGTGTTAGGCTGCATGGGGATGTGGTGTTGACGGTGCCGATAAAGCTTTTGGTTGTGGTGATGATGGTGTGGCAGGTGTGGTTGGGTGAGAGGCGGGGTTGTGGCAGAGTGTGGGGAGGGGGGCATTGGAGAAAAATGGGGGTGGCTATTGTGAAACGTTTGCAATTTTTAATTCCTAATCGCAGGGCATGATGGACAGGCTGAGACACCCCAGAGTGTGGTGCTCATCCATCATGGGAAGAGGAAACCAGATAGAGAGAGAGAGGGAGAGGGGTGATGTAAAATTTCAGATGGAGTTACCTTACAGGGGGGAGAGGGAAAATAGATTCCAGATAAAAGCGAAGGATGTGGGAGTGAAAGGGCAGCGGGTACTGTGGGAGGGCATCACGGGCCCGAGATTGCTTCATGTCTCCCTGCTGGGACTCAGGGGTAGCTCGGCCTGGAAATGAGTTCCGCTTTCAGGGACTGTACCAGACATTGAATCATCCTGAGAATCATCCTCGCTGCACTTGTCTTCACCAGATAGTCGATGTAAAGTGGTGGTGACCTGGCAATCGTAAAGTGAATACTCAATGGGATATAATCAACCGAGGAAACAGCAGAACTACTCAAACACAAGGGATGTGAATGCAGAACACTCCAGGATTCTCTGCTTTAAATAGTCTCTTCTGCTCCTGAACCTGGATGCCTTTAATTCTAAATCAACAGCAAATAAGAAATACATTCTGAAGCATAAGCCGAGGTCACTTTCACATTGCTTGACATGACAACTTTATCTTCTAAACGAGTCTTGTTGTCTCCGCCTGATTGTTTCCTTTTTGTCAGAGACAAGTTTTCGCAAACTGTTTGTGTCCTGATAGCAGAGAGCACCCTGAGAGTATGTGAACTGTACATCAAACATGATAATGTCTCATTATGTCTGAGAATTAATTAGCTTCAGTGTGTTGAGGTCCTGGTTGCCTGCCTCTTTTTTTTTTTTTTGAGACGTAATGCGAGTTTTAGACCTCAGCAAGTTTGGAGCCAGTGGACCATACGAGCCAGAATGCCAGTGGGTGAGCCAAGTCTCTCAATGCAGGGATCATTACCACCTCTCTTTCTCTCTGTCGTTCTTATTCTCCCTCCCTCGCTTTCTATTCTACTCTTTATTTTTCATCCCTTGTAAAATATATGCAGGCTCCTTTTTACGTGTATTATCTAAAAGCTTTCAATTTCTCCATCAGACAAAATACATATCCCCTTCAGTCTAGTAATGTGGAAATTAAATTTACATATGCAATATACAGTTTATCAAACTTGAATTTTAGCATCCACAAGTCACAAGTAAGGTTGGGTCTATTGTGATGTCATCTTCTTGGTAATTAGTTACCCATAATCCCCCTCACTCTTTTCTTAAAAAAAAGAACAGTAGCCTAATAGGCAGAGCACAGTGACAGGATCAGAGAAATGGGCTTTTAACTAACATGCAAAGTGATGAATGGATTGACCACAATGTAGACTAATGGAGCCATGGAACTAATTAGGCCGAGCAGAGCTGTGCTTAAATGTAAATGGATTGAGCTGGATGAAACGTAGGAACAGCTGAGAGAATGATGAGGTCCTTCACTTGGGGGTCAATCAATGGCCAAGCAAACACAATCTATGGGCATCTGTGAGGTCGTAGCCAAGGAGTATTTTATCTGTTATCATTCAGGTATTGTTGCCTGTGTGCAGTACATCTGTATTTATGATTGTAGTTCTTATACATTTAAACAGAGAGATCAAAAGTTTGAAATCATCTGTTATGTTGATGTTTTTCTTCTATCCTGCCAAATAGCTATTTGAAAATATTTTCAAACATTATAATTCTATTGCCAAATGTATTATTTACATTTGAAATAGTTTTGGCTCCAAAAAGAAGAATCATTAAATGATTAAAACTTCCAGTGTCCCAACACTGTTGCATGACGGGGGTGAATACTGTTCTAACTATTTTCTCCCAAATACCTTTTGATTTTATTTTCCAGCCCAGTAAGCGTAAGTGACCCTTGATCATTATTGAACCACAACAGCGCAATTGGGATCTAAATATTTTGGAAACCCATTTTTCTGTTAGCCCTCTACAGTCCACTCAGTGGTTAGATTGAATAGGTTTAACTGTTTGTCAGTCCATGTTGTTCAGCTGATATTCTGTGATCCCAGGAAATAGACACAGATGATTAATGCTAAGTTTTCATTTTCTTTTAACAATGGCCGTTAATTTCTTATATTCTTATTTAACTGTTGCTCAGAAGTGTCTTGTTCTGCCCTTTCAGGGTTTTTTTTCTATGTTTTTGCAAACCCTTCATGCAAAATGACATCTATTTGTGGAGAGAACTTTCTACAATCTATAAGCTGCAAAGACCATTAAAAATTATAGAGCTGTCCTCTCTGAGGATCATCAGCCATCTGACTGTACCTTTTGTTGCTTTTTAACGGTCATGTAGATCCTTCGTGTCATTGATACATATGGCTGACTGCATGACTTTGCAGAAAAGCTGTAATAAATCTCTAATCATTCTCATCCCTGGTGGCCCGCTCTCAGACCCTGCAGCTTGGCACCTACCACATGTTTGCTGGCGTGCCCTCTGACTTTGCGGTCCTTGTAGACCGCTTCTGTTGGCCGCGCCTCAAATCTGCTGCTTTCACCTCAAGAATGGCCGCAAAGATAATTAATGCGCTCAGCTACAGCACCTAACCTGCGGTTCTGCTCCTCACATTGAGCCGTGTTTCCTGCATATATTCTGTCTTTATGGCCATGCTTTGACCTTGTAAACATCTGTGGAGTTAAGTAAGTGACAACAGTTTACGGACTTGGCGCGTGCTTTTCTCTGTGTTTGTCTTTATCTGCTATGCTTCCTAGTGCATCTTGTACAGCAATTGTTCTGTGAAAACAGCTTCCCTAGCTTTAGCTATAGCTTTTCTACAGAAGAGAAAAGCAATAACATCCACTTTGAAGCCTACCAGTTGCTGGGATGCAGTTCATGCCCTCTGTTTGGCTCTGTAGGCACTGCACATCCCAGAATTAATGCGTGCAGAAATGCAAATAAGCCACCCCAGTAAAAGTTGACATTGCCTCCTCTGATAAATTTTTCTGCTGAGGTAAGAGACAATTTAATGCAGAATTAGAAGTCACTCTCTGCCACCATTTACATCCTTAATTAGCTGTAATTTCTCTGCACCCATTAGAGAGAGAGAGAGAGAGAGAGAGAGAGAGAGAGAGAGAGAGAGAGAGGACACAATAGAAGAGGAAGAGGTTAAGATGAGAGCGTGTTGCTTTCACTGGTGCCAGGCTGCTGTGTGTCTGTTTGTGTTAGAGTGTCTGTTGTGAGTTTGTGTATCAGTATGTCCTCCCCAGCTAGGTTGCCTTTGGTGATTGATACACGTCTTGCTCAGTCACCAGCCATTGGCACTGGGGTGGATGTAAACACTGATTAGAGGGAGGAAATGAGGCCCTCACTTTGTCCTCTGTGTCAGGGAGCACTGCGGTGGCTGTCTCTGTTTGTCTAGTTCTTTCCACCTGAGCACGTTTCAGAGGACACCGTTAGCTACGCTTTATAGCCATTATTTAGATAGCGACACAACGGGATGCTCCTTTTGCTCTTTGACTGACATGCCCAGCCATGTGCTCAGCAATTCAACTCCCTGCATCGGACAAAGTGCCTCCAAGTTTGCGAGTGCATGAAAATGATGATGTGTCAGTTTGTATGAAGGAGAGGTTGGACAGGGTTAGTCTTGATTTGATAGGAATACACAAGTAGCAAGCACTAATTTTGCTTTCTGTCGGTTTAGTGTAGAAGGCAAAGTTTCTTAAGTGTTTTACTACTGTTATACTCTGTCTTTGTTATGCATTGTGTTTGCAGTTTATTAATTTCACAACGGTTATATTTGAGTAAAAGCCAGACAGATTCTTGATATTGTTTTCCTAGTATTGTAAAATGTATACAAGCAGTATGGTGTGCTGTATGTTCAGCCTACTGGTTATATCTCAAGATATTTATCATACTGTTTACCTGTAATGTTACAATACATGCAAATCATGAAACCGGATATTTTCCCCTTATGAAATTATGACAAACCATTCAATTTGGACAACAAATCGGCTCCAACTACTTTGGTGGCGCCTTATCAGGAAAAGGAGAGCACAGAAAGAGTGCTGCACAGAAAACATTTTTCTTTCTTTGTCAGGAAAAATGAACTGTCAACATTTAATGATAGATATTTGCATTGTGATACAAATCGTGTCCTTGGCCCTAAACATAAGATATAGATCCATTTATAATGAATTCAGATAAAGTGTCCTTTTTGCATTCTCGCTCTAATGGATTTGTGGAGCCAGCGTCAGTGACCCTGGTGCAATCAACAAAAACCTGTGCCAGTGGTTGATCAGACAGACATCTATCATTTCCTCTCACACCTTCTAAGACGTCGCTGATGCTTAGGTGCAAATGTATTTTTTCAGCTAAATGTATGTGTAACTTCTGCAAGCTGGCTGACTTTTTTTCATGGTTTTGTGAGAATGTGAGGCAGAAAAGGGGCAAAAAGACATTAGATTTTTTTTTTCCATCATTAAGCTGTGTCTGGGAGATGATGTGCTAGCCGTATGTGGTCCAGGGGAAGTATTTATAGCCCTGCTGGAATCTTGCTGTGCTGCGTTGATAGCAGAGATAATGGGAGAGAATGGGACGCAGCGAACTGTTCTAATGACACCAACAAGACAAGAGAACAGCGAGGATAAATAAATGTTAGCCATTTTCTCTCGCACATCATTTGCATTTTTTCTTGTTAAGGTCACTTATAGACTCAGACAATAACAATGAGAGGAAAAAAGCTCTTGCCGAATATAAAATCAGAAATAACAAAAACAGAACTACTTAGTATGCAAGTCAATGATTTTATTTCCTAATAATGTGACATTCAGTCAAAGATAGTGCCGGTTTTTAATTTTTAGCCGCTCTAATTCCCGTGTAGCTGCTTGAGTGGGTTTCCTTGTGAAATAGGGGGAATACAAACAAGATTTCACTTCATTACACAGGAACAAACTGTACAGAAATTGCACTTACTTATGGAAATGACTGTTAAACATGCACAGCATTATGTGCTCTGCCTGTGCCGAAAATATTGGAAACATTAAACCATGAGCATATGAGTACAGACAGTAAGCCAGTAAGGAGGACCAATTACCAAGGACTGAGTTTGAGGAGCACTGTTCCCGGGGATGATCAAAAGGGACAACTGATTAAAGAAATACATTGACCTTAAAATGGGCCTAATTTAATCAGCCACTGTTTCTGAAGACGGAAACACTCACACACTTAATGATAAGCTGACTTTCCTCCTTTACAGATGCTCACTGTACCACCTAACTCAAATAGCATTTAAGCAGCTGACAGATCTAGCTGAGCGTCCAGGCTTGTCTAACTTATTTGTTTCATTTCATACTTCCATCTGACGACAACAATAGTTGCAGTAACTTTGTGAAAGAGCGGGTCATTACTCTAACCTCTGGGCCCCATTTGGCTGCCGCAAGGTAATGAGAGACAAACAGCATGGTCAGCAGTAGGCATAAGTGCTGGGGTTTATGGTCAGTGTGTTGTGTCCCAGGTTAACACTGATGCCACCATTTAGAGCTCTGTGTTTTAGCACCCGCCTGCTAATTGAGATGACAAAGGCCATAACAATGACATTGTTGGCCAAACAGCCCTCTCTAGACCCGCGTCTGGCTCCAGTCAAGGACGTCCAGCAGGCTGTAAGTGCAACCTTGGAATTTAAGATGGTGTCGGAGACCTTATGTGCATCTCGAAAACAATTAGCACAGCTCAGGTGGGCCGGTTCACATTCTCAGACCCTTTTAAGTACCAGAACTGCGGCACTTTTTGTTTGTTTTGCTTAAAGTCACATAAACCACATCCTTTACGCACAACAGCAGCACATAAACGGCTCTGGAAAAGCAAGTGGAATGGATATTGTGTTGTTATTTCAAAAATCAAGTTAGATTACCTTATTTGTCATTTATGCTTCTCATTACACACTGAGGCATCCTTGTAAATAGGCAGCCGCTGTAATATGAAACAACATCAATTGACACCCCATAAAACATATATAACGTGTTAACAAGAGATATAAACAAGGCCAGCTGTTGAATTATCTTTGACTATCCTAAAACTGTGTTTGTGATCAATTAAGGCTCAGTCTCACAATTTCACATTGAAAACAGGATGTCTTCTGTTACCAATCTAATAATAGTAATGCATATGGCGAGTGTTTTGATTAACATAATGGAAAAATAGCCCACATAATTTATCTTCTAAGTCCGAGGGAGAGAGAGCCAGATTGGAGCCTGAGGACTCAATCCACCTCAACATATGCTGCCATTGTAAGTCTCTGAATGTGGAGTATCTCGAGCCTCGTTCCCATGATATTTATTGAAAAACATTTGACTTTATGAGCTGCATACTTAATGAATGCCTATCGATGCCGTGGCTCAGCAGATGAGGCTATAATTCTGCGTGTAAGTATCGCAATCACACGTGTGTCTGTGATGTTGTTTCTAATTGTGATCTATTCTAATTTCTAGTTTGTCAGTCCTGGACTGAGGCTCCATTCTGCACCACCATTTACATTGTTAATTTGCAAGCTATTTTCAAAAGATATTAGCTGGATAGTCATTTAGTTTCCTCTTGAGATTAACATTTCTTCTTCTGTCTTAATCAGTTGTTTGTCATGTACAAAAAAAGAGACAGAAATCCGGATCAGTTGACAGCTGGTCAACTTATATATTGACTTTTTTTTACACTAATTGCAATTGAGATTTAGCTTCTAATATCAGTCAGCTGTGTTAATCCACCTGCCATGCCTCTGCTGGATAGGAATGCATCTTTTTTTATCATCCTACAGCTGCAGCCTAGTGCGAGCTACGACTGAACAAAAATACCTGCACAGATGCTGTAAGGGAGATGTTGATGTCTGGTCAAGCTCCAGTTTTATACCCAGCAAAAACAAACATAATTCAAATGCATTGCCTGGCTTATCTTATCTTGTAAGATGGGAAACAAAACCTCGGAAGTAAATCTCATTCATATATTTGTCTGAAACCAGATCTGCAGTTGCTACTTAACGCTAGTCCATTGGTTTTGTCTGAGTGATTCACCTATCGGAGGAAAGTTAGATGTATTCCACTGATTGTCTAGCTGCGAGGGAAAATCCATCTCGGAGCATCCTGCGGCTGCTGGGCCTTTATTGACATATCAGATGGGACATTGGAGGAAAAATTGGCCTCATTTGTTTCTCATGTCACCTTAATGGCAGATCTCTTTCAAGGGGCAAAGAATTGACAGGCCCCCGGTCTCAGTGAGCAAACAGCCAAACCTAGTTTATTGGTTTCCTCTTGCAAACGCTCTGCCTAATGTGGCTGGCTAGATCAGCCTCCAAAGTTGAAAAGATCCCCCAGAAAATATTAATCAAGTCCTCTGACTGATTGTCTTTGCATGATAAATTATCTGGAAAGGGACAGTGTTGCTATAGCCCAGGGACATTTATCACACACATAGGCTGAGTTGGGAAATCCAGGAGAGAAACGGCTGTGCTGACAGAGTGGAAGGGTCAATTAGACATTTTCAGCAGAGATGTACTGTATATAGCATCTCAGAAACAGTGATGAGATGTTTTAGACTACATTCTGTTTGAGCTAACAGTGACTGACTTGTTTTACATCAAGGTTTCACATGTTGCCCAGTGAGCGTCAGGTATGACAACTCCATCTTCTACAGTTGTTATCCACCAACTATCATGGCTGTCAATACTTTTACCAATCATTTCCCTCTTCAGCGCTGTTAGCGTCTTGTTTCCCGGCTTGATTGAAGTTTCTGTGCGTCACTTGGAAGTGAACAGGTGTCAGCCTAGCACAGGAACCTCGCAGATGGCAGCATAATTAGCATTGATTCTGGCAGGCTTTCACAGGCCAGGGTCTAGATGGCCGTGACGACCAACTAACCTCCCCACCTCTTGATGGGCTACCTCTGGGACAGATCGAAGCTCATTTTACTCGTAGAGTGGTGCACACTGAAGGACTTAGTAACACACACCATCTGAGGCACACAGATCCTGCTGTATAGCCTCTGAGAGAAACAACTGACAGTGTAAAAATGCCTCTTAGTTGAGTAAAATAAGCCATGATTAGAGCTTTAGCTTATCTAAAATGTTAATGACTTCAATTTCTATTTTTTTTTTATTAATTAGGGTGGCAACTAATGATTATTTTCATTGTGGAGTCCTCAGCCGATTTTCATGATTGATTTTATGATCTGAAAAAGAAATTGTGAAAAATTCCTATTGCAGTTCCCCAAAGCCCAAGATGATCTTTTCAATTTGTTTGTTTTATCCAACCAAAAGTCCAAAACACCAAAGATATTTGGTTTGTTGTCACATTGGAGAAGCTGGAACAGAGATTTTTCAGCATTTGTTCATTAAAAATTAACTAACTGATCAACAAAAATGTCCACTCTATTGCTGATCTTGCTCTTGATCAGTTTATTGATCCAAAATACAGGTTAATCTTAGTCTAGATCCATCTATATATCTGCATATTAGATCAACATTTATAAATATTTATTTCAGAAATGCTTTTTTTTCATTGTTTTGTCAAGGATGTCAGATTGACCGACCAAATTTCAGTTGATACAGAATGAATAAATTAAAGCAATGCAGTAACTAACTGAATAAATATTGTTTTATACAATGCTTATTTCAAATTGACAGGAGGATAAATGTCAAAAATGTGGCAGCATCCTTCAGAAGCAGACAGCAGGATTATTCTGTAAGTGTGTCAACGTTCATGCCTCAGTACGCCTCCTCTTGCTTGGTATTTGTATCTTGCAGATTGTATGCTGGAATAGGCCAGCCTCTGCACTTTGAAATGGATCTCATCTAATCTTATTTCACCATGTCAAATGGCAGCATGACATGCTGTTTTACTCCGTAACATTTGGTTGTAGTGAACCAGCTGACTGCATCCGATGCGAGGAGTCCCCTTGTTATTATGAACCACTTGTAACGGTGTGTCTGTGGGGTTGTTGTCAGAGTCGGTGGGTCATGCAGACATGTTGGTCACTAATACAATACACGGAAAATTGCTTCTGTGGCAGACATTTGTCGTTTGTTTTCATTCTCGTATTTCACTGTGTTCAATCCATTACAGAGACTTAATCTGTATCGCTGGACAAATTTACACAAAGACCTTTTAATAACATCCAGTGTAGCTTGAATATGGAATCATAGCAATCTAAATGTCTTTATTACAGCAACCAAAGGCTGAACGCAAAACAGAAACACACATCAGTGACTCATTATAGTCAGCAGCAATAATATAATCGATGAACTCCACTGCATTTTTCTCCCTTTCACCTCAGTTTTTTCCCCAAACACTGTCAGCAGTCAGTCCTTAACAATGAGAACCACCCATGCTGTATACTGCACTGGTCAGGTGTCAGGATTCATTATATTTGGCTGAGATTTGCATAATGCAAGAGGCATCAAATTAAATTTGCATAATTCCTTTGATTACACTTGTTATTAAATGTGAGTGACATTGATTTACAAAATGGCCTGATATAAGGTTAATGGCTGATGTCACCTTCTTGCGCCTCTGTCTTTTCTCAATTATCACGAAGCTTTGTTCAGTGTGTCATTTATGTTTCTATATCCTTAAGTAACATGGCCTTCTACTATATGCATCTGTGCCTTCACCTCTATGCATTACACTGCCTCTGTGCTTGAACTGCCCTCTTATAACAGGTTTCTGTAATTACTGTATGTAAGGCTGAAAGTAATTTAAATAGGATGAACAGCCATAACATTGGTGTGCCCTGGCCCATTTAAGCACATTTAGGTGGGCCATTATTGACAGACGGCTAAGTGTCATTTGTCAAGAAAGGAAGAATTGACATGGCTAAGAAAGAGTGAAATAAGGGTCAGTCAGACCTACTTTACAATCATAAGAGGGAAAAAAAAGGACATCTCCAGGGTTTCATTTTCTTCTGGGACGAAGCGTAAGATCATAATACCTATTTTCATAATAATACAAACAGCCTGTAGGCTACAAAATAAGACGAAGGCCATACTCTGTGTATCTCTGCATTGCCTGTCAGAGACAGAGGGGTTTCAATCTCTTTTTCATTTCATCCTGATAGCTCTGCCTTTTATTACTGAGGGACAGGAACGTTTCCTGAGGTAAAAAGGAGTGCACATTCCCAAGATAAAGTTGGAGGTTTACAGCTATTTCCAGCCGTAATGTATTATTCCGTTAAAGCAATGATCAGGTAGTGTTGGATGAATGGGAGATGTTCAGCACCATTACTGCCTGGCACATCAGTGAGGCATTATTACATTATCGCTGCTCTTTAGTAGGAGATTGGGTGTGTGACCGGGTTCTGAATACACTCATCCCGCTCTCCACGGCGTAAATTGCAGATTGGCTCATTGACTTCAATGATAAAATGTAAAAATTGCCAGTAAAGAGAACATAGACTCAGGTTACTCCTTAGCTGTTTGTCAACGGCAGATGTGACTCAGTTGTTGGTGCAGAGCATGTTAAAGAGTTCCATCTCCCAGAAGTCAATGTCATTTATGCCTGAAACTGCTAAAGCAATAGCTCATCTTGTCTCTGGTGTGTCATACTACACTGCCTTTGTCTGCGATTAAAATTTGCTCCGGCGGTGGGCTAAAATCCTAAAATGTCACTTATAGCACAGAGCACAGATTTACTAACACATGTAACCAGAACATGTTGAAAGGGAGAAAAAAAAGACTTTCAAATTAACACGATTCAATATTTAAAATTAAATACACTAAAGAGCTGGCTCAAAACAAAGATCCAATCTTCCCACACAAATAATTAACAGTTACAATACATGTCACTAACATCTTTAGGATAATTTGTGTTTCTTAATTGACAGCTAATTAATTAAATAATGCATCAACCATCCATCCCGCAGACCATGTGTTCAATGTGCGCTTTAGTGCCACATGAAAGAAAAACCTAGAAGCATTATTATGCTGCTTATTAGACCTGGGCAGGTTATTCTGGAAATGGATACCGCTAATGTTATTTCGCATGACACTCCAGAAAAGCATTAATCCATGATAATTACCTTGGAAGGAAGCAAATAAAGACAAACTAATGGTGGGGTTGATCATCAATTTCAAACATTCGACTCAAATGCCCTACATTTTTATGCAGGAAGCGTCTAGTTGCTGTGCTTCTGCTTGGAATGCCTTTTTAAGTGTATATTATCCTGTCCTTGACTAGGGAAGTGCTAGGAGAAATCATTAAAGCAAATTAGACTATTAACATCCTAAAGAGCATTTATCTTGTGGATCAATAGGCTCTCATCTTCTTTAGAGGGCCCTTTGGTGTCCTAAATCCATTATGAGCCAGATTATGAGGATAGTCAATTCATTACATGCAGATAGGCCAATAATTATTGACACCATAGGTACCAGTAATCATTTCAGGCGCATATCTTTTGCAACTTTTAAATTATCTTTAAAAACCAAAAGACAAGCACGTTACTGTCTTGAATAAATGAAAATGACTAAACGTCTTCAGCTGAATTCATTAAAGTTTTAGCACAATCTCAGGAGAATCCAGCCGCTCAGTGAAGAGGATATTTAAAGCATCCTCTCAGAGAAAGAAAAAAAGAGTCTCTTGGCATTGATGCACTTGTCGTAGATCAAGCAACACTTCACCATATGATTTTTCCTGCTTTGCTGACTGTGTGTGAAGATGCCATACACCGGGAATGGATTGGATCTGCAGTCTACCATCACAAGATCTGCGATGCTCCAATCAACACACAAGATGTTCAGACATTTACAATTGCATCATTTTGCGGCGCCCTGCGTGTGACGTCACGGCCGCCTCGTTTGTGTTTGCACACGCTCACGTTTGTGCCTCTTGGATTTGCCGACAAGATAAATTGACACATACATGTGTGTTGTTACTTGGATTATTATTTTAGGTGTCTACCGTATGTCAAATATGCATTTAAAGTAGTAGAAAGAAAGGAATAATCAGACATCATGTGGCCCAGGAGTCAAAACACACAAATCATCAGAGCCGCCGCCTTTGACATGATGTTGATTTGATGAACATGATGTGTTACCATTATCTCTCCCCGAGCCTGCGCCAGTATGTTGACCAAGAAGGGTATTGTTCAAAACCCATAAATCTCACCCCCTTACGTCGTGCCAATAATAGCCTTAAATAGGAATAAAATGACTTTCCCTTTTTCATCAGTTGTTATGCTAAAAACTGTAACCCTAAAGTGACCGCTGCCACACATAATATGCTCCACCGTTTGTTGTGCGCTGAAAAGGCGAGCGGGAGATCCTTCTGTTCCCCATATGGCCCCATTGTCTTGGTAATGCCGTACAATGCGCCCCCTCCAGAGCGTGCTCCGAGCCCTGCTGGTAGAGAATAAACTGTTGGTTTCACAGAGGCGAGCAGGAGGCCCGTGGACACAGAAGTGTGTGTGATGTGGGGCTCCCATGCGCGTGGCCGGTCGATTCCACCCCATGGCCAGCGACAAGCCAGCTGGAGAAATGGAAAGCGTTCTCTGAGCAGTGGAGGAGGAATTCTACACCACAGCAGGATGTGTTTGAAAAGTTTGTCAGAGGTATTTTCTCGGCTTGTGATTAGAAACAGGGAAAGTGCACCAGGCCTAAGTGTGTTGAATCCTAGTGCTGCTGTTTTGGAAGGATTATATTTGTCGTCCCTTCTGTTGTCACTTGTTTTTCAAGTACCATTTGATGACTCACTCCCTGTCACACAAATTTCATATCCAATTTTGAAATTTAATGTCAGTCAATTAAGGCAGCTGTGAATTTTGCATTTATAATGATGTAAAAATAAAACGGAGCAACGTGTCAACTCTGCATCTATTTAGATTAATTTAAAACATCATTTTTGATTTGTGCTTTTAGACACACTCCATCAACGAATAATTACAGCAACCTCCATCAACAAATAATTGTAAATATTTTAATTTATTGATTCATTAGCTATTGGCAAAGCAGTCGAGCATTGCTGTAGCTGCACGCTTTGTGTGGACCCTGTGAATATTCCCTGCATAGCTCCCATTGTCTGGCCTCTGGTAGCACTGAAGCTAAACTAATCAGTCAAGGAGTTGCTGAGTAGACAACAACCACACTGGTGCTAAAAGCAAAAACAGACCATTAAAACACTAACTGGCCTGACCAGATTACTGTCACATTTTAGCTGCTCGTTCACCGTATATATACTTGACAGTATAGAGCTGCATATATAGCTGCATCTAACGCATTTTTTTTCAATAATTGATCTGTTTTCTTTCTCAATTATTAGAGCTAAAAAAACAATGCAAGACAATGGTGAAAAATATCCATCACAGTTTCTCTGAGCCCAAGATGATGTCTCAAATGTGTTTTTTTATTTGATCCACAGTCCAAAAGATATTCAGTTTATTTTTGTAGAAGATTAAAAATGCATTCATATTTAGGCCATAGATGTATGTAAATGTTTTCTTAAAAATTAATTTTAATGATAAATCAATTTCTAAATCCGAATCCATCAACTAATTACAAATTAATGGACCAATTCGGTTCCATGTACATTTATGTTGGCAAGAAAAAAAAAGACTAATTTATGCTTATGCCTTGTACAATACTTGCATTTATGCATGCAGGATTATGATATTGTGTCTTTGTTTACCACAAGCCTTCTTCATTTGTGCTTGGCCTATTGTTTTTCTTTCTTCCATCCGTCCTCCTTTGTGTCCTAATAAACAGTTGGTCAGGACATTAATGAGAGAACAGTGGAGACATGGACTAGGGAGTCTGGGCGGGCGGAGCTTGAGGCTTTGGGAATGTAAGGGTCACCTGGTCAATGAATATGAAGGCCCCTCTTATTATAACTTTGTCAATGACAAATAACAAAGTGTTGGTATATGAAATGCTCCGTTGTATCATTTTGTGGAGGACAAGGGACATTTTAAGCTTGGCTGCCTGTACACTAGCCTTTGAGCTGGCCCTGGAAAAGCTGTTTGTTTGACCCTAAGGAGTGAGAATTGACAAAGCAAGCCGGGAGCATTTGTTTCATCTGCTAAGCCATAGATTGAAAATGATTTCCCAATGCCCCGTTTGAGATCCCTGTGAAGGGGGTCATCAATTATTTCCTGATACGTGACACAATATTGTACCTATTTTACTGACCACTGCTTTCTGGTTGGTCAGATAGCATCTCTTTTATCAGCCCATTATTGATGGTGAATGGAAGCACAGTAAACAGACCTGTGGGTTTATTTCTACTTTCTCTCTGCCAGGGTGCTTTAGTTGTACAGGATGAGTAGTGAGGTCAGTAACACAGAGGATGAAGAGATACCAAAAATCGCAGTAGCAATATAGCTGTCTTGTATTACAAATCTTTTGTCCTATTACACAAATACTTTTAAAGGTAAAATGATTAAATGATCAAGCAACAAAAAGTGCAGATATCTGGATGTTCAATTAATTGTTTCAGATGTTTCACAATTCACTGGTTCCAGCTTTTCAAAAGGAATTTGCTGCTTTTCTTTGTCATATATGACAGTTAACTGAATATCTTAAGGGTTTGGTCTGTTGGTCAGACAAAAAAAAAAGTGGCATTTTTAAGATAACAGATTGGGGAATTTTAATAGGTATCTTTCACTATTTTCTGACATGTTATAGACAAAGTGATGGTTTATTGTTAAAAAAAATGAATAATTAGATGTAGCCCAAAATACTCTATGCCAAAAATATCTTGATTTCTGTAAGAAATATGCCTCCAACTGCAGAAACAACACACTAATACCAGTTTATTCAACCCATTTCTATACACATACATCACAGAAAAGAAAAAAGGAAAACACAACTAGAACAATTGCAAGACATTCGTATACAATAAAACTCTTTTAGGCAATGCTGTTTAATCTTCATTTTGCTGGGAGAAGTGTGAGTCTGCTGAAAGCACACTGTTTTTTGAGCAAATGGAGTTCTAAATTGCTTTTTTTAAGTACCATGCGCCAGGGTAATGTCTAGAGGTACCGACACAGCATTCCGGTGGCAATGATTTATGGTGTGGGGCAGCCACAAATTGACTTGTATGCAAGAAATGTAAATGGAAGTGGGACATTTGATGGAGAAGCTCATTTCCAGCCTTAAATGTTTTAAATTAACCACACAAACTCACAAGGCAAAATGTTAATGGGCATTTTTCACTTTTTTTTTCTTCATTCTTTTTCCCCCCTTAACTTAATCTACATTACAGGTCAATTTATTATACAAACAGTAATGTTGCTCTAGATTTGCAGGGATCAATGGATTTGACAAAGGGGATTCATTTCAGGAAATAAACCTTTGAAATTAGCCAGGGAATGAGGTAAATATTTGAAATGATATATGGACAGTGTAAATTACATAGGTGCTTACAAAGGTGCAGCCAGAACAAAGGAAGCCAGAAACAGACCAACAAAGACAGCAGTGCACATTCACTCATTCCTCAACCAGGCTGTTTAGCAAACATTAGACTGCAATCCTTTTCCCGAAATACTACTTTCTAATCACTGTTTCAGTCGGACTGTAACTAGGGTTCATACACTGTACAAAGGAACATTTCTGTGAATATGGAATCAGTGATTAATTTTTTATTCAAACTGAGAATCACAACTTTCTAACTTCTGTGCATCATTTATTCACTGTGCACGAGATTGTAACTGGATAACAGGATGGAGGAGTGAAACGTGGAATCAGTGGTGCCCTCAGGCTGAAGAAGAAGTGGCCTAGAGGGAGAAATTGTTTTCTAATAACAAGAGCTTCTGGTCCCCCGAGGGACAATTACAACGTTAGCTCCCTTGTCAGAGTAAAAGCCGCTTTCAAGCTGCTCCTTTCATAATGCTATCATGTTTGCCCCTGAGATATGCCCATGGTCATGTCTCTGTCTCTTTATTTCTCTCTATCACTATTGATTGAGGGGCCATTTATATTCACAGTAGGGGGTCTTAATTATGAGTGTGAGTGAGGCCAGCCAAATAGGGCTAAGTGGTAACAGGGGGCCAATGCCTCTGCCACAGGGCTCTTTACCTATTTAACATTCAGCGCCTCTCTCCATGATCATTGGCAATACACTTATAAAGTCAACGTTGCTCAGTGGAATAATAACAATTTTTGAAGGAGCTTCAGTTAAGCTTGTAGGCACGACAAAAATTTGGATTTTGTTTGGTACAATTAGAAAACAGTATGTATGCTACCTCACAGGGATTGCTATGTGACAGTATTTATTTTAAAAAAGTGTATTCTTGCTTGTAATTACCAATCGTTTTCTGGTTGTCATTTGTAATACTTTTCTGCATGAAACACACTTGTCCTATTCGAGAGAAAACGCTGCTTCCATGTTTTTCAAGTGTGGGTCTTTATAATGTGTCTGTGCTGGATTATCTATCGCTAAGTGAAAATATTACAAAATTCACATCCATTTGCGCTTTTTTTCGATTTGACAGTTCCCCACGAGAATAGCAGCATTGAGACTTTGCCTCCTCTTTAATTTTAAATCCCCTTATGCAGTTTGGCAAACTGAGACCATCCAGCCAGTAAATGTTCTGGGTGAGTGTTAAGTCTCTACATTTCAGTCAATCGTGGAAATGAGCTCAAGCACAGCTCCTGGTGTTGTGGTAGCTTCAATCTGCCGATCACACATTTCACTTCATTTTACCTCTTCAGGCTTCACGCAGTGCAAATTCTTCCTCAAATGACAACTGGCAGGCAGAACGTCTGACTACTTATTATTACTCAATATGTGGATGAAATTGGCTTGTTCACTTCATTCACTGGACTCTTAAATACGTGGTAACAGCTTTGATTGAGAAACATCTATCACTTGTAGTTCCAGTTTGAAATAACCAGGCTCCTTCTTTGTTGACATCTGACCTTATAGAAGTCTGGGAGCGTTTAGGTTCAAGACCTCTCTCTGTGTGGCGGTGCTCAGTGGTTTGGCCACCATGGTTGAGGCGATGGTCAAAGGGTCACGTGGTGCCTGGCTCATAGGCCTCTGTATCTGCAGTCGCTGACAGGAGGACATTGTGTTCCTCTTTTTTTTTTCGCTTTAACCAGTCAGCCATGGCTTACATGGTTTGTTGTGGCCCCAAGATCAGAAGGAGGAAGCTGAATAATGTCTTCCTATTCTTTAAGGGGAGGGCCACGGTTGGCTGATTATAGAATAGCTTTGACAGACCAGAGGGAACTATGGCTTTTGTCCAATTCCCCACACAAAGAAAGGTAAGTTCAGAAAGAGCTTGGGTTGGCTTTTTTAAGCAGATGCTGGCTAGCCTACTCCTCATCATGCCGTCATAAACTTATAATGCCTTCAGGGACTCCCACCTATGCAGGCTGTCAAAGGACAAGCGGCACCACTCACACTCTTAAAATACGGTGTGAGTAATTTAATCCAAGGCCAGCATGATGTGAATGGGTGAATTTAGAGTTCAGACAAAGAAATCTTAATTATTTATAGCATTAAATGTTGCTAGAGAGGTAGATTAAATGTCAATATGTTTTACAGCCCAGATTCCCAAAAAGTTGGGACGCTGAGTAAAATGTGTAAACATGTAAAATAAAACAGAATGCAATCATTTGAAAATAGTTTTTGACAGATATTAATTTGAATAGATATTCAGTTGGTATTCATATTAATTTGAATATTTGTCAACACATTTCAAACAAGTTGGGACAGCAGCAGCAAAAGCCTGTAAAAGTTGTGGAAAGATCCAAAAACACCTGTTTGGATCATTCCACAGGTAAACAGGTTCATTGGTTACAGGTGATAGTATAATGATTGAGTATGAAAGGTTCATCCTGGAAAGACTCAGTCGTTCACAAGCAGAGATGGAGACACTTTGTGAGTAAATACTCTGTTGCAAGGGATTTAGGGAACTTATCATCTAAAATAATAATATCAAAAAATTCAGAGAATCTCTGCACATTAGGGGCAAGGCTGAAAATCAACATTGAACACTTGTGCCCTTTGATCACTCAGGTGCCACTGCATTTAAAACCAACTTGATTATATAAAGGATATTACTACATGGGGTCAGGAACACTTTGGAAAACCATTCCTTGTAAACAGTTCATCACTGCATCTGCGAATGCAAGTTAAGACTCTGTCATGCAAAGCAAAGGCCTTATATCAACAACATCCAGAAACGCCACCAACTTAACTGGGCCCCAGCTCATGTGAGATGGACTGACACAAAGTGGAAAAGTGTGCTGTGGTCTGATGAGTCCACATTTCATATTGTTTTTGGAAATCATGGATGTCATATCCTCCGGGCTAAAGAGGAAAAGAACCATCCAGATTGTTACCAGCGCAAAGTTCAAAAGCCAACATCTGTGATGGTATGGGGGTGTGTTAGTGCCCATGGGTAACTTGCACATCTGTGAAGGTACCATTAATGCTGAAAGGTACATACAGGTTTTGGAGCAGCATATGCTGCCATCTAGACAATGTCTTTGTCAGGGATGTACATGCTTATTTCAGCAAGACAATGCCAAACCACATTGCACTGCAAGTGTTACAGCAGTGTGGCTTCGTAGTAAAAGATTGCAGGTACCAGATTGGCCTGCTGCAGTCCAGACCTGTCTCCCATTGAAAATGGTGGTGACCCTGACCCTGAACTGTTGAGCAACTGATGTCAAACAAAATGGCAAAATCAAGCAAAATGGTAAAAAAAAAAAAATCACTTTCAGTTCATTATTGTCCTCAGTTCCCAAATGCTTACTAAGTGTTGTTCAAAGAAAAGGGATGTAACACAGTGGTAAACATTGGCCGTGGCAACCCTGTCCCAACTTTTGTGGAATGTGATTTATATATTTAAAAACAAAACAAAACAGTAAGTTTTTCAGTTTGAACATTAAATACATTGTCTTTGAACTGTATTCAATTAAATATATGTTGAATGCTAATTATTACATTCTGTTTTTATGTCCATTTTACTCTGGTTGGTATCAGGATTTAAACATGTTAAAGAAAAAATCTATTCTTTAATTTGTTGCTGTGAATTTAAGAAGTCAATTCTATTCCCATGCACATGTGCAGCGTGTGTGACCACACACACGCACACAAAGACCCACAACCCAGACAGTCTGTGAGAATTAGCATTTCTTTCAATGTAACAAGGCCCAATATGTTTCCAGAAGTGCTGCCATACTGAAACAAGTCCTTTTACAAAACAGAGCCGGAGGGCACGGGGCTGACTCCTGGGACCCCGACAGCCTCCACGGCCTATTTGTTCAGCAGAATCTGTTATTCTGTCACAGCAGGCCTGTCACAAGTGAAATCATTTAAATGTCCAATCCTGTATTTAAGCAGACTGTCTCACCACGAGCAGATGAGCGGCACTCAGAATTTATAGCCAGACATATCAAAGGGTAAGCAGAGCAGTGTGCAACCTGGTGAAGCAGTAGTCCTGTGGGAGCTGATTTAGTGGCTCTCTCCCTTATGCAACAATAACAAACAGTCTCTCATAATGAATGCCTTGGGTATTCCTCATTGTAAATTCAAATTCAGCACTTTAACTTTACAGTATATGTAATGAAGTGTTCTTAATACCACTCATTATTACTAACTGAATTCATCATTTCAAAACTTTTAATCCATTGCAGTTATTATTTCTTGTTGCCAGAAATAATTAATGTACAACACAAACCAAATCAAGACCAGAAATTCAGAGTGCTCTGTTTGCTACAGACAAATTGTTCTCTGTAATATTTCAAGTTGCTTGTAATACCTCAAGTAGGACATAGTGGACAAAGGGGTTCAGACCACCAAAAGCAGTTTGATGTTGGTGTGTAATGGACCTGTCAACTCTGATGGATTTTCAACTCGGCCGTATTGTTTGTCCCACTACAGACAATAGAAAGCTAAGGAGACGGCCATGCAGGGTCTGTCTGTGTGGGCAGCACACCTTGATCAATAGCAAATTTTTATCTGCAGCCAGACCAAAATATATAATTGCATGAAGCAGATAGGGGAAATACGATGCAGACTGCTCTTAGGGTGATTTCTCATAAACATAAAAGCTGTTTGGAGGATTATAATCAATGGTTCAACGCGACCCACCACGTTGATGATAGACTATCATTACAGATTGTTCTCTGTGAGTAATGGGACCGAAGCAAAAACAGATAATGTGATTCAATAATATATTTACTGAATTTGTGAAGAGAAAGAAATGGGAAAATCTCTGAGTAACCCAGAGGCTAAGGCCTCAATTAGGACTTGCCAGAATAGAAAGGATGCCACAAGATCACAACTCCAGTAAGTCAGTGCTGGTTATTGTCTGTCTACAGCATGTGTAGTTGTGTCAGATTTGAGGCAAAAGTGGCTCTCAGCCCCCTAATGTTTGGTGTAGACTCACATTAAGATCGATGATTTGTTTATTAGATTTCCAATCAGAATATAATGGCCTTGAAGCATTAGCTGCTGTAGGGTAGATGTGGCTGAGTGTGTCTGCTGAAGAGCCCCCTCCACCCTCCTGATTTCTTAGCTCTTCCTCTGAGTGTAAACAGACCAGAAAGAGAATTAAAAGAGATTGTATCGCTGTGTGCCATGCCACTGTGCAATTCCCGAGAGATAAACATTAAGCAAAAGGCAGAATGGCTGTGTATTTTTTTTTTTTACAATCATAAAAGACCCCACCCTCTGAGATTGTTATTAGCCCGGATCCCAGGGAATGTCATATTAACAATGAATGTCTGGTAGTGAGGGAGATTGTCCTAAGTATGAGCCCAGCAGGGAGCTCTCTTTAACTCTAATTCACATTGGAATCAGATCGCCCTGCTAAGATCTCATCAGCGTTATTACTCCTGTGCCCAGCCACTTCCTTCTCCACTGTCCATGTGTGTCCTGCCGAGCATGCAGGCCTCTGCCATCACGTTCTGTCATTACAACCCCCCTTTTCTCTTTATATGGCCTAAACTAATGTTGATCAGTTTGAAGAACCGTTTTCTACTTTCTGTCATTCTTTTGCCGACAGATAAAACTTAAAATCCCAATTTTTCCCCAACTGTTGTTGATAATAGCTTGTGTGCAGGTCTACACCAGGAAGACATATGATATGTTTTATGTTTCCTGCAGATTGTTTGGAATAAATACCCAGCATGGCAGGCACATGGAAGAGCGCTGCTTGTCACACCACTGCTTCACACTAATCTAAAGACTAAGCTAGAGAGCACTGAAAATAATATGGAAAATGATATATAAAACATATAATGTCTATTAGGTACACCCAGGTAAAACTAAGCTATGTATGATACAACAGTCTAGATGTATTAAAAAGCAATCACATAAAACGTCACTTTAATACGGTATGACTATGAGGTTGCATGTGATGCTGTACAGTCGATGGTAGTATCAAAAACATGTGATGTACAGCTGAGGATTTTCCTTTCTCACTTTCACATATTTAGTGCTCTGTAGCATTGTAAGCTATTAATGACATGCAAACTGGAATTTAACATATTAGTTGTGAATGTGAAATTGCAAAATAAAAGGAAAATCTTAGTGAAACTTTCATTTGTAATCTAAGCAGCTGCACTCTCCTCTGAAGCGCCTGTTTGCAGACTTCAGTGTAGAAACCAAGAGGACTCTGGTTGGGTGTAATGTGTGTGGCACTGTCTGAGAGACTGAGGGGGTCGAGGACTTTACTTGTTTTACTCAGATGAATTGGACAGGCTACTGGAAGCGTGGAGGCTTCAGCATCTTGATAGCAAACTTGATAGAGCAATGGGCCGTGGTGGCACTGAACATAGGCTTACATCGATAAAATGCAGCGTACTGTGTATACAGTATATATCCAACGAGATGTGTATTCAGTTGAAACCATTAAAATGCTGAGAGAACCCTATAGCATAAATGAAATTGTTGTACATACTCACTGGGCCCTGACCGACAAAATGGAGTGCAAATGTTAAGTACTGCGAGATGTAAAGTACAAACACATTATGGGCAGGTATTAGCTTATAAAACACTGCAAAGCAGAGAAGAATGTGAACAGTCTGCACTGCTGTAGCTCACCCCGCTTTAATAGAAAATCAAGGTTTTTCTGAAAAAAGTAGAACCATTAGATACCATGTCCTGGCATTTAAGAGTAAGCAAAGGGTTGTGCTTTATGCATTGTGAAACAGTCATGTTTTATTTTATCATTTTTTTAGTTATAGATATTAAAATATTGTAATTGTACACATAAACTGGAAAAGCAGACCTTAATTTTCACCATTGTTGTTAGTCACCTGTCCTTTCTGAGGTTTGAAATGGAACCTTATTTTATCATGTCGTATCACGTCTTTTTGCCAGAGACATAATTTTGGGCTGTGCAGCAGAATATAGTGATTCCAAGTTACACCTAAGTTGTGTTTTTTTGCTTTAACAAGTGAAGTTATGGTCCGTTTGACAACCATGTTCGACAACCTTGGCAGCACTAAAACTGAGCCACATGATGTCATTTAAAAATATACTTCCAACTTTGCCACACTCTTTAGTCTTTGGTCTTGAAGGGGGAATGCTCACTGATTTGTTACCACTCAGCAGTACTTTTCTTCTTAATGAATTTTTAATATCCTTAATGACAGCAGAAGAATGATGTCATTAGGAGTGGATGTTTGGAAAACGCTGACTTGAACTCTTTTGGACGACCATTTTTTTAATGATTTAATATAGATTAACGCCCCATAGTAATGAGCAGTTTGGCTATGAGGGGGGAAACCATTTAAAGTAAGACCCCACCATTCATTTGGCTGTACACTTTGAAAACTTCAGTTTTTATGATCCATCACTCATTCATTAAAGTTTTTTTGTTGAGTGACAGTGAAATGTTGTTAAGACATCGTCCTCATTTAAGAGTAAGCAAAAGATGACAGGTTATGATATAACACTGATTCGGTTTTCAAAGAGTGCACTTAACACAAATTGTGAAACATATATTCATTTTCCATCTCAGAGATAGAGTCGAACACATTTTCAGAATATCCGCCGCAAGTATCTTCCTACAACTATCTACATCCACTAATGCCGTGATCATCTCCGGACAGAGCAGTAATGCCATGGAGGCAGAGAATTAGGATTGTGTCCTCCTGGTAATTTACCTACTGGACCTTGTGCGCTGGTGAAGTGTGAATCAATTTGTAAAGGATAGTTAAATTTCTATAACAACCTCCCCCTTCTTCACACTTGACTATCCCACATCAGCTATTAAAAATGAAAAGGAAAAAAAATCACGTGGCGTCTTATGAAGATGATCAAGGGGAAGGCCACTCGCTGGGAATGATAAAACGACTGGCTGCACTTTCACCCCCCTTTTTTTTTTTTTTTTTTTTTTTTTTTTGCTGAATGGACCGACCTCTCCCTCTGTGTACTGTATGTGTGTATGACAAGCACATGCATTAGGCCGAGAGATAAATAAACAAGCCCGGAATATAAAATGAATAAAACAAGAAGGAGGAAGCAGGCTGGCTAGGACACTGATATCCCTTGGCAAAATGTTTTATCATATTCAGCAAAGGAAGAGCCTTTATTTTATTGATTTAAAAAAAATCCCAGAGGCACTAAAAGGAACAGGCAATGATTAATGTCCCTCTCAGAAAAAGAAATTATATGGAATAAATTAAACTACTGCGGCAGCAAATTGAAAAATAAGGATGTAAATGAGGTTTGAATACTTAATATCTTATAAAGAAAAATAGTCAATGAGGCCCAAAAATGATGAGGGATTGCCAAAGAAACATAATATTAACTCTAATGACTGAGGCTAGATTTTCTGTACTGTCAGAATTTACCTGTCACAACTGATTTTCTGGCACAGACATGAAAAATGAGGGACAGTGTTTGAAGCAATCGAAGGAACTCGCCCTGCTCGCAGTGGAAGAAATAAGAACAGAAACAGATGAAAGTGGCATTAAGGATGTAAAATGTCTGTAGCTTTATCTTAATACTTGCTTGTATTACATTATAAATCCATGTTCAAGCTCAAAATGCTTTAAATACAGCCTGAATGTTACATCTGTTCTAATGCCTGCAAATTGTAATCACACATCAGCCTATTACCACAGCACACAGGTTAGTATGTGCATCATTGGAGTGCATTATGTTCATATAAGGAGCTCATGTTTATCACAGACTTCATCTCCAGGCTCCATCAAACCTAAGAGCACGTCTTTATGTTAACGCAAATGATCTGCGCTTGATTTATCCAGCATTACGACGTTTATTTTTCTCCAGCTATCATTGGGAAAGGTCAAGCTGCTGAAAGACAGCTCCTGCGATATTTGTCATTCGTACACTTTTTAGATCGTCCTTGTTGCATTCGCGCGCTCTCAATTAAGCAACGGCGCAATCTGGAATCAGTCATTCCTCCAGCTATCGTTCACATTGCGGCGCACGCTGCACAATGCCAGCTAAATGAGAAGACAGCCAAAAGCGAGAGAGAGAAAGAGGGAGAGAGAGAGAGATCCGTGGTACGCTATCAGTCGAAGTCGTTGTAGAGTTGGCCCCCGGTCCTCCCCATCCATCAGAGGTGGGGTAAAGATGAGAGAGTGAGACGGGGCCTGGGGAGTGGCAGTCGGGTGCTTGCATTGCACCCCATTACTTCAGATGGATAGCAGAGGGGTGCTCCACATTAAACACTGTTCCCTCAGTCGGAACCTTTAATTATAACTCCTCAGTATCACTTACAGCAGCCCAGCACAGATGTTAAAAACCTTTCGCGGCTTGGTTACCCCACCTTACTTAATCTCAAGAAGGGGTGAAGATACAGATGGCATATCAAGAGTCTGAGGATATGCTTGATCTCTGGCAACAGAAGTGGTTTTTGCTGTTGGGGAGGGTGGAGCTTCCGTGTTTGTGTGTATGTGTGTGGTTAAAATTTTTTTGCCATATTTTGCAGTGAGTCAGAAGTTGCGAAGTTGCCATAAAAACTGGTGATGGGTAAAATGCATCGGAGCCCGTACTGTCACTAAAGCGGCGCAACCAATTCAGCAGGGAGCGCGACTTGTGCTCTTAGGTAGGGAGGGAGCACTGTAAATCAGTGTGCCTATGAGCAGCTTTGTTTACATATTACACTCTTTACTCTAGTCTGAAGGGTTCAGCAGCCCTTATATCACCCTGCCTCTGTGTATGGCTCATAAAACTAAAGAAGGAATATAACGCTGGTGTGGTTTCGCTGCTTCAACAGTGTGTTGTGGCATCATTGTCAGTGTCAGAGCAGTGGAACATGTGGAAACATCAGAGAATATGTTGAATTATATCCCTCATCCAAACAAAGAAACAGAGCCATTTTATAACATACTGAGGAGAGTGTGCTGCTTCAAACAGACTCAAAGCTGATCTGTGCTATTCAATACAAAGTTGTTGCTTCTCTTTAAGAACACTTGCATGACCCAAAGTAAAAAAAAAAAAATCCACTTCACATTTCATTTAGAGAGGTTAATATACAGGATTCCTTTTTATTGAACTCTGGTGTGCGCTGTTGTACACGGACACACTCATTAAAAGAGATTCTACAAGAATTACTTCTCACAGGCACCTGCATTAAACCAAGCAGGTAAACTCATGCGCAGAGAGCAGCGGTACATCCTACCTTTGCACTCAGATCACTGTGTTTGAATTACATTATACCACAGAGCACTACTATATCTCAATGGGTAACCATTTAAAGGCTGTTACTGGAGTGCAATTTGAAGCAGTGCCATGGCAAATTACCACACTGCAGAAAAATACAAATCAGGCTTTGTTTGCCGCCGTTACCACTCCATTCGCTCATCAAGTGCTCGCTGCACACCCGCCTTCTTGCATTTACGATAGCCTACTCATTTCAAAGTGCAATAAATTACATCTGTGTAATCTTGTAAAACATGACTTATTGTTGTCACCTTCAAGTTGGCAATCACAAAAAACTTCTTCACAACATCCAGATCAAAACACTTTTAAAGGTTTTACTTAATTGCGCATCCATGCTTAATTGTATTTACACTACCAATGCAGAGTTATATTGGATCAGTATCAAGGTCATAAAACTTGGTTGTTAACTTAGACTTCCAGACATGTTGCTCACGAGCCTCTCATCCAGCTGATTTTATTACACAGGATCTAATTAATTGACCTCTCTTATGCTCTTTTGTTGTCACGGGTCGTCTGTAAAACACTGCCTTTGGAGGTGATTTTATATGGGCCAGAGAGTATTTGTGTCAACGTCAAGTCAGGCCTGGATGCAAGGTGCCACACTCTAAAGGTTTGGTAAGTGTGATATCCTGACATGGAATCCATTTCCCTGAATCTATAAGCCTTGCCTGAGTGACTATGTATTGTGTGAACAGATAACTCCCTCACTCTCACTCTCTCTCTCTCTCCCCTCTATACAAACATTCATTGCTGATGGTGCATGCATGGTACCTGAGCAAACACACCAACAATGTGTTACAACTACATTTCAGTTTTGCCACGTTGCCACTGTGATGCAGATGAACTGTCAGAATGTTTCGCAATTTGTTCTTTTACATTAAAGAATTGCGTTATCGCTCATGTAAACCCATGGGGCCGTTTGTGTTAAATTGTCGGTGACTTCTGTTCTGACTTTTTGCTTGGTGTGGTACGTAAAATGTTAAGAAAGCTGTGGTGGATTCTGTAGGTACAGTAATCTAACAATGGCAGGTGAGGAGGTCTCACATTACTCTACCACAACCAAAGAGCAATGCAATGAAAGAAAAAAACTATTAAAAAGGGGTTTTATAAACAAATAAAAATGTTATACTGTACAAGGAAGATAAATTTACTCTAACTTGTGTTTTTAATCGTCTATATTTTGTGTTTCATATTTGATTTAATTTTATTAGTAATTTAGTATTAGTGATGGAAGATGTATTGACACAACACTAACATTTTAAATTACTCCATTACAAGTAAAAACCCTCACTCACAGTTGTACTCAAGTAAAAGTAACAATTGTCAAATGCTGCTGATTATTTTTCTAGCGATAGACTAATCTCTTAATCAGCTGATTGTTGCAGCTCTAGTATAGCCAAAACTGTTGCCTGCCATCCAGGTCATAACTGTGCATAATAGTTTTAAATGTGGTTGAAACAAAATTTCTTTTCTTCTGAACACTGTGAAGCTGATAGCAGACAACAGGCATTGTTACACAAATAACTAGCAAAGAAAAACTAAATATGTCTCGGATGATGTGACTGAACGTTGGGATCCCAAATATCATAACACAACATCATAATTATTCTCATGGTTCATGTTAAAGCTGCATCTTGTGAATCTTCTGTCAGCTCAGTAACCCCTGTCATTTGGTGAATATTTAGAACATAAAAAAAAGATAATCTACAAGATGAAAACAACCGTGCAGATATTGCCTGATGTATTCTTGTTGTGGCACTGGTAATATTGTACACTATGGAGGTGACTCTGCTGCACGGCACTGGAATAGAAAACTTAACTTAACAGACCTATGCATTAAACATATTGTAGAATACAGTGTAACATTCATCACTGTCAAGGACAGAGTTTGTATAAATTTAAATGCACTGAAGCGTTCAGAGCATTTTTTTTTCTCCTCTTCCTTTGTCTATGGGAGGGAGTATATGTGTATCACTATCAAGCTGCCTTGCTTTTTGTAACACTGCAGAATTATGAAGACCTCAACAGCATATTGTTCTTTTTGTATTTAGGTCATATTCAAATTACTTAAAATTAGCTTAACTATTAGGGCTGGAATACTTTGTCTCAATGCGACGTGAAGTCAATTCAATAAAAACCCAAGCAAAAAGAATTGCATTGAGATTTGTGGGAATAGCTTGTTCAAAGATGTAGCCTACTTTAAAACCAATCATGGCCCCAAGTGCCGAATGTATTGGGAACCAAGACATGGCTGTGTAAGTGCCTGACAGTTTTAACATTAAAATAAATTGCCTAACCTTTCCAACATCCAGTGACAAAAACAGGAAAAATGAAAGATAATGGGTTATTATTCACTGAGGGATCCTATACATAATAATGATATCATCAATAATGGTACACGTGGGCTCATATACTAGAGCTCCTGTGGCTTAAAAAAAGCATTTAATGGAATTACTTATTTTGAATCACCAGTCCTGGTCTGGTCTTTAGCTCTTCGAATGAAAAAGGAAGAAAGTGGTGTATAAATGGAGAGAGGAAAAACATTTGTTGGGATAAAAGAAAGACAAAGGGTGAAACAGAAAGAGAAAGGGACAAAGAGCAGGAGAATGTAACGTGTTATAATTCTTTGAGGACTGTTTCCAACCTTCAGCCTTGAGTCAATTTGCCAAATAACACAAGCAGAACCACACAAAGGAGGCACATCAGTACCGGCTTAAAGTACATGGCAGTAAGTGGGCAATAGACTTACAAAGTATTGCAGCGCTCGCCTGACAAATGCAATAAACAGCATTATCCTTCAGAGGCGATGCTGGTGGTGGCGGCTGTGCTCCACAGCCCTGTGCCCACCTCCTCCTCGCTGTGGAGGCCAGGGACAACACACAACACTTGGGAGAGTCGGGGAGCAGTGGGGGTAGTGGTGCGTGGGGTGGAAGTCGGGGAGGGGGAGGGGAGGGGGTGCTTATGGGTGGGGGGAGAAATAGGAGTTGCTGGTAGACCGAGACTGGCACCAACATGTGGGGAGGTGTGTGTGAGGCAATCTACAGAACAAATGAGGGCACTATCGCCTGTCATATTTCACATTTTCTTCGTTCTAAATAAGACAAAGACCATGCGAGCAGAAAGCTCTTAGGAGGCATAAACAGCTGGAAAATGCTGCACCTCCACTGCACTGTGACCCACGCTGCAATAAATCTGTATGAAAGTGATTATGATGAGGCAAAGTGATCAAGCAAATGAAATATCTGGGCTTTAGCATATAACTCAGTGAGGTGAGGTGAGCTTTATAGCCCTTGCTCTAGGGGAGCCATACCTTGCATGTCCTGGGCAATTTACTTCTCTTATTGCATGTTCTGTCTTTACACTGAGAGGGTTTGGCAACGTGAGCGTTGCATGTTTTAGAGCTTGCCAACGTTGTTGTTTGGATACTTGAAGACGGTAGGAATAAAGATTGGATTATTTTGTTTATAGGTTCCTGGAGCTGGATGCATTCTTACCACCTAGCATATATGCCACATATATTCTTTCTATCTAACTATTTTTTCACCTGATCGGCAAGTTGACTAGCAGGTTTGTCTTCCCGGAACTGAGCTGGCCATAAGCAGCTGCTTTGGGAATGAAAATTTGAACTGTCATTGGTGTATTTTTTTGTTGTAATTTAATTATTTAAAGATATGTCAGTTGTACCATCTAATTTTGCTGTATTGCCATATATAGCACCTAAGTAGGATTTTGAGTCCAGAAAACTTATCACTAATTTTCAAAAATTTATAATGTTGTTGTAATGGTAAATTTAAGTATTCTGAGGCTTTTTGATCAATTCATAGATTATAAGATATTTTTTAATGCTAAATAAGGTTAAAAATTATGACAACAAATTTAGGAGATATCATACTATTTTGTTTTTCACTTTGAGGTGTTAAATGAATAGATTTAGACAACAAACAGATTTTACATCAAAGGAAATAATGGAATTTTAGACTACCAAAATTGGAGTTTAGGAGGTTTTTCCTAAAACTATTTGGATTATAAATTACATCAAATTTGGGTTCAGGTCACATTTACGGTCCCTAAAAAATCTGGGACTGTCCCTGGCCTGGATACCGTCAGTTCAGCCTGTCAGTGTCGCAGCTCTCCATGCTGCTGAGTCTATATAGTGATGATCTAGCAATGATAACTGGATCAATACCTCCAGCCATGTGGACAGCCGGCTGGGAGCTGCATCACTACCCTCACAGGCGACCGAGTTGCAAACACCTCATCCCTCCCGCCTCCACCACCGCCAACCCAACCCCCCTCCCGCCAAGACTGTGAGCTTCACAACTCCTCTGACACACTTCATCTTATAATTTGATCAAGAAAAGTGTCACATTAAGCAGATCTTACGGTCATAAATGAGAAATATGTGGATTTTATGATCTGTAAATGAGTGCCCCTTCATGGATGGTTATTTTAGTGTCAAAATATATTAAATACATAGGAAGGAAAGGCTGTACCTGATCACTGGTTCCATGCAGTCAGCACTGTGTCGTAGTTCGTTGTTTATCTTGTTACTGTTTTATTTACTTTAAAAAATCGTATTAGATTAATTCTTTAGAATGTTTAAGGATAATCAGCCAAGAATAAACCATCATAATTTTAACAATATTTATAAGAAAAATAATCCTATGCATGTGTGCTGGGAAAAGATGTGAGCCAGCAGCATAGGTAAAACCAATGAGATGTTACTTGTAGAGGAATGAAATTGGTTAATACAAAGGCATGTCCGTAATAACAATGTCCTTTCTCCGGTGACAAAGACAAAGTGCCTGCGTTTGGAGCGTACAAGCGCAAGAGACAAGTGATGGCTGAAGGTAGACTTTGGGAGAGCATTTGAATTTCATGTCCAAGAAGAGGCAGCCCATCATTAAAAAACCCTAATTTCTGTGTCAGGTAGAGTTACAGGTAATCGATCATCTTGTCACACCGATTTATTTTTTTTCTGCCTGTTCAAAGTGAATTCTACTTCTTTCCAATTAAACTTGTTGCTGAAAAAGAAAACGTCTCTGGCTATTAAAGGCACATTTTGCCATGTTCGGTCTTTTTTCACCAAAGGTAATTTCTGAACATTTGGAAGAAAGGAGCCCAAGGGAGGCTGTGGCTTCCAGGCAATTCTTCATGTAGAGCTGATGTGAACAAAGCAGACCTTTTGAGGTTGGCATTGGACATCTATTAATGTATGTGCATAGTCTTAAATAATGTGTTTAGATCATCTTAACTGGCACTTGAACAACACAGAAACGGTAATGCTACATTTCCTGGGCTAGTTGTACTGATGTAACTTACATAACAGTACAAGATGGATCTTCAAGCATGTAGTTTCAGTTTCTGTTTTTTCTTTTAAATAATGAAAACTATGGCTTTTCAGTAATTACTCTTAGTTATTAGTAAGCAAGAGCAGGTAAAAAAAAGTGTGTTAATAAATGTAATATGATTATATATGATTCCAGTTTATTTGTCCACACACAGTGAAGCAGCAGTGTGGTTTAACCAAAGGACTGATGGATGCTTTAGGTCTCAAGAGGGGCTTATTTTGGAGAGGGTTTCCCCGCTCTGACAGCTTCACTCAGCCTGACCCTCCTGAACAGCGGCTCTTGCCCTGACGCTGTGTGCCACCAAGGCTCTGGGATATGTCTGCATAAAAGCCATTTATTGGTACATTTCTAAATGTTAACGCTTGTCAGGTTCAGTTTCTGTAAAGACCCTTGGCTCACCGGGGGGATAAAATGCCGACGCTGTTCTGGGGAAATACTCCTCCGTCCCTGACAGACAATGACAAAAACGCCACTGCTTGTGGCCTCCGTCACTCGCACTGAGGTTTCGCATGGGAGCGAGTGCTCCTTTGTCCCTGGGTCTAATTTATTTATGTGGCTAATCTTCAGGGGGTGGAGCGGCCATGCTCAGAGGTGTGTCATTTTACAGGGGGACCCACCGGATGGATCAGTGACCTTGCAGAGACATTGCGCGTGATTCATTTCAATTAGCACACAAGATCTGTCTTAACTTTCAATCTCATGTTAAACATGGATTATATAGGGACACCTCGTCCCTCCCAAAAAGTCCCAAAAAGTTCAAATTGCTCTGCATCAACTACCACATTGGAGCACTTAATTCCTCTCCCATCCATCATTTAGAGTTGTACTCATGAGATTCTCAGCAGAGAAGTTAATCAAATTACTCGAAATAGTTAATCAAAGTACATTTTAAGTTGACTCCGTCTTTGACAGTTGTTGTCTGGTTTAACATGGCATGAGAGCTGTATCGCAGAGCTCCCATAAGATTCAGTGTCAGAACCAAGACTGCATTCATCCTTACCCAGCAGCATTTATTTGGACAGAGGTGCAATGGCAGCAGAAATAGAGCGGAGGAGATGGAGCCTTGATTAGCAGCAGCCTTCCCAGCATGCTCTGCTATGACAAATGACTGACTTCGAACAATATCTAAGGCGATCAGGATAAAGTACCAACCATTTCAAGGCTCAGCAAAATTCTAATTCTAATTAGACTTTGCACCACACACCAAATAAAAATTGTTCCCATGGCATTTTGGCCTATCAACTGTTTCTCCTATCGCTGAAACAAAACGAATAAAGAAAATGATTAAAGTGATAACAAAGGCATAAAATTTAAATTATTGAGGCACCACATCTGGGATCTGTATGTCACTGCGCTCTCCATTTTTACCCTCTCATTCAGCACTCCATTCTCTCTGCATGAGAGAGACTGCAAAACAGAGGGAAGCCAGGAGAAGGAGAGAAAGAGCAGGAAGAAATTGTAACATTAAAAGGTAGAAAGCGAGAACGCAAATAGGCCTTCAGCTTTAGCGTTATTAATGACTCTTCAAAGATCTCCGACTTTTCCAATCTCTCAGAGAAGCGCATGAAGGAGTCTGCAGATGAAGCTGACCTTCAAAATGTTCTTTGGTCTTTAGTTAAGAAATTCACTCGCCATTATGGCATCATTAAGGAAACAAGGATAAAATTACTCCATGGTTAATGGCCTATAGGATCCCCCACCAAAATTTGTTTCAGATCTAATAAAACTGTGCTTAACACACTCGAATGAATTATGAGGACTGTTATGCAGGGTATTAAAATGTGGAAAATAGATTTTCGAGAGCTTGGAGGACTGGACTTTTCAAATCAGATAGTAGAATGGGATTTTCTGGGCAATAAATTCCACCATGTCTCAATTTAATTTCTTTCAGCTCTTAAATCTGAAGGTTTGATTTATCGTGTGGTTTGGATCATCTTTGAAATACACTGTTCACTGTGGCCAACTTTGCTATATCCGAGAAGAATAAACACAATTGTGCATTCACATGTTTGACTCTACGTACATGAGCACATAAAACAGCCTGTTTTCGGACATTGTTTAGCTGCATTAAGAAAAGCTGTGTAATTAACAAGACATGCCTTATTTGAGGTAATAACTTATTATTAAGACCCACATTAAATTGAGGTTTGCATTTACATTTGCTTAACATGCTTTTGAGAGAAAAGAAGCAAAGCTGGTTATTAGCATATCGCATCAGAGGGTAGAGAAAGCAGGCAGGAAGCTGTTATGGAGAAAAATGAAGCTGCAGGCTATTGAGGCTCTTCATTGTCTCATATACAACGGCATCGCAAACCTGCAGAACTGTGTCATTTCCACCACTTATTACCTGCTATTGTAATCCAGACCTCGATGCCATCATGAAATACAGACTTATTATAAAAAGGGGGAAAAGTTAGCCCAAGATGGTGCCACAGAGAGGTGGTTTGTGTGGTAATGGCATTTGCTCTCTTTAAACTTTAATCTTTCCTATTAATTCCCTGCAACTGGAGAATGTACGAGAGTTAATGTTCCATGAACGTGTTTCTCACTCCGCAATCTCTTCAAGCTAATTACCTTCAGGTGCTAAATGCTGGGAAATTGCCATCCATTTGGATGAGAAAAATTTCACCTCCTGCTCCCTAGTGAAACATTTTTTTGCCGGGCACATTAAGAAAAAAAAAGAGGAAAAGAGGCAGGCCTCCACCAAGGTAAACAGTGGTCGTAAAACTACCTTGTCCTGGTCTTTTCTGTCCTCCTGCCTGAAACAGGAAACCGTAATCCCTCTCTCCCACTGCATTGCTTACCGGTGGAGGTCAGGTAGAGGTCAACAGGTGCTCCTCTTGACAAGGGGAATGCAGAACAGATGTTTGATTGGCATGAATCATCCAAACTGCCCATTAGAAACTTATGATGTGAAAGGATAGGACTCCTGGTACGAGGACACTTTTTAATTTGACGTCCAAACAGAAAGGAGATCTTGAAGTTGCATATTTAATTAGACTCCTATGGTTCGATGTCCAGTTTCATCACAGCAGTTTGGGCAGGAATTGAAGCGTAGGCAATTTCCTGGGTCTGAATTTACTAAGTTGTACTGTCTTTCCTACTGCTACATGTAAATTAATTTTACTGTGTTCAATAGCTTAGTTACTGAGTAATGTGCATAGTATAATGACATCAGCCAGGTTTCCATCCAAATGTGTAAATCTTCACCAAATTTCCAGAAAATCAGAAATAGAAAATGCTGTTTAAACTCGCTGCCATTACCGTTATGCGAATATTACCAGTTGGTACACTGAGATAAACAGCAGGTGCCGCTAATTCTCCACATGGGTGCCCTTAAACCATCACAGAAGAAGAGGGCGCGACGAGATGACAGAATTAAAAGAGCGTCAGGCAAATCGCAAGTCTGTTTTCATCTGCTCATAAGGTTGCTTTTATTGATAGAACAGCTTTTTAAACCTCAACATTTTTTTTTTGCAATAAGTGTTTGCAATGAGTATTTTTTAAATGTGGAAATTGAAATGTGCCTAAAATTAGGTGGGTGGCAAAGCACTTGTAGACACACCCTTATAACCAAGCGCACAAGTATTAAGACATATTTAAAACATCTATATTTTACTGAATTTGAGAATGAAAACAAAGGTGACTATCTGAAATGTGTGTTACATTGTGACAAACAACTGTTTTAACTACAGTAGGTCAGAGTTAAAAACTGAATAGGGTCTACAGTTTGATCTAAAAACACACAGAAAGATACTTAATTTTTTTTATATTGAAAAATTAGTTTACATAATAAAGTTAAATTGAGGACTTGTTCAAAAACTTTACCTCATGTACACTTTGTAAAGCTGTGTGCAGTGGTGTTGTCGTGCTTCAATTACTCACACAAAACATTGGTAAATAGCAAGAAAGCAATGGCCAAAACTGTGACACTAAGATCCAGGTTGTTAATAAGAATACAAAAGTCTCCCAACGTTTTACACAAACTATATGAACAGATTGAGTTGTTTTCTACATGCTGGAGTTCGGAAGCCTTAAACACAGAGTCCATCCAACTGAATTCAGCCCCCTGTGAACTCCATATGAAACCCTCACGGTGCAGTTCAGCGGGTTCTCAGAAAGAGTCAGGAAGATGCATCATATGAGGGGAGTAAAAAGGCCAGCTGGGATGGGTGGGCCACATTGTGATCACTCACCTTCATCCCTGATTTGTAGTCATTATCCCTACCAGCGTTTGAAGATCAAAAACAAGGACAGGGAGAGTGATGGGGGACAGAGAGAGGCAGCCCGAGAAAGAGAATGGGGGAAATGAGTGAAGGAGGGAGGGACAAAGAGACGGCTGGATATGTGTGTGTGTGTATGTGTGTCTGTCCCAGTGACTGCCATTTGCCCCTGTTTGGTGGATATAGGAGTGTAGGTGGCAGCGATGTTGGGGAGTGGGTGGGGTTGGGAGGAGGGTGGATAAGGGTGATAGCACCTTAAAACCAACCAAGCTGCAAAAGCAATGAATATTAAATTCACGCCTAAATAGCTGGGTCTATGTGAAGCATTACTGTATTATAATTTTAGATTTGTCACCGATGGGATGCAGGTTTGAGTTGGAACAACAAGGCCCGTCAGAGCAATCTTTACTCCTCTGATAACGGCACAGCTGTAAATTGATAATCTTATCATGAATTATTATGAATTTGGCTTTTGGTGGTCTTGCAATCGGACAAATGCAAATATAGTGTGTTTTATTTGTGCTGGCAAGTGCGATAAGGTACAACAGTAAAAATAGGAACATATAACAATTAGAGGCAAATATAATTTCTCTTTACCCATCCATGTCCCAGGCAGAATGTAAATGTTGAAGGACTCCCATCAGGCTGTTGTATAAATTAGCCAAACCCTTACTGTGCTGAAATCTATCCCCAACTGTTTGAGTGAGAAAGCAGAGATTTTTCCCTCCTTTTTTAGATTTAATTATCTTTTGTTGTTCTTTTTATCTACCTTCAAGGATTGTCCTCAGTGGGGGGTTAAAAGAATGGGAAGTGGAAAAGACGAGGGGGGTGTCTGATAGCGAGCGCTGGGTATGTAGGGCTAGTTTGTCCTCTGTTTGATCTGATTCCTTACAATGACACAGCGGGAAATTAAATATGAAACCGAATTAAAACCACTACTTAATGAACAACGGGGAAACAAAGTTGGCTCCTTTCCAAATTAAGCGAAAGTCTAACTTCTCCTCCGAGCATTATCTCTTTAGTTCGGCTTAGTCTGAGGTAATTTTCGCTTCATTTAGACACAACATTTAGGCAAGTGTTTGATGATTTGAAATAAAATCCCAATTTCAAACCATTTAATCTTGCAAATATCTTTCGAAACAGTCACGGAACATGAAATCTACGCTGACTTTTAATGATTTGAAGTGTCAAATCCAGCAGTTTAATTACTTGCTTCATTTTTTGTGTGATGTATTGGAGGTGAGTTATCCACAGTGGCAAGCCTTCCCACGTATTGATTTAATAAACCCGAAAGAGCTTTGCTTTTCTCCTTTGAGAGAAACGACACATGTAGAACATTAGTTGAATTGACATTGTTAAATAATTTAGTATCAAACTATACTGTATGTGCAGTCATTCAAGTGAAGGCTGAGGTACAGTACAGAAATAAAACAGCGTTACTGGCTGTTCCATTTGTTTTTTCTCTCGTTCTGTACTTCTGCTACTGTCAGCTTTAGATCCATGCTCTTTAGACAATATTGTAGCCATCCAAAAATATCAGCTATAACACAGTTTTTATTATGTTTTTACTTCACTAAACATTTGCAAAAATGTATGAGAGTGACAGGAGTGTGTGAGTTAGAGATAAATGACATGAGCCAAATCATGGCAAAATTGGACATATAAACATAATCAAATACTGAAGTTAAGGTTGTAAATCTGATTTTTCTTTTCCTTTTCATCACCACCAACAAAAGTCTACCTGTAAACAAATCAGCGCATTGTTTTTCTTCTGACAGGTGGAAATCAGGAGGAATAATTTCAAACTGAAAGAATACTGGATGCCACAAAAACACTGTCGAATGATGCCTTTGGCAGGTGGAACTGCTCCCCTGCCAAACTGTCACCATTTAGGCCCCGATAACGCAGGTAATTGCATTTCCAGAAGAGCAGGAGCAGATGAAACATGCTGTGGACAGATACTGCTGGCACACTGGCCCCTTCTGTTGGAAAATTTCATTTTTCCACAAGGAAGCCATGAATGCTAAGGCTGAATCCAAATCCGTTTTTCCGCACTTTATCAGTGTGTGGCCCACCAAGTGGGGAGATGGAGGTAATTCATTCAGCTGAGACTCACCACCCTAATCCAATTTCCAGCCTCCCCCAGCAAGAGATAATTACAAGTATTAAAGCTGTTAGGACAGGGGGGAAAGGGCCCTCTCTCTGAAACTCTGCTGCAGGCCCTGGAAATATCGACTGAGCGGGGGGATTTCTGCTGGGAGAACTCAAGCTAAGGTATTGTTCAAAACTAAGAAAGTGTGTTAACTAATGAGGCAAAGGGAATCTCAAGGTATAAAAGGACACCCATAGCCACATGTCATTACAGACCCCAGGACTTTTTTTTTTCTCTTTTGCCTCGTGCATCACTTAAGCCTGCACGAACAATTGGTCATTTCATGTGTAAAGACAAGTCGGGGTTCCTGCACAATCAGTATGCATATAATAGTCCTTGGAATGTCCCATCGCTTTTAACGCCATATGAACTTCAGGATCAGATGTACAGCACTTCACTACCACTCCAGCCCTTTAAGAAACACTCTGAACTCAAGGTATGACACCTAACTAGTTACTAAAATTCCAACAGTGCTTCTAAAACTACCAAAACAACCCAGTCCTGTCCTCTGGGTTGAGAAATCTCACTTCTCACTGTTTGTCCTTGCCCCAGCCACTCCAACATTGCACCCATTGACACCCCAACCATTGGTAAACTATACCTTTTCATGTCTTTGAGGTCACAATGGAGGACTGAGGTTGGAGCAGCAAAGAGCATTTTATTTTATTTTTTTTCTAAACTCTGACTCCTCAAGGAGCGGAAGCTGCAAAAAGCTCTAATTAACGGAAGCAGAGACGCTCCTGCGCTTTCCCATTCAGCGCTCCACAATAGACAAACCCATGAAGCAGAACCAGGAATGGAATATTGAAGGAATGAATGGAAACGCACCCAAATAAGAGACCCAACATCACCCCTGTCCACTCTTAGTCCCTGCTCTTTATTGTGTATCTTTGTTGAAGAGGATCTGCCACAGGCGTCCCATTCTCTATCAATTACCGCAGATCAAAGAGGCAAACAGAGGAGGCTTGTAAAGAAATGTGTTATTGAGTTTTTATATCATCTGAGACTACTTTTCTAGTGTGTTTTGTCACATACAAATAGGAACTGACTTGTTTTACTGTGTGCATTTTTTTAAAGGCTCAAGCTTTCACAATCCCTTTAAATGTGTTATAGGATTAAATGTTGACAATTAAACCCCACATCTTTGTCTGTACCTGTATACACATAGTAATTAAACTTGCATGATTTTATGAATTCTATTTGATTTATTCAATTCCTTAGTAGAACATGCGGGAAATAGCCAAAATATTCACACAATCTTAGACATAGGTGCACAGAAAAAAAGCCAAACCTCACTCCACTGCAGTCTGCCCCAAAGATTTTCAGATATGAAGTAATTTAGAGAAGAGGCATTGTAAAAGACATTTTCTTTGGTGAATATTATGGGATGTATTACCTTTTTGCCATAGCAACATTTCTGCACTGCAAGAGATAATGCTTTACTTCGTCACTTGTCACACTTTTCCATATTTAGCTCTGACAGTTTTACTGATTCTACTCCGAGTTAAAGAAAAAAAAAAAGTCAACAATGTTTTCCTTAACTCACGTTTAAGAGACGTCCCACAGCTCCATGCATATTCATACCAGCCATTTTAGAGGGGTGCTGATCCAATTAATTAGACTCTGAAACTGGTCCTACCCTCATTACTACTTAGGTGTGTTCAGGCACCAAGATGAGCCAGTTATCCCTGTTTGAATGTTGTGGTAATTTAAGGAATAAGATTGAAATGCTTCTGCAACAGGTTACACTAAAATAGGTCATAAGAATCCAACGTTTTTCTCTAATTCCGCTCTGACCTACTTTTTAACGAAGGCATTGCCGCCTTGCAATCCAGAGTTTTAGGTTATTCTCATCATAAAGTGTAATCAATAGATACTTGAGAGTTGTTGTGGAATTTTTATTATGCATAGCACTATGCAACAACAAGGCATTCTAAAGTGCTTTACATCAGACATAAAAGGCATAAAGACGAGAAATATCAAAGAAACACCAGGCAATATAAAGACATAAATACGATTTTAAGGAGTAAAATATAAGATAAAAATACACTAAAATGGATTAAGACATATTAAATGAGAGAACAACAATTAGCTAGAGCTCAGTACAAGATATAAATGAAAAGTCACAAATTTCATTTAAGAAAGGTCTTTAATTCAGGTCAGGGAGTCACAATACTTGGTTTAAAGGCTGCTTATTACATCCATGAGATTCAGTTGAAGAATGAGCTTAAAGTAAAGAGAAAATTGGGTGTTTCTAATTGTCTCATTTAAAGTAAACATGAAGAGCATCTAAGAATGCTATATACTTTATGCTGCTTTCTATATTGTTGCTAAAAGGGCAGAAATGGCCTCACTGCTTATGTCATCTGAAATACTGACATTCCTATTCTTTACCAGGAATGTTTACTATTGTTTGCAAGCTTTATTTCCTTGAAATATTACACATCTGCGGTGCAGGGGGAAACTGCACCGAGTCTTGTGTGAAGTTTTTAATATGTCACAGGCATAGTGCTGTTTGGAAATGCAGTGTATTTTACTCAGCCCCCAATAATCTATTCTGTTCAGCCAGGCGCACACATTGACAAATGTTTCCAGCATTAGGTATTTACCTAGTGGAATGTAATGGATGTAAAGAGTTTGAAAATGCCTGGCGCACTAACAGCATGGGCAGTAGCAAGACTATCTAGACTGAGGAGAAAACACACTAGTCAAAACGGAATCAATGGTTCTGAAGGATGGTGTGTGTGTGTACGTGTGTGTGTTTGTGTGTGCATGGTCATGTGCATGCATGCATGTGTTTGTGTGCAGCTCTCTCTGCATATATATGTGTTCATATCTCTTTGTGCTCTAAAGCACTGACTGTAAACTTACCATAAGTCACTCTAGACACAGTAATAGTTTCAGCAAAATCCATGCAGGGGAAATGTAAATATTTTTCCTAACACAGAGACAATGTCGAGGCATTAAGTGTCACAAAGTGTTCCAGTCTGAAAGAATAAATGTGGACTGCCACCCATGAGTTCAGTGGCAAGAGGTTATTGAAAGAATTGCAGACTGCAAGTTTGTTCATAATATTGAGGCCATCCACCACAAGAATAGTAGAAAATTTGACAGGACACTAAAAACAATATGTTTTGATTTTTTAGTGGTTTTTTTGATTGATTAAGTCATTATTTACTCTTTCATCCTAAAGCTCTATGCTGAACATCTACTGAATGCTTTTAAATGCTTGCTGCCAGGAATAAAATTCTGGTGGGAACATTTTATTTGACATCTTTGATTTTATTTCTCTTTCACAGCCCAGAAACAGTCAACAGAAAAGCTGACTTTTATCTTGCAGTTGTACAAGTTGAATGTAAACCACCTCAGATCACAAAATTTCCTTAAAATTCCTAAATAAGATTAGCAACATTCAATTTTTCAGGACATATTTAGTCAAAGAAAAAGAAGAATCTGACAAAGCATTTGATACCAACTTTGACAGTTTACCTCTTATGTGTTATAGAACCATTATTTCTGTACTCAGAGACCTTTAATGTGTCGGATCTGCATCTCTGGCAGGCTGAGAGATAAGAGTTTCTGCTGGGACAGAGGTCTGTTTTGGGACAGTTTGAAGGGGCTGATCCCCGGTTCAGCTTGAATTCTCGTCCCCTCATCTGTTGGCTGATCTTTTTCTTTCGCGCTCTCTCTCTCTCTCTCCTTGAAACTACTTTTCAGCCCTATAGAGGCCTACAGCAGCCATCTCATTCATTACATGCACCATGCGTCCTGTCAGACGTACAGCTGGGCAGGACACTTTCAGACAAAATGGGGTAAGCTCGTTTAAAGTACAAAGATTTCCTAGGCCTACTAGCTTACTAACACTGTACTTATCCGAAGAGTAGCAACATTATTGGCTTTGTAAGGAAAAATTGGATCAAATGTCTGATTACCATACATGTAAAGTACTTTTCAGTGACTTCAAAGTCAACTGTGAAACTGTTTTAGGGGATAATGTGATTGTAAATGGGGAACAAAAAAAATCAAACATGTGGTCAGGTGGAAGAAAAGGCAGGTCTGACACATCAGAAGTCCCATATATCTTTTAGAAATGGGATTTATAATCCAGCCTACAACAGGAGGGCTGCTATGATGTGCAGTCAATATATGGGTGGCACTCCCCATAAAGGCCTCGGCCTTCTTTCTGTGTTTGATTTATTGTCAAAGCAGCTCGGCTCAGACGGCCTCATGAAACCTTTGTCAGTCCACTAATGACACTGTTTTTGTTATTTGAGGCATTTTTGTCTCTTTTGCCCATTTACTGTCCTTTAACCATCTTGTTCTATTTTTCTGTGCTCACTCTCAAGACTCACTGTTTCTGTTTCTGTATACAAATATACATTTCTTAAACCGAGGATGGTAGTTTAAGAGATATAGCTTTATATCTTTATTTTAAGTGAGCTGTTCTCCTGAAGGAGGTCTCTGACTAGAAAGGAATTACTGAAGAATTAATTACTGTTTTTTGATGCCAGGGAGCAATAATGTCTTTGAAACTGTCCCATTTAGTTCAGTGTACAAGTTGAACCTCTTAGTCAGACATACAGCTGGTTATAATTCAGCCCATAATCTTGAAGAGATGGACAGTGATATTTTTATTTGAACAATCATCCAATTATTGTAAATGACCTGCATTCAAGGGTGTGGTTTACTTTACTTAGAATCTTATTTTGACTAGACACCTCCTAAACATCCGTCCTTTAGTATTCAACATCTGCGCTTTGTGCTTCTGATGATGTTTCATTACAGTAAAGTATGTTCGTTTGTTCAAAATAATTATTCGAGGTTTCCCCTATACAAAAATAGCAGGTGTAAAGTTAACATGCTTCTTATTGAAATTCACAATCAGTCAAAATTTGTATGAAATTACATTTTCTTTGTATTTATTTATTTTCAGTATTTACTTAGTGATTTTGTCTGTATGTATTCCTTTATTTTTTGGCAGCAGAAGGGTCCAGAAGTTGCTGCTTTATGAAACCGACCTTTGCCAAAATCCCCTTGTAATTTGAGCTTAATGTTGCTCCAGACGACTTAAGTGCAAGTTAATGATTAAGCTACGAATCTATCAGACACTTGGTATGGGAAAGTTTTAGGGAGGAACGGCTCGGCCTGGCTCAACAATCATTAAAACGTGCTGACAGCGATGGGAGAACAAGTTCCCACTTTGATCCGATGACAAACCTGAGCTCAGCCTAACGTCATCCTCCCGCTCTGCCTCCGCTCCCTCACTTTTATTAACTCTGAGGTTCAGACAACAACGCCTTCCACTCAAAAGCTGGCAAATACACACTTATAATACACACCTATAATACTCATATGAAAGGATGTGCTTTGTTTTGCTTCTCATCCAAATTTGTATTGGTCACAGATTAGTGAAATAGAAAGTCAAGATATTAAGATTTGCGTTTTTTTCTTTATATCTCTTAAGTTTAATTGTCACTCTCCATTAAGATGCTTGTATTTAGAATTTGACATTTAACAAGTATTAATTTCTGCCAATGAAATGAATGCCAACAGACTGATATTCTAAGCAATCTCTCTTTTTATTTTCTTTTTATCTTAAGCAGTATATCAGGTTTGCATCCTTCAACAAGACTTATAATGGGATTTTGATACATATAGTTCTGAATATTTGCATTAAACAATCTTTTGCCATTAGTTGCAACATCTGTGAGTAATATTTAAGTCTTTATTTGACATCTGAGGACAACAGATGGAGGCAGAATGAGAAAGGGAGAAGTTTTGATGAAATCTTTGCTTGTTTGTTTGTAAGAGCAAACTTTATTGTTTCTTCTGGAAGGATTTATCAGCAGCCTGAATCGTGTCCTGACTTGAGCCTCAGCAGTAGGTGACAGTTGGTGTAAGTCAGCCGTGAGCAGGCGGGCCGGTGTAGGAATGAAGGTCTTCTGCTGCCCCCCAGGGGTTAATAGAGGAGATCACAGGCAGTCCTTCAGCCGGCATCCCTCTCTGCTTCACACAGGAATTATTTGAGAGCTTAAGTATATGTGTACGGCCATGCTGAGGGGGCAGATATCAGGACAGCAGGGTGGACATTGTGTGGTCTTATATATGTATAAAGACAGTATAAAACTAACTGCTAGTGTTTTTTGTTCCAGTATTTGTTAAAGTACATATTATCATATTTCATTACACTGTGGTTGTTAGGGCTGCACAGTTAGTATGCAGATTTTCTATTTACATCTTTATATATTTTCATTTTTGTTGTCGTTGTGTTACAGTGAAAAATGATGCACATAATTCAATAGTATAACACTGAGCGTTTTCTTGCAGCTGCTCTGAAGCTGATTTTCATAAGAGAGTCAGAAAAATGAATCAAATTGGTATTTAAATGACAATTAGCACATCTGTCTAATACCATAAAAACAATCATGGGCTATGTTACTGAGCAAATATTTATCCAACTGCAGAAAACAAGGCCTTAACAACAAACCATTTGTAAAGACGTCTTATTGAATCGCAGTATGGAGCGTCAATTCACTGTAAAAAGATGAAACGCGGAAGTGCATTAGGACGCAGAAATGCTCATAACATCTGTTTCCTTTGTGTTACAGAGGATATCCTTTTGTAGCAAGCAATATGTGCCATCAGTGACTGGTGGAATAATATTTGTGTTCCCCCCTCAAACAGACACACTGTCACAGAAGCACTTGTCTACATTTTGTAGTTGCTCGAGGAAAATAATTGCCTTATCTGCAACTGTCAAAATGATGAATGCCCTGGAGAGCAGCGAGAATTGACTGATGGAATTGGGGGGAAATCTAATCCCTGATCTGAACACTTTGTATAATACATTAACCCCTCTGGTACAATAGGCTGCACAGAAACAGATTTGTATAGACTTGTAGAAATAAATTCAGCAGAGGCTGAAGGATCGATAAACATCAGGAGTTATGGCCTCGTCTGTAGCGAGTCAAACAGAGCGTCAGGAAACATTAACTGTATTGAGATGTATGCAGGGGTTGAAGAACAGATGCAAAATAAAAATGATATAATGCAACAATATCTGCATTATATGCCACATATAAAACTATAACTGATACGGTTAAATATGATGGAGCAATTAATTAATCCTAAAGGGAAACTGGTGTTACAGCAGCCAGGTCACATAAATTACAAAAACTAATGAGGCAAGTAAACCCAAAATACAAAGAATATACAATAGCTACAATAGAATAAATAAAAAACTGCAAGTAAAGGAGTAAAATAGGGCTTAATAGAACATGAATGTACACAATGACAGTGCAGTGCCAAGATATGTATGATATTTTAGAATTACTGTATTTGAACATTTAGTATTTAATTTTATAACCACGCTGGACTGAAACATAAACAGAATCACTGTTCAGGTATTGATCTATTTCATGTAGAATTGAGGGAAAATGAATATCTATGTTAATTCTGGAGAAAGAAGACTGACAGATCTCAAAATTAAACAAAAAGGTTCTGATGAATATCCCAGTGTCAAGATTTTCCAAAATTGATACATAATCATATTTGTCAAACTGCAAAATCACGTGTAGATTTTGCAAATTGATCAAACAGATATTAAGTGCAATTGTTGTCTTCCACTAATAACATCTAATTCATATGATCACAATACTATTCCATTTAAAAACAAGAAATGCTAATATTAAATAATTCCCTCACCCCTGATGCAAACTTATCTTTAGCTGAATATTTAAGTGACACTGGAGGAGAAAGAAATAATGGTCAGAATTGGAATTCAGTGCTATAAATGAACACAGTGTGATATGCACAGGAGGATGATGGGAAATTATCTTGTACTATTCCTCCATAAGTCCACAAGCTTCAGAGTAGAAATCTCACCCAGATATGAAGGGATACCTCTCCTGATTAAAAGGATATTAACTTTTCATAACCTAATGTTCCAAAATGAAGTTTTCTAAAAAAACGAATGGCTGGCACCTTCCTGTGAACGACTTCTCCTTCTTTTTTGTCACACTTGGCTGGAATACATTATCCCCAATATGAGGAGAGAACATACCTGTAACAGGTTAATGACCTCACACTTTCCACACCATTTCACTTAGCGGGCCATAGCCAGGAAAAGCTAAACGCTTCACTCCCACTTCACTAAATTATGAATTAGCCAAAAGGTGAGGCGATTAAAGATTCAACATTTTGCGGTTGGACCAATGGACAGTCTCATCGTTGAGCTCGAGCGGGATATCTTCAACCATTAGCTCAAAACTGTCTTGATATCCATTACGGAGAGCATAAATATTGGAAGAGGAGAACAAATAATCCAGAAATTACCAATCAGAGTGTTTGCAACCTCAGAGAGAAATTACAATTTGAAGTATAAATAAAATCAACAACACAACCTTCGTCTATATCCATCAATAAATAAGTCACACATTGGAAAGCAGAATTTTAAATGATTCATCATCATCATCATCATCAAAATATCGGAAATGTTTCAAGAGTTGTCTTTTTTATAATGTAGCCAAAGAAAAATCATTTTTAATTATCAACATTTCTAACCATTCTCTTAACATGAGTTTGCACTAAAACCAGTTATAAACACTGGCGTTTTACAGTGGCCTTGGCGTGTCACACTTCTTCAGCCTCACCCGCTCTGTAACGAGAGCTGACAGGTCACATGGCGCAAACTGTGATGTCTGAATAATTTGAACAAATGCTAAATCATTGCAAAGCAGCCAGAGAGATCAGCGACGTGAAAGTGAAGTGTTTGCGCTTCCCCAAGGCTCAGTGGCATCTGTTCTACATGCGTGCAGCAACAACACCCATGTTTCACCAATTAATTGTGCTTGTATTAGAGTAAATATTTGACTTTGAAGCGCTAAAGCGTTAATTGGGGTCCCTCTCTGCAAATATTCCACAGCAAAACCTGAGTTATTTAAAGGAAAATCCTTTAAATGATCTGTGCAAAATTCTTATTTCACATCAATGATTTTGAACATGTAGTAATAAATCTACATTTTGGATCAACGTTCTCGTTTTTGTCAACCCAAGCTTGGAGTGTCTTGTAAAAAAATAGGTTTGTCCTGAGCACAAATCAGCAGAATAAGACAGGCTGATGTCTCTTCTTAATTCTGTAAATTGGAGGGGTTGCGAGTCCAATTACGGTCTGATGGTTCAGCTGGAGGCCACCAGGGAGAGCTGTGCTTGTTTCTCAGAGTCACTGGAACAAACCACTCCGACCGCCTTCGCCCTGCCATAAGGAAAGTTATCAGTAATTACTACTTCACTCGGTTTTTATTGGCTTTGTTGACGTATGAGCACAATGAAAGAGGTGTTTTGTAACAATCATCTTGTCTAAAATGCAAATTCATAAGCAAAATTCAGAAGATGTTGTGACTATCTCTCCACATTTGATCCCCTGCTTTATCAAATTTCATCAGGAGGACAGGATAAACATCTTGTCTTCCTGCAATTATTCTTGCTGGTGCATTATCACAGTTTGGAACTCACTCCTGTTTAACCTGGCAAAGGAATTATGTACATGAAACCTCTGCAGGATGTGAGGTGGTTGGGGTCTGCTGCTTCTACTGGCCATTAACTGGGGATTAGTGCTGGTGGGGCTCACATCCCTTTGAAGAGGTAATTCCTAACACTTCCTTGCTATAGAAAATCAGGAAGCAATCATAGAAGAAACCATGCAGATGGTCCGGACAGAGAAGCCTGTGACCATTTTTTTTTCTTCAGTCACAATTAAGACTTGGAGTAACTGCTGCCATTGTGAAAGCTTAGCACATCAGAAAATTCAAGGGGACATCAGAATTAGCAGGAAATGCTCCCGGCCTGTCATGCTTAAAACTGAATGGGGGGAAATTGCAACAGCGAGATCAAATGTTTCTTTCTTTCTTTGTAATAGTAAAAGTGTTTACAAGCTTGTGGAGTCACTGCAACTCAACACAGTCACTTCACAGTTTCCCATATATCTGTCAGCACAATATACTCGAGCAAGAGCGAAGCTGTAAAAGTTGTCGGAGGGGAGATCAGCATGATGTCACACGAAGAGGCTGGAATAACTTAAGAATATATGTTAGTGAGAGCGATGACTGGGCATGAATCATTGTGCTGCTGCTGGAAAAAGAGAAAGTAATTGGTGCTGTGTGTTGGAGCACACTGACCTCTACAGGGACAAAAGGTTACTAGACAGATATCTCCATTGGGAGCCTGCTGACATTTGCTTGCCAAACAGAGGAAAGTCATCTGTGCATTATATTTGAAACCCTTCACAGTGATTCCAAAGTAAAAAACACATTTGCATTTGTTTTGTATGTCCTGTACAGTAGCAGCATGTTCCTCGGTTTCCTCCGGTGGTCTCTCTGGTAAACTGTTAGCATGTTGTCCAAGCCAACCAGACGCTGTTGTATATAGCACTGGGGGTTTGTTCGCTCCTTTCCAGAGCTGTTTTGGTATTTTTCCTCTTAAATCACCGACTTCGTAAAACCATTGGCCGCTTGGTTTTTACTTGCAAAGCTAAATTGAAGGCTGGAGATCTCACTTTTATTTAAAGTTTGCACGTACACTGAGAAGTTTGAGGCTGGTTTAAGTGCAGTTGTGCTGTGGGGCTCCCAGTGGGTGTTTACTCTCTTCAGCTTAACGTGCAAGTCAAAACACAAACATATGAATTATCTCTTTTATGAGGTGCAATTCTGTCTTTACAGAGTTCGCTTTGGTTTTTCCCAGTGACTGGTCTATAAAGGCAGTCACTCTGCCCGTATTACGTCTGTTTTATCTTTGTTTTGATCAGACTGTGTTAAAGATTTTTACATTATGTCAAATCAGCTGTAATATTGATCAATATCTCGTCAGTCTGTGGTTTCTGGTGGTTTCTCAGCTGTGTTACTCCCAAAAACCCAATGCCAATAAAGTAACTCTGAAAGAGATGTAGTCAAGACAAACACCCCAAACAAAAGAAGAAAGAATGTTAAATGTTTACACAGCAGAACATATTAAGTCTTATTAGCTGTTTGGTGACTTGTTTGCATACAAACATTATATTATATTGTATTATATTATATACACTATTATTATTATTAAATTGGAAATTGTACTGTACTGTTTATACATGAATTATTACATTAATCACATACTATATATACTATATTTTAAAAAGTATGGAAAAAAGAAGGAATTATCTCAGTGCCATAAATATAGCCCAGCTAAAAGAAGTCTAACTTTAAGGGACAACATGGAACTTAATGTACTGTAATTGTAATTTGTCCAAACATCTGTGTAATTAATTCAAGAGGACCAATGGTTTATAACCATACCTTTATTTGTTCAGGGTTTAGGTTTTTTCTGAGGTGCACTTCCAGTATTCATATGCACAGTTTGGATTTTATCGTAATAAGCATGTAACAAAAACAGATTGTATGTCACAGCAGAACTCAAAAATCTGTAATAACACACCTGCTCCCATTATACACCTAGATATACTGGTTTTGTGAAAAATGATATGAATTCATAACAGTATCTAATCGAACACTTAACTCCCATTTGTGGTCTGTTGGATCAGCACTTGTACAGATGTGAAACCATAATAGCAGTTAAGATTTTAAATCAGTAAATAATATCATGCTTGTTTGCATGGAAATCGAACATTGCTTCAATGGCTACAATCCCATGTCATGTTATCTTCCTTTTAGCCAAACATCAGCTCTGTGACCCATGCTGGAGGGGCCGCCGGTGCCGCAGTCGCTGCTCCCCCTGCTCCAAGCTGCTGCCATCAGATTATCGGGTCCTGGGTTACACGTCAGTCTGCCAGAGATTTGATTAGCAGCATCTGTGTGAGCAACTGGTCATTTACGAGCCATGTGAGAGGCCCACGTCGCCTGTGGGTACGGACTCACACTTTGTTTGGATTTTGTGTTATGCCATTTAACCACAGACTTCCTAATTTATTGTATGACTTACATTTATTAATGTCATAGCAAATTAAAAAAAAATTATAAAGAAATAGATTATGTAACAAAGGTGACACATTGTGATCCCACTTTGTACATTTCAAACTAATCTTGATTACATAAAACCAATTAAAAGTGACTCTAAGTCAGTGTTTTGTACCTGTACCAAAAATTCCAAACCCTAAATACAAGAAACTAGGTGTTCCATCATCTTCAAAGTTCAGCTCCTGCCCTTGGAAAAGTAAAGAGAGGTGTGTCTTCCCCCTCGCAGGGGCCTCCTTCCTGCACAAACTAACAAAGTACCAAGGTAGCTGAAAGAGGGTAAAGGGGAGCAGGGACGGCTGAAGCTCTGCTGGTAGACTGAGACAGCCATTTATCAGGGTGGTTTGATTTGCTCCCTCTGTCCAGACAAGCCCTTGAGCAAGAAACTGAGCCACAAATTGCACCAGATGAGTGTGCATGCATGGGGGGGAAATGTAAGTCACTTCAGATGAAAGCAAAATGTAATGTAAAATGTAGAACACTGTGGTCAGGCTGTGCTGAAATAAGTCTGATTGTAACAGGCAGAGGTAATTTACATTATTATCAAATGAACCAATAATCTGGCAGCTCAGTGCAGATTTACTGTAACACAGAACCGTACATTGTCAGTCATAAGAAGAGAAGCACTTTCAGTCCAATCAGCTGGTGCTCATCTGTCATCAGGCATTAATGAAGGGTCTTGGCCTTAGCACCTGTTCTGCAGATTCTAGTGCCACACAGATGTTTCTGTGGCTGCAGGGGATGTCTCTGAGGCCAGCGGTGGTTGTCCTGTACGGTATGTGCTGCGCCCGTCCAGTTTGCCCCGCCTCGGTAAAAATGATAATTTAAGTCTTCTCTGTTCTTTGTTTAAAAGAATGCACACCTGAATCTGTCCTGGCCAGGACACACAGGTGCACGGCGACAAAGAACAGCTTTTTAGTATTCTGCCCTGCAAAGGCAGAGAGTGGTAACTACAGGAGGGGTGAAGTGGATTTTAAACAGGGTTGAAAGGTTTCAGACCGGCTGGCAGAATGCATAACAGAGAGAAATGTTGTAATGCTTTTATTTTATGCCTTTTTAGGTTGATTATTTTAACCAAAGACGTTATCGCTATAGAACTCATGTAATACCTTCAAAATGTATACTGTACTCTGCCTTTTGATAGTCTTTATGACAGGCTTGAAACTACAAACAGAATGTTATTTACACTCATGACTAATAGGAATTAAATGTATCTGTTTCGCTTTGTGTCTGAAAGAGAATAAACTGTATAGTCCATGACTATGAAATCTGAATTTTGAACACTTCATCCTTCCACAGAACAACTTGTATCAGCAAACTGGTGATCGTAAATGCACTGCACTTACACACTGGGCCTCTCTTTCAGACACAATGCTATGCAAAGTGCAGCCGGAGCAACTTAAGCTTCAGTGTCTTACCCGAGGACACTTCAGCATGTGTACAGGATGTGGACGACTCGCTCTACCTCCTGAGCCACAGCTGCCCCAGTTTGCACCACGAGAGTGTATTTTGTGCATCCTGGGGAGCAATGCAAAACCAGACTGCAGTACCTAAACAGCCAGAGTGCAGTTACTGTGGTTTAGCTTGCTTTTTGCCTCTGTGTTGTAGTTGTTACTGCAAATTTTTAAAAAGCTGTTGTTAAAGACATTATAGTTATCCTAAAATCAGAATTGGCTCTTAACTCTTTGTAGGGCAGTATGGTAGTAGAACGATGTAGAACAACAGCTCTGAAGGATTCTCAGGAGACATCTTTTATTTTAATATTTTTCTTTTAAATGCAGTTCTAATGTTACTGTTAACTGGCTTGATTTATACAAAGGCAAAGACAGAACCGGTTTGTGGGAACAATGTGGGTACATGCTCTTTTGGGAAAGGACCTCATTTTTTTGGATAAGAATCTTGCAATAAGAGAAGGTAAATGTTAGCTTGTTAGACGCATTAACCTCTTTATGTAACATGTTTTTCTCCAAGGGGAATTTCACCCGCTCTTTATCTTCACCCATCATGCCTATAAACCCCAGCCTTGTGCGCTAGAAATAGAGCGGCTTTGTGTACGAGAAATGGCCGAGGTGCAAAGGTATGAAAATGTGGCCTTCCTGCTGCCCCAATCAAAGAGCGTGAGTGGCCACTGTGGAAAGGGCTGACTTGTTTGCTGCTCTGTTGACTCTTCTCGTAGTTTTGTGCAGTGTATATTTAGAGGTGGCGGAGATAGAAACATGGCGAAAGACAGAAGGAGAAGAAAACCATGAAGGGTTTCATTGTCTGTCTGTTGAGTATCTTTATTTATAGATGTATTGTTAGGATTGAATTTGATTGGACGCCTCAGAAATACCTGCCCAGATTTTAGGACACTGTTGTTTAAGTGGTTTTGATTTCTTTTTACCATAATTTACAACTATTTAAATATAATTTGAAGTGAATTTTAAGCAACATTAAACTTGACAAATGACCACATGATCCTCATTTTGTTCTTTTATGAGTTGCATGCTGGCCCGCTGTGGCGTGGCACACAGGATTAGGGTGCTTTCTTTATTATTTTTAGGACTTTGGTTTATAGTTAAATGTGGATATAAGCGTATCGTTAATACAGCGCATGGCTCTATTTTTGTCACTGACCCTTATTAAAATTATCACAGTATAATAATGTTTGCTATGACAACTCCAAATTCTGAATCCCGCAACAGGGCGCCACAGTCTGTAATTATTGTTCAGCTCGTGCTCAAAATAAACCGTCTCCATTCCTCGGTTAGTGGTGCACGATACACTATGAGTAACACAAATGGTTCTTTGTTTCTGTAGCTTCTCCTTTAGGAAGAAAAAAGTTCAAAGTGAGGGAAAAGGTGGGAATGAAAGCCCACAATTTTGATTTTTCAAATGGCTGCGGTTCAGCTTCTCCACCATCATTTCCTGCGTGTAAAAATGGATGCTTCCGGTGGTCAGGCTGGTCTGCTGTACAAACATTTTTCAGCTTCTTTATTGGCTCCTTTCATCTGTGGCAACCATGCAGCATCATCACATGGTCGGCGCTCTCATGGCATCTGTTACGTCAAAAAAGGAAAAGGCCTGTTATTACGCAGTTGAGGCTACAGATTAATCTATAATTGGTAAATGCATCAGCATCAGATTGGTAAATGCTCCTTCTGCTCCTTTTAGCCCTAAACTGTAATGCCTGTTTTATTGTGACTAATAGTGGCAGTAGAAAGGCACTTCACTCTGTATTTGGAGCAAAGCCAGCAGAGTGGGACAAATGGAGCGACCCATTCAGTACTTCTAAATTTTTTTAAAGACCTCTTCGCTCTTGCTCGGTGCTGACACAAAAGGAGGTATTGATGTAAGGGAAGACTGAAGCTTTGTGTTATACCCGGCAGAACTGGCTGAGGAAACGGTCCTTTCACAGACCTTAATTCAAAATGCAAATGGTGGCACATCTTGTCCTCAAGAACCCTACAGTAGGCCTATTCTGTTTGAGCTATGCAGAACTTCAGGAAGGCACAACACAGGAGTTTCAAGTTTGGGATGTGAGTGAAATACAAATGTTAGTTATTTTTTTTCTTTTTAATTCTGGTTATTAGCAGATGCCTAAAGAAACAAAAACACAGGAATGTAGAAAATGGCATGGCATAAATTAATGTCGTGACTTTTAATTGTCTCTTGAAGGAATGTGAGTCTGGGTTTGAAATATAGGCATCATGAGGGTATTTCCACCAAGGGAAAAAACAGTAAGTAAATATGGGAATGACACCTATTCACTAAGGATCAGTGCAGTGCATTGTTGTCTTGTTTTCTTTGCGCCACCTGCTGACCTAACCCCAACTATTTACTTAAACTCTCCCCTCACCCACAAAACTATTGTTTGTACTGCAAAGGCCTGACTGAAACTAGATATCATGCTAGGTGGCTAAAACCATGAAGCGCCCATGTTATTTCAAACTAGAATGGGTATCTAAATTTAGAGTGGGAGTCATGCTTTATGCTCTCTTGTGGGACTGGGTATAGGGGTTGGCAGGGCCGTGCATAAACACTGAGCTCACAATCAAAATGATAACAGCCGTTCTAGGGAAAACAAATGCAACCAAGAGAAAACCAAGTAGGGAAGTCAAAGATTAGACTGTATTTGGCCAGAAAGTCCCTGGTGTTTTTCACGCATCACATGTCCTCTGTTACTTTTAAAAGCCTTCTCTTGAGATAATTAAAGCATACACGAAGCAGCTTGAAACATGAACGCGATTGATTTTACTCTTTAATTTTTGTAAAAGTTGGCATTTTTCTAAAGAAGTAGGATTTAGTTTTTTTGCTGTTTGTTTTATAACAGCACATTTTTGGCAAACACCTCACAGAGAACTTTTATACTTTATTGTAAGGATGAAAATCCGTTATTGCATTTTTGAAGCTACCACAGTCATCACAATTATTGTTATTTCATGTCTTTACGCATTTTGGTGGCTGCGATGGTCAGACAGCTTGAGCCTTTGCCTGCGTCTCAGAGGGCACTGTCACATGTTTTTGTTGAATCTAAATCCAGAGAGAATGGGCATCCATTTCCGTTCTGTCAGAGGCTTTTATGGCGTGGTCAGCCGCAACGGACTACTCAAAAAAACAAAAGCAGAAAAAACATTGCACTGTGTGATTTTACAAAGAAATTTTAAAATGTTACCCAGAATGATGATTAAAAAAAAACGCAGCACAAAGTTCCCTAATTGTCATTTCAAAAGTATTTTGTGACCTCTTCTTGAAACAGTTGCTGACTTCCTGTTGAAAGATGAATGGACACATAGATAAGAATAGAAAAAAAAAAACAGTGCATAGATAAAGACTGGCACATCATCATCGTTGAAGTTTGTGCTGTTATCGTGATTGTGCATGAGAAGAAAACAGTGTTCATAGTCATTTCTACACTGCTTTTAGCAATGTTGACACAAAAACATCAGTGCAGCTGAGGCGGGGAAACCACATTAGATCTTTGATGTCTATGGCTGTATATGTGAAGAAAAACAGCACTCATAAATCCCCAGGTTGCCATTTCCTGTTTAAGCTCAAAATTAGAAAAATGTCTGGCTTTAATAACTGCGAGACAGCTCACATGACATTTGATCCCATGTCAATAAATGCCTGCGAAAAAACAGGCTTTATTGCCAGCATTTTATTTGAAGCAGCATGATATTGCCCCAGAAGTGCTTCCTATGCACCAGACCTTATGCAACTTCTGCTGATACACTGGAAAACAGCCCATATGGATTTTATGTATAGTTGGGAAATGGTCAAAGATGAGAGAAAACTCAATAATAGTGACATTTCCAACACACCAATTTTATATGACAGATTAGAATTGCTTAATTTGCCTCCTCATCACTCATCAGTTGCATACAGTGAGTTCTCTGCATTGAAATTCAGCACCCACTTCTCACACAGTCGCTCATTCTCACAAGCAACAACCTGAGTTTTATGAATAGCATTCCTCCGTGTGAGATAATTCACTGTGTATTTAGATTTATGTCTCCTCCTCAACCATCATTATCGCCCGCAACAGCTCGAGTTTTATGCGTAGCTCTGAGACACGTCTGAATTAACTCAATTTTGTGTGTGTTTATCACCGGTCCTGCAGCACGGTATCATTCAGATCCTCTGCTCAGGCTGTTTTGCATATTTCAAACCCCTCATGTTTGATGTGGCACAGCACCATATAACAGAGCAGGAGGGTGGGGTTACCTAAATGCCCTCATTTTACTGCCGAGGGGGGGTGGGAAGGCTTTAATTCAGTGGAAAGTGGTTATTCTATATTTGCTCCAACCATACAGTTACTCCACCCTCCACACGTCCCACATAAAGCCACTCCAATATAAGAGTTTATGAATGCTGAATCTCTCCTCATTAGGTTTCGACTCAGACGCTGCAGACCTGGGAACACTTTTTATTAAAATAGAACAGCCAGCCCAAGCTAACCAGATAATGATCTGTTGACATGAGTGAACATGCTTCAAGTGCACTGAGGTGGCTTTGCTTTGCAGCGTGTGAGAGTGCAAATGAGTGAAACAATGAATATTTAAAATTTTTAAAAGTCGATTTTTTTTGTGAAGAGAAAGACTGAGGCAGAAAGAGAAAGACTGTAAATGACAGCGTTCTGTATGTGGGTGTGGTCAGGTGGACAAAAATGACTTGGACCACATTATATGTAAAGTTGAGGTAATTACTAGGTTTGCAGACTTAAATAGCCAGGCCCACAGTGGTAAACACACTGGAAGTCAAGGCAGCCTCCACACTATGCGTCCTTCTTGCCTCCTTAGAGACAAACTAGTCAGTGTGCAGAAAGCTTAAACATTTGGTTTAGAACAAAAAAAAAAGAGCCAGGGACACTTTAATTAAGCATTCAAACAAAACGTAAAGAGGTGGAAAACAGTGAGTGGTTGTGTTTCACAACTAAAACTCTGAAATGTTTCTTTTATAGATTTTTTTTTCTTACACAAAGCACCAAACAGCTCAACAAACTCTGACATGCATATAAAATAAATAAGAATCTACCATGAGCAGTCCTACTGGTAATGGACCAAATAACAGCAATAGCTTATGGTGTTTGTCCGTCCAATGCAATACAACAACCCTCCCAAAAAAAAGCTACCTTTGATCCTTAGTTTGTTTCATTCAGTCATCCTGTTGGTCCACCACTTTGGAATTGCTATGAAGTTTGGTACAAACATCCATGGGACCTAGCTGAACCCTACTGACTTTGTTGATCCTCTGACTTTTCATTTAGCTCACCATGAAGTTTACTTTTGTGGTTTTGAGTGTAAAACTATTACACGCCATGAAATTTGGTGTAAGCATTCATGTTCCCCTTAGGATATATAATTACTTTCAGTCTAGAGCCAACATCAGGTCAAAATTCCAATTAGTCCTCTTCTTTTTTATTAACAAAAACCCATGGTGTGACCATGGGAAACATTATATCTCCTAAACATCATGTTAGCATTGTCATTTTGAGCATGTTAGCAAGCTGACATTAGCTTTTACCTCAAAGCACCACTGTGCCTGAGTACAGCCCCAGACGGCTGTAGACTCTCTGCATCAGGGAGGTGTTGATTCAACTGTGGTCATTTTTGAGGCCGGGTGTTTTTGAGTTTGTCGTGTTGTTGAGTAAATAATCTGTGAATGCTCTTTCAGTGTCGGTGAGTCTGCTTGTGCCAGTCGTTCCACTTTGCTGATGTACTGATCCTGCTTTTGGTGCAGCTACTTTGGCAAAGACAGGCTGTAGTTACAAGCAGAACCCCACTGACCCTCACTGAAGTGGGATACTCTATAAGAAGCTTTATGAAGGTTGTATTGTTTGCAGGGGAACTGTTTACTGTGTACTGCATTGAAGGGTGTTCCTTTATTTTAAACCACATGGCTATCATTTACATAGATCTGTCACGTTTACTTCCTTTTATGCTGTTGTTGCTTCTTTTATCAGTAGAAAAGATGACTTTGTGGCTGTAAACCTCTTTCACACAAGGTAACAAAATAACAGCTGTGGATGCGGTATTTTCATGCCAAAAGTGACATGTTAAACTGTAAAAGAAGGTTTATTGTAAGAAACAAAATGAAAGATGAACAGACAGGAACATCAGCAAACAGTCTGGCAGGCCAGACTATCAGGGCCTCTTTTTATCACCAGCCAAGGGACTTGTGTCAACAGACAGAGACCTGCCGACCAACCTCACACAATCCTGCAAACCAGCTGCAGTTGGAATGTTTGCATACAGTGGCAGTGTAAACATCTGTTTTTACAGAATGGGTCCTTACAGTCCCAAGGACAACTTCAAACAACTTTTGGCCAATTACAAACATGCATGTACAGCAGACTACAGTATACATGTGCAAGAAAAGTACCCCTACACAGGGGGGAAAGAACCTGTGAAGCACATTCAGAGTTGGAGTCATTACGACCTTTAGCAAAGACAAGAAGAAATAAATAAGCATGGGATGTTACTTCTCTAAATCTCATGCGTTAAAATCACCTAAAAACATTTCCTCATCCTGCCGCGAGCATTGCTATACAGAGCAATTCATTTTTTTGGCTATGCACAAACATTTCGTTTCAAGTTTCTTTGGTGTAAAAGCAGCTTATGTTGTAACTCAGAAGTTGCTTGACAGAAATAACTAATGGAGAATCTCCCTCAGAATATCCTGTATTTGCTAAGGAAATCAGTTTTGACAGGCTTGCTGGACAAGCCAACGATACAGTTCGTATTGAACGATGATGACGGTCCGAAGTGCAAAAACAAAGATAGCTTTCTATTTTCACCATGCTATACCCAGCTTTATGTGTGTATTACACTCAACAACACATTTTCTTCAAATTATTTTAAATAGTAAAAAACTTTAAATAGCACACTATTCGAAAATATACAGCTCTCAGTATCAGGATAAGAGAACCTAATAAATATCAGTCATTCAGAGTTTTCTGAAAGAGTTTGCCTCAGGGTTCAGAGTTCATGTCTGTCAAAGCCTATAAAAAGTTGAACACTTTGTCCTCAATCAAGCTAATAGACTTATCTGTTAGCATTTCTTCGTTGCTAACAGATTTATACCCAAAAAGCTTGAGTGTTGGCCCACAGACTTTCTGTACAACCTGGGCTATTTTGAATGGTAAGCTGAACCTCCATTTCTCTACTTGTTCTGATGAGTTTTTCTGTGTGGAGTAAACACCGCTGGTCTTCTTAGACGCCTGAATGTTCCTCAAGATCCAAGATTTCACTTGCGGAGTGAATGGGATTCCGGTAAACCTGTACATCTCCGCTGCCTTCCTCATGGGGAACCGAGCAATGTCCTCGTATCTCACCAGCATGTAACGCCGGCGCAGCCACGGTGGCTGTCGGAGGCCAATCTCGGCGGACATCCTTATGTTGTCGCAGTTCCCTTTCAGCTTTCTCACTTCGTCATCATCAATGGGCACGTCGCCATCCATAGCCCACTGCTTCCAGTTCTTGTATTTGGCTTCAAAGGCCACCATGCGTGAGGAGAGCACAGCCCGAGGATCCCGAACCAGCTGAATGAACTTTACGTCAAGGCGCGGGTCCTCAGCCAGAGGACGGAGGGTCTCCAGCTGGCGCACCCTTACTGACTTGATGGCCCTGTGTTCCTTTTGGAGGCAGGACTCCGATGCCATGGTCAGGTTCAGGGGCCCACATCGTCTGTTCCTGCAGTGATAAGGCTCAAAGACCCCTTTGATGGGGGGACTGCAGACCGACTCCTCGCACAGAGAACTGCTGGACTCTCTGCGGAAGAGGGCGGTGGTGATGTGGTTCACAGGGAGGGGTTCGATGAAGCTCTCCAGCAGGGAGAAATCACAGAGGAAGAGCTGCTGGAGCACATCGCGGTATGCCTTGGCTGCCACTGTGGCGTTGGTGCCACCCGTCTCCAGCGTCAGCATCTTCTCCACATGCCACAACGGTTCAAACAAGTAAAACATGTTGTTGCCCTGCTGGTTGAAAAACTCGCCCACAAACGAGGAGCCCGTCCTGGTGGTGGCTAACAGGAGAATGTGTTTCCTGCCCCTCCTCGGTACCCACTGGTGCTCGCTGTAGTTCTCCAGGCGCCGCTTCATCAACGTGAAGGCAGAGTCCATCTTGCTGAGAGAGGTTGAGGAACCATTGTGCTTCAGCAGGATGTGGGAGAAACCACTGGGCTGTAGAGGGGTCTGGGGGGTCTGCTTTAATGTGAGCTTATCTGACACCCTGAAAGTACGGGAAGAATCATGGAATTATATTTAACCTTTCAAAGTTAACACAAAGGAGTGACAGCCTTGTTACTTATAACGACATTTGCTATGTTTGTAAAATATTTTTTGTAAAATATCTGTTTAAAGCTGTGAAGCGATAAACATATACAAAAATGCTTGGAATCTTAAAAGCACTTCATTCATCGCTGATATGGACTTACCTTGAGATAATGTTGTTTTCCTTCTCAATGATAACAAGTGTCACAAAAAAGACGATGGATATTGTGTATTTGATCCTCATTCTTGGATGTAGCTGTGCCTGGATATGCTTTTACAGACTGCTTCTTAATAGGTTCTGCCAATCTTGCAAGTCTCCAGTCGCCTCCTTAAAGAGCCTTCCAGTTATTTGTATTCCCTGTTGTAGGCGATGTTTCGTCCTGTAAATGAAATGAACATCAACCTGTCAGTTACACATTTTGCACACTTGAGCACGGCTGCGAGTAGCTGCTTCAGTCTCAATTCTTTCTGTTGAAGCTCTTTAAGGGAATTGGTTTAGCTACTCATGGAAATGGGGAAGTTGACAGCCTACTGTTGCACATGCAAAACTGCACTGTGATGCAGAGTCATGACATTTCATTTCTTCCTTATTTGTTAGGTAAAAGCAGTGATGGAGACCTTTACTCAGAGACAGAAATATCATATCTGGAGAAGGTAAGAATAGAAAGTAGCTGAGTGTGTTGTACTGGAATCTAAGCCATTTCTTCCCACGAGGAAGTCCTTGTTATCTTTAAGTGCACCAGTGCATTTCAGGACCATGCCCACCCACCATGCAAGACTAAAGGCTGGTGCGCACAGAAAAACAGTGTTTATGAGTCGGCCTTTGGAGAAGTTATTTAAAGAATGAGGAGAAAAACAACCGCAATCAAGCACAATTTTGTAATTAAACTGTAATTCCACAACTGTAAAGCTGCCCGCCTGCGTTAGAGTGATAATCCTACCTCCCTCTGATAGGTAGCAGAGCAGCCTGGGGTCCAAACTGCCAGCTGCTCCTCCATGTCAACACTGGGAGGAGATCTTTTCAACAGAGGGTTACTCAGTGACATGGGCTACTGGTAGAGTAGACCATCTGGTGGCAGACTAATGGCTTGCTGCTTCCTCATAATATGCCGTTGTGCTTCTGAAACACTAACTGAGACTGAGGGGGACACATGTCCAAACACCGAGGGGTATATCTGCACAGGGCTGAAATTGAAGGGGAGAAGCCTGCTTGTCATGGAGCCATAAATTGTAGTGCTCAGAGCCTGCAGGCCACTCAGTACTTCTACCGGTCTGTAGAGGGCAGGCAGATGAAGATAAGAATGGATTTAATTATGCCTATTTGGGAATGCCCGTTGCACATTCCTGAAAGGGTGATATTACTTTACTTTATAAGATAATGGCAGCTTGGCTCAGATCCCTGACTGATCTTCAGATTTCAGCATAATCCTGCTTCACCTCGTCTGCCAGTAAAAGGGTCAATAACACGGCAAGAGTAAATGAGTCTCTGCCCTGAGGAAATTGGCAAAGTGTCATTTTGATGTGTGCCCACAGAAATGCTGAACTTAGGGCGTACAGTCGGTCTTTTTAAATCCTGAATCTGGGTTTGTGAAAGCGTTTGTTTGTCGGATCTGTCAGGTGCTGCTCTGTGATTTCCTATGGATCACTCTGCAGGTCTGCCCTCAGGGGACCGACACATTAGTGAAACTGCTGCCATTAATCAACAGAGCCACAAGCAACACAGCAAAAAGCAATGTGATTGTGTGATTTGACACGAAACAAGAAGCTCTGGGGAGGAAGTGAAAGGAACGATAGGTGGATCAGGTCTGGAGGTCCAGTTCTCACATCCTGGTTCGAGCACAGAAGCCAGGCCAAATGACTGCAGTCTAAACACAGGGAATGGTTCGATACTACCTGTGAAATTCTCTGAGAGGGAATGGGAAGTTTACAGCTCCGGGTAGAGAGCACTGTTGACGTGGAACGGCGTGTAATGAAAAGGTGAACAGCCTGTTGAACCACCAGGACACGTTTTCTCTGGGAGGAAAAATCAGCTCTGCCTTGCACCACCCTGCCGCATGCCACAACCACAAAGGTTTCTTTACACAGGAGTGACTCTAAACCTCCTATGGGCTGAGACGGCAGAACATAAACTCCCAGGTCACTCACACGTCACAGGGTCGGTCACTAACCGCCCCCCACCGCCGCCACCCCCCCCCCCCACACACACACACACACACACACACACCCACACACACCCACACCCCCTTTGAATGTTACGAGTCATGTAGAATTGGTCAGATAGTCAGCTGCATCAAAGGAAATGATGGAGTCCTTAAGACCTCAGTGGTCGGTTAACAAATATAGACACGGTTTGTCTCAGTAATCCAACAGAAGATCTGAGTAAATCTATAGATATAGTACAGAATATTTGTTCTGCAGTTTATTTTCTACTGTTATGGAACAAATTAAGACAAACACCTACAATGATTTGTCCTAATGAATCAGACATGTGGGGAAAAAATTACTGTTGAAAAAGTTGATTAGACATAAATTACAGTACAGTATAGTTCTGTGGGATTGAGTATGTATTTAAGTGGTTTTAGTTGTGATTTAAAATAAGCCAAAAAAAGCAACATCAACAATTCGTCAAGTAAATAAGTGGTCTGAGGTTTTGTCATTTATATAGTAAATTAGATGTACACCAATTATCTCAGCTTATTGCATCTGCTGTGTAAAACAAAACGCGCACACATGAGTGGACATTCTTGAATATTCACAAACCACTGAGGCATATGACACTTTTGATCATCTGCTCATAACAAAACCGCCACTGGACCATTTATCATCTTGCTATAAATGTGTTTAATAGCTGCCTTTTCTTTAATGTATATGTGAAGACAAATTAAACACCACCCAGCCCAACCCACTCTGCCTGAAATATTGCAAGTGTACACTATAGTTCTGTAAATGTACACTATATTTATGGAACATCCAATTCCAATCCCGTTGCACTGTTTTCATTTGTGGCCAAGAGATAAAGGTATTTTTAGATCCTCTCTGGAATACAATAAGTAGGCATGATAATTACAGGAACATGTGCCTTGATATACAAAAGTAACATCAAATTTTGAAAAATAATGACAGAGCGACATTGGGCAATGATAGAAATTTGCCAACTCTCATTTTTCCATACTGGTTATACTGTGGTATCTATCTTTGTAATATTTCTGTTTATGTTTATAAGCAAAGTTATAAATCAGTAAAGGATGCTATGTACACTATAATTACACCCCACTACATTTTTTGGATGTTAGTCACTTAAGTGCAAATTAAAGTTTAACATACAAAACTCATCATCAGTGCATAAGATATGATGTATTGTTACAGATTAACCATATACAAAAATTTAAATTGTCAGAATTACTTCAGATATATCCATGCTGTTCTTTTTTCTATAAACATGTTTCTGAATTTGCTCTCCAGAAAATGTGCTTTGTTTGTATCACCATAAAAAAATTACAGAGTATACTGTGATAGACTGCATTATTTTCTGGGCACTTACCAAAGAAAAACAAGTTGGCATCACTCATTATCCATTCTTTTGGAAAGCTTGTCTGACATATATGATAGGTCTGTTTTTGTGTTTTGAGGCTACCTGGTAACACCTCAAACAGGTTTTGTTGCTATGGGTATAGGCTGTTTAATGAGTGCACACAGTTGGAAAGGTGAGTTAAACTTTTGGCCAAGTCTTTGTTAGAGATCATCATAAATGCTCTGATCTAATATTCTTTAACATAGTGTGACTATCAACATATATGCTGTTTACAATGGAGAGCAGGAAAGTGGAGTCTGGCCTGAAGACAACAGGTTTCATCAAGCTTGGAGATTCACGCTTGATAAAAAGTTTGGGACAGTGTGGTAACTTGGAGAGAAGGAGGCATGCAGCACATTTGTGAGTAAAAACTGTAGCCATGCATGATATTACTGTAAATCTAGAGCAGTGATTTAGCAGCAAATTTGCTGTTAATGTCTAATCTGATTTAAAAATAGCAACAGCAAACTTAGTGGGGGAAAAAGTCCAACTTGTACAATGCAACAGTGATGGTGGTCAGTGGAGAGCATGCGCTGGATTTTAAAGGTCAAAGGGACAAATTGGACAAATTGGAGTCATGCTTTCTTAATAAGACGACCTTTACAGAGAAGCACTTTCATTTACTTTTATGTAAGAGTTTTAAGAAAGTTTTAAGGTGATTTCTATGGCGTTATTAGATTAACAGCACTCCCATGTGATATAATTAGTTATGTTATTTCTACGGGACATTGTCTCTTCATACCCACCATCATGATGAGCTGCTGTCTGAAGATCCGCGAAGTTGATAAGCCTTTTCTCAAAGAGCGACTCCGGGTAGAAAGTAATCCCATCACTTCACTTGTGTGACAAAAAGCAGTGCAATCCAAGAGGAGAATGACGGAGGCCTGTGGTGAGTAAAACCTGCGGATCAGCTGGGCTCATGTTTGAGGAGGCTGCAGGTCAGACTTCAGGTGAACTGATCTGTGCAACAGTCGCGACTCAGTGAATGTGAGAGGAAAGTTTGGTCCTGAGGAGCGGAGCGTCAGACAGGAGGCGCTCTGTCACCTCCCCTCTGTCACACTGTTTACAGCCTGTGAGGATACAAAACAAACAAACTTCATACACACAGACCACATGACACACACACACACACACTGTAGGGGTAAATAACAAGCAGCTGTTTTTGCTGTCATAAACTGCTGTTATTTAGGCCCGTTTTATGTTTGGATTTGTTATTGATATGCAGTCGCAACACAAGAGGAGGCAAAGCACGCCACCTAGTGGAAAAAACACAAAGTGCGTCTCAACTTTTACTGTATATTTGGATATAGAGAATAATTAAACGCTTGTAACTTGATTTTTATTAAATTAAATAAAAAAGAAAATAATTTACTCAACTATTGTGCTTGTACTACATTTAGATTTAAACTCTCTTGACCAGGTACATATAACACTTTACACAAATTATATGCAGCTGTTAATGTAGTTAAAATTATTTCTATCTTGATTGGCTGCAACTATGACACATGAATCCTTAGACATTACTGCATCAGCAACATTGTTTCATTATTGCTGCATCAGTAAGTATAATATAGTTTTTACTTTTAATACTGTAAGTGCCCTTTGCTGATAAAACAACTCTGATTTTATTTAAAGGAGTATTTTTCACATTTTGTTACTGCTGTTTGCTCATGTCTGAATACTCCTTCATCCACCTATAATAGTATTATAGGATTATGAAATTCAACCTGGTTTAGAACTACAACTCCCATCAAACCCGTCGCGCAATGATGACGCACTAATGGAGAAATTTCACGAAGGTTGCAAAACAATTGCGTCAGAAGCTTGCGCACTTGTTTCTTGAAAGGTGAACGACTAGCGTTGCTGTCTCGGTATGTAGCCTTAATTTACACCTAATATCTTGAAATTACCAACCACACATTAGAAAATGGATTATTAACGGTTATTGGGTGAGATTAAATATCATAATGCCGTAAAGATATGTAACGGAATGAGTCTTTAACGTTAGCTAGGTCGTGCTAGCTAACGTTAGCTTAGTTAACTAACGTGACATGTTATGATAAAGTTTATTTTCTTCACTTACCTCAATTGCAACATCGTTGTCACTTCACTGGCTTTGTGACTTTCATCGTAATAAAGTTGAAACTGTGTTCAAACATGACTCTACCTGACGCCCTGTTTATCTCTCAGGTTGATAACATTACAGGATCATATACATTGTGACCATGTTGGTGGCGAGGCTGACGTGCCTGAGGAGTCTTCCTCTCGCCGGGCTCCGGCCTGTGCTGTCACAGAGCTCCCCAGCCCTGAGGACACCCATCCTGAAGGCCTATCCACCCCTGCTCAGGCCCCAGCAGGTACTGAACAGCTAACACCAGCAGACAGTTTTTATAAGCTTTCTGATTGCTTCACTTTTCATTGTGAACACACCAAAACCACACACATGCAAGTGATATTAATATTTATTGGTCTTGCTAAACTTTGCTGGAAGAAATAATCTCTACTCTTGAGACACTGCAGCAGATATTGAAATACATGTAAGATTACATCACATAGTGGGCACTGAATGAAGCAACCACTCCTTAAAACATTAGATATGATATAAGCCTCAAATCCCTGAATGTTTCTTAATATTTTCATTTACTGGGCGAGACCTGTAACAATTCAGCATACGTGAATTAGTGTGTGTATCTTTTGTTTAATGATTGCAGGAAACACCTAGGGTTAGACAGAAGCACATTAAATCTTAGAGAATCCATCGTCTCCATTTTGTCAATTGCCTCTGTCAGGGCCATTGGTAGGAACTGAGCAATAAAAGCAAAGTAGCAGTAGAGTTACCTGCAGGGTAAGAAACTGTT
>JBBMOC010000031.1:4399021-4438715 GCA_037975185.1 Centropyge bicolor | reverse complement strand
GCCCTGAGGACACCCATCCTGAAGGCCTATCCACCCCTGCTCAGGCCCCAGCAGGTACTGAACAGCTAACACCAGCAGACAGTTTTTATAAGCTTTCTGATTGCTTCACTTTTCATTGTGAACACACCAAAACCACACACATGCAAGTGATATTAATATTTATTGGTCTTGCTAAACTTTGCTGGAAGAAATAATCTCTACTCTTGAGACACTGCAGCAGATATTGAAATACATGTAAGATTACATCACATAGTGGGCACTGAATGAAGCAACCACTCCTTAAAACATTAGATATGATATAAGCCTCAAATCCCTGAATGTTTCTTAATATTTTCATTTACTGGGCGAGACCTGTAACAATTCAGCATACGTGAATTAGTGTGTGTATCTTTTGTTTAATGATTGCAGGAAACACCTAGGGTTAGACAGAAGCACATTAAATCTTAGAGAATCCATCGTCTCCATTTTGTCAATTGCCTCTGTCAGGGCCATTGGTAGGAACTGAGCAATAAAAGCAAAGTAGCAGTAGAGTTACCTGCAGGGTAAGAAACTGTTACTTTCAGAATGAATGCCATTACAAAAGTGGAGATGTTGGCAGCAATTCGTAGACCTGACACAAGGCTTAAAAACTGTGCTGTAATTAACGGCTCACAAATTTGAACCCTGCAGTAGCTGTCTTGTCTCATTAGTGTCCTTTTTAATTGAATCACATTGAAACACCTTTGTTCTCGGTTGAAATTTCTAGAAGACTGCCAGAATAACACTTTGACTGTGAAATGATAGCTGAAGTGAATAAAATGATGTGTAAAATCCTAACCACTACGTCCACCTATGAAGTTTTGTGTGAAGTTTGTATTTCTTTTTCCAGGGGTTTTCTGCCAAGGCCAGATTTGGTTTCCGCCGCACGAGGACAACCAGAGACCAGCTCAAAGAAGCAGCTTTTGAGCCAGCAACAGATACCGCTATTAAAAGTAATTGCCATTACATATACTACTTAAATGTACTATTACATGCTGTTGCATAGACTGGACATAACTGGAGCTCTAGACTCACAAGACACAGTTGTTCCAGAACATAATGAACTCCCATAGTTTGGAGCCTTCATTGATGGCTATTGAAATTGCAATAATGTCAACATAATCATTGTTGTACCCACAGTTGACAGCATGGGAAGAATGATTCTGGCTGGAGGTGCAGCAGTTGGCCTTGGAGCTCTGTGCTACTATGGACTCGGCATGTCCAATGAAATCGGTGCCATTGAGAAAGCAGTGTGAGTTACCACTTTTCGCACTAGCAGCACATTCATTTTTTTTTCAGAGGCACAGGTCCATAGGAAGTTTTTTTCTTTTACCTTTTAAAAGCTCCATATTCACCTTGCTCTTCCCTCTCTGTGCAGGATCTGGCCTCAGTATGTGAAGGACAGGATCCACTCCACCTACATGTACTTTGCAGGCAGTGTTGGACTGACAGCCTTGTCAGCTGTAGCAGTGAGCAGGACCCCAGCTCTTATGGGTCTGATGATGAGAGGATCCTGGCTGGTGAGCTTTAAAACTCTAGTGAACCCAACATGTGTTTTTTAGTCACTTTGTAGTTTCAGTAGTGTCTCAGACATATAAGTTAATAATATGAATGTTTGTTCTAACCCAGGCTATTGGAGCAACCTTTGCGGCTATGATTGGTGCCGGAATGCTGGTCAGGTCCATTTCATATGAACACAGCCCAATGCCCAAACACCTTGCTTGGATGCTCCATGCAGGTTCGTAAGACAACGTCTAGTGAAAATGTTATTATGTCCCACTTAGTCTAGTTATTTTGGTTATGTAGTTTTCTTACTTGAACACTAGAGGGCAGTCATGTAAAGGCTCAGAAAGCAACAGCAGCTGTTGTATTTGAAGCCTGTACTGTACATCTAAATGTTTGACACAGATTTGGTTTGTTGTTGGGTTTGAATGCAGCAATCAGTTGTATTTTTTGCTTCCTTTATTGATCAGGTGTGATGGGTGCTGTCATCGCCCCCCTCACTCTCCTGGGAGGACCTCTGATGATGAGGGCTGCCTGGTACACAGCAGGTATCGTGGGAGGTCTGTCCACTGTGGCCATGTGTGCCCCAAGTGAGAAGTTCCTCAATATGGGAGGACCACTGGCTGTTGGCTTTGGAGTGGTCTTCGCTTCCTCTATTGGTTAGTACAATCCAGTTTCACTTCCTGTCCTGTCTCAGGTGCACCACAGACAGAAGTGACGACTTGAAGTTAAAAACAATGCACGTGTTTGTGTTGCTGTCTTGCTTCAGGTATAAATGAGATGATTTTAAATGGCCATTTTCAGTAATGCATCCCTGAGGATGACAGCTCGTTTGACACCGCATGCACAGCATTTCATTATGCAAAGAGATGAGAGTTAACACCTCTGGAAAGCTGCAACATGACAATCTTTTTACCCTCCATGTTGACTAGAGCTGCCACTAATGATATATTATATAAATGCTCATCACAATTTCCCAGAGCCCAAAGTGATGTCTTTAAAATGCTTACTTTGACCAGTCAACAGTCCAAAACCATTTACAGTCACAAATGAAAAAAGCAGCAAATCCTTAAATTCAATAAACGGAAAACAGCAAATCTTTAAAATTTTTGCTTTAAAAATTACTGAAACAGTTAATCAATCAATTTACTTTGATCAAGTCATCGGTTAATGAACTAATCATTGCAGCTCTAATCCCAACTGTTGCGAGATACATTAGAAATGTACTTTTCACATTACAAAAAATAATCTACCAGGAGTGTGCTGTTTCCTCTGCATCAGAACGGTTGATATAAACCAAACATCTCTTGTGTAGATCTCTACTAATGAATGTATAGTGAAATAATGCATATTCCTAATATAGGTGATGGGAAGTGGTTAACGTCATAGGAACCTTATTGTGTAAAGACTTTCCCATGTCTGTGCTTATCTGATAATGTAGCAACACTTTGTATTTCTTCACACATTTTAATTGTATTTGACGATCTTAACACAGTAATTTGCCATCTACACATTGACATGAGTATAGTCTAAAGAGTAAAAAATAGGAGACTAGAAAGAAAAACAGCTTGCAAAATTTAGACCTCTCCTTAAGAAAACATCTTTCCATGTTCACTTCAACAAATGTATAAGAAAACTAATTTGGTGGCAGTTGTGGACAGAAATCATGACTGAAATATTGTTTCTGTGATGGCTCAATTTCTAAACCCAAAAAAGTACTAAAGTATTACAGTGTTAAAGTACACATATCTACTAATGCTGTCAGCTTGAATCCATGGGCCATCAGTCTCACACTGACTGTTACTGTCTCCTTCAGGATCAATGTTCCTGCCGCCCACCTCAGCGTTTGGAGCAGGCCTGTACTCGGTGGCGGTCTACGGAGGTCTGGTCCTGTTCAGCATGTTCCTCCTTTATGATACTCAGAAGGTCATCAAGAGGGCAGAGACACACCCACTGTATGGTGTACAGAAATACGACCCCATTAACGCGTAAGTCACCACAGCAAGTGCACTCTAAATACATGCATACATCTACTTTCACAAAGGTATTGATTTAAAATTCTGGTCAATGTTACAGGTGTATGGGGATTTACATGGACACACTGAACATCTTCATGAGGCTGGTGATGATCCTGTCTGGTGGCGGTGGCAGAAAGAAGTAAACAGCAGCACTCTGACTCTAGTTTCAGTTTTACCTTCCACAGAGCCGAACCAAATCTTGTTTTATTACTAGCAACATACGCCAGGTGTTTTCTCTTAGCGAGTCTCATCTCACTGGTAAATAAACATGAATGCTTTGTAAGCAGGTGAGGACGAGGATTGCACAGACAAACTGAGAGCTCTTATCATGATTGTGGAAGTACCTGTTTTATCCTGGGGGTTACAGATGGGTTAAATCTGTCTTTTGGCCTCAGCAGTTCATTGTATTCTTTATGTTTTATATTTATTTCCACATGATGGTGTTTTTGTTTGAATGAAAGTTGAAGAATATCAGGTGTATGCAACAGAAATGCTACTTCTGTCAACCATAGACCGGTCTGGAATCACAGTACATTAAATGACAGTGCTGTATAAACTTGCTTCACCACACACTGATATTGCACTTCTGCGATGGGTTAAAGAGATTGATGCTAGTTCATATATTTCTGAGAAAATTTGCAGTAATTTAAAAAATGGAATCACTGAATAAACAAGTCAAAAGTGATGTTTTTTGTCAGATGTTGCTTGTGAATCAGTTGCTTACCTATTTTGAAAAGTGATATTTAAAATCCAGCAGGAGGAGGATGAGCTGACATGATTCTTGATACAGGTCTTTACCATTGAAGACATTTTGACATGTCATAGTAGGAAACTGTCACACTCTCATGGCTCATTTGAATAGATCAAGGCAACTGTTAATGGTATTAGTAAAATTATTTTGATACTATGACAAGTGAAATAATGTGGAACAAAAGCTGTTATCAGTAAAACCTAAAAATCATTTAGCATTTAAAATAGAACACTACCAAGTATTCACAAGTTTGTACAGAGTCTGGTTGAACATCAAATAAAAAAAACTGTCATCTACTTCCATGCTGGTATTTGTAGTACAAAACTGTTTGGAAAGAATGGATTATTCCAACAAAGGGATAATCCATTCATTGTTGAATTGCTCCAATTGTAACAATAATTGAGTTTTAGGTGCCTATTAATAGAAATGTATTGGACCTTGCCTGAACATTACAAACAAGCTCAGTGACCTACAAAAACACTCAAACTACTCGAGCAGCAGCTGAGATTAGTTGTGAGGAAATCTTAAAGTTTTACCCACTACACTTCACCGCTGCTGTTAAATAAGTCAAACCTATTTACTATCTGTCCACACACTCAGCAGCTCGGACCAGGCTGAAGGACCGGCGGGGGTCCACCTTGTATTTGCCTATAAACAGTCAGTGTGTAGCAGCAGATGACAAAGGCTTAGCGTAGTAATCCTCTTGTCCACCATCTGGCTGCTCCTCTAAAATTAAACCTCCAAACCAGGGCACTTGCAACAGATGCTAACATCTGTAAATATGCAGGTGCTTCATTAAGGCACGTACACGTGGAGCACACGACTGCCAGGCCGAGTTTCCGTCTCTCACATCACGCTCACGTTTAAGTAATGTACAGTGAGATTCATATATGCTGTGTATGAAAGAGGGCTGCAGATGGGAGGGATAAAGAGGGCAATAATGGATGAGATTGGGGAAAGCTTCAGCATGTGGAGATCGGGCATTACTGGGGATAAAAGGTGCTCTCTGTCAGTCATTTTCAGATTGATGACCAATATTTGGGCAGGGTCCAAGGTTTTTACTGCTTAATGTGAGCTTGACTAGTGTGTGTGTGAGTGAGAGAGAGAGAGAGTCTGTGCATGTTGTGTTACAGCTTCAGCACTTTAAACCATGATACCTTAAGAACACTGATCTCAGCTCTTTCTGTTGCATAATGACACAACTTAGTTTGCTTTCATGTCACCATAAATCTTTTTACTGTACAGTTTTTCAGTTCATCTTATTTTTTGCTGTGTCTTTAGATCAGTCCTCCCTCTGGTCCACACTGAAATATCTCAATAACTAGTGACTTGATTTCCATGAAATTCTGACTTATCCTGTGAAAATATCTCATCAACTATGATGGATTAGGATTTTGTCACACAGACATTCATGGTTCCATGACAATGACTACTGACAAAATGACTTTTGTGGTCCCCTCATTTTTCCTCTAGCGCCACCAGAGTTTGTCATTCTTTTTTTTTTTTTTTTTTTTGTTGACATGTCTTCACAATAATTAAATGAATTGCCATGAAATGTCACACATATATTCATGTCTACCACAGGATGAATTATCCACTTTGATGATCATTTAACTTTTCATCTTTTTCTCAGGTCAAAAGTTGTTTTATAAGTTTTGGATGGATTGTCATGAATTGTGGTTCACACCTTCATGTTCCCCACAGGATATATTATAATACCTTTGTCGACCCCTTAATCTTTCTTCTAGAAGAAACTTTGGTTTATGAGTAATTACTTGCTGACACTCCCATCAGCTTCAGCTGTACTTTGAGTTTGGTTGTATATTTACCATGTTTAATTGTATTTAATGTTTCATAGTTCTTCCATATTTATTTTGTATCTTCAGCCTTAAATCTTTGCTATTCACATTAATTCTGTCTGCACATATAAACACTGAACAGACCTTGGATTCCGTGTTTATTTTAGTGAGCAGAGCAGATTTATCATTGGCTGCCAACCAGTAAGATGTATGAATGTGTCACTGAACGTCAGACACTATTTTTATACCTGTGAATTCAGGAAGTGCACAAGTCTGCTCCTCTCAGTGAGTAAGTCCATACACCTCAACGCACCTCGCTGAAGCTGTAGAAAAAACGTGCATCCGCATGACACCTGCATCTAAACAGATCCGATAACAAAAGAGAAAGGTGTGAAACTGCCTCGGAGCCAAAATGGAAATTGTGTTCAAAAATAAAACGTATGACGTTTTGGGCTCTTGAGTGTCATCAGATACGAGCACGATCAAAACGTCATACTCAGTTTTCCACTTCGGCTTTCAGAATCACAGGTTTTTCTAATTTTTTATCAGATCAGCTGTTTTAATTTTGGGCTGTATCTCTGTGTATTTCTCACTATTTGACACATTGCTTCTTCTTCTTCTTCTTCTTCTTCTTCTTCTGTAACACCACATACTTAAATCAAACAATGTAGACTGGCTATTTGTAAAAGCTTTGTTTTTTGATTGACAGCTCACAGGGTTTCCCAGGGAAAGTAGACTGCAGAGGCCAAAGAAAGCCTCTTGGCTTTAAGTGCATCACAGATCCACAAGTGCAGCTGAGGCTCGACGAGCTGCCAAGGAGAGCAGCCACGGGAAGCTTAGGCCAGTGGGACTCTCTACATGTGACTAATGAGTTTGTTGAAAGCCTCTGAAACACCAGTGAGAGGAGCCAAATGTGCCATGTGTCAGTATAAAGAAGCAAAGAGAAACAAATGAGCAGCACCGGACATAAAGGATGTCGGTCTGAGCTTCTCGTCTTGAGTCAATTCAATGTGATACTCGCTGATTTCAAACCCTCCATAAAGCAGTTAAGTCAAAGTAATGCGCCTTATGTGTACATTGTCACATGTGTGCAGAGGTGTGATGATCACACCACCACACTGTGTGAACTCTCTTCCCTCCTCATTTGGTCTTGCAGCAGAGATGCGAGTGAGAGCAGTGTGCTGGAAGATGTCTGCGGAGGGAAGGGATGCGTCACTGGATTAGTGCCTGAGAATCTGTCCCAGCCTCTTCCTCCTGAGCTGCTGAGACGCCTCCAAGAAGGGCACGACACTCGCCTTCCCTCCACCAAGCCTTCCACATGAGCCAGCCAAGCCTTACCTCCCCGCCAGGATGAAGAAAGACAAGAAAACGCATGCTTTGCTGTTTCTCCTCCTGCTTCACTTCACCTTTGGTAAGAGTCTGCTTTTCTTTGTGCTGTAATCTTTATGTGTGGTTAAGACTTCTTGCCTTGCTCTTATCTGGTTAATCCTCAAACACACACAGAGGGCATGTCCATCTTAGCGTACGCTGTTCACGCTGCCTGTGCTTCATAGTTAAATGTGTGGTTATATGTTTGTGTTGTGATAGTGGAAACTTAAATATGATTATAATTCATCTTCATCCTCCTCCTCCTCCTCCTCCTCCCTGCTTTCGTTTCCTGCCCCTTTTTAGCAAGTGAGTGCAACAGTTATCACTTAATTACATATTAGCATTAGAAGTAGAGTTAAAAATAGACAAATTTATATTATTTCAGTTTTCAGTTTTACAGTATATTGAGCATCTTGCTAATATGTTATGTGATTACATCATTTCTCTTCTGCTCAAGTAACTTTTGTTTTCCCATAAAGGGCAATCAGACTATGCTCCGTATTTTTATGACAATGGACCCAGCAGCACTCACGGGAACATGGCCTTGTTCAGCATCTCAGAGGACACACCAGTTGGTAAGTCTGTGCAATCTAATAATGGCTTTAACAAACACAGATCTGGTTCATTTTAGAGTGAGACAACATTTAAGTTCAGTGAAAAGATGTAATGGTGAAATCATCGCGCCGGTGGCTCCAGCTCCAGCTAATCACTGTAATACCTTTTGGATTGTGACGTACAAGACTTACGGGAAGAAAACAATATGGGTGGTGTCTCACTGCCCTGATTATGAAATTCACGCTGAATAAGAAACACTGAGGGATGAAACAGAGGCGTTTGCATCTTTCCTGCATGGTTTTAATGAACACAACGATGTTTTGCATATTTGTTTGACATCATTGTTTCTCTTTGCCATCTCAGGGACACAGGTATATATTCTGAACGGAACAGATCCAGAGGGAGATCCGGTACGATACGGTCTGACGTTTGAAAAGGGATCCAAAGAATATTTTAGGGTGGACTCCAAATCAGGAAACGTGACTCTGATTCAGGAGCTGGACAGAGAGGTGAGCCTGTTAATGAGACTCTTGTTATGAAGAAACCTGATAGGAGTTTGTCACCAGTGTGGCTCAAAGTGATATTTACCTTTTCCTTATAGAAACAAGATGAAATCTCAGTGGTCGTGAGCATCACAGACGGCCGCAATAAAGTAAGTTTTTACTGTTTATGTGATATATTTTTATTGTTTATTTTCATCAATCCATTGCATCAATCACACTTCCAATCTATTATACTTTCACATTTGTGGCTATAAAACTACAAACAAATTCTGAGATAAAACAAAAAATTTAGAGAGTAAAGAAAAAGAGGAAACAAATTTAGATCTGAGAAAAAAAAAATCTACTCCTACAAAAGCTACTTAAATATATGAAATTGTCTTGTTGTGATCACTTTTCTCCTTTTCTCTCTGAAAAAGGATATCATCTTGAAATAAATTTCAGTTGTGCATCTGTTTTTGTTTACGGTTAAGAATTGTTTCCTTGTTGCTTTCAGGTTGTTGAGACTGTGAGAGTGTTTGTCACTGACGCCAATGATGAACCGCCTGAGTTTCAAAACCTGCCTTTCATCATTGATATCCCAGAGGTACAGTATATCAATAAATACACCCAATACGATTTAATAAATACTGTAAAGTCAAACAAATAATTGAGAATAAAGTATATTTTATGGTAATAAAATCTCTTGTCTCTTCACTAGGATACTGCTTCAGGAAGTAGCATCTACAGAGTCCAAGCAACAGATAAAGACATGGGCTCAGGGGGCAGCGTCTCATATTATCTGCAGGTAATCCTACAGCTTCGCTTTTATGCAGATGATGCACAGTTGAGACCCTGGCAAAGTTCTAGCTTAGTCAATTTGACATTGTTGAATTTTAAATACTTAATCTTGTTTATTTTGACGCTGGTGAAAAGAGTTATTCAGATGTTCCTGTTTCAAATTTGTTATACATCCAGAACCAAATATTTCCTCAAATATAATTCATGCTTTCATTTTGTCTTGTTCCATCTTTACTCTGGGATTAGACTGAAAAAAATCTCTCAAAAATCAGCAGCCAGGCTTTTCCAGTGACACGTGCCTGGATAAGTGACCTAAAGTAACTTAGGCTAAAATAGCTATTTGAGTCTCCTTAAACACGGCCTCCAGTTGAATTGCTTTTACTAATCACATGTAGAGCTGTTAATAGCTCGGACCTCTTTATTCCTACACCCTGGAATACACCTCGAAGTCTGCCAACAAGTTCATCCTCTCAGTTCCCGAAACCTTATTTGAAAGCGTAAACAAGCATTTGACTGTTTCACGCTTACTTTTTATTGATGCTCTTCTAGTGTTTGATTCAGTTTCCACTATTTTTATGATCACAGCCACACCATTATCATCAGCATCATGATATTATTATCTATGGCCCTAACACTCGGGGGTAAGACCAGAGGTCGAGCTGACCACACGAGAGCTGTGCCGCCATGTGGAGGGAGGAGAAGGGCATTGGAGTGATGGGACAGTGTGTGGAGGGAAAGATTAATCTCATACCAGAGAGCAGTCTGGAAATGGTGTTACTTTAGTGGATTAAATTTCAATTACATTTGAGCAAGGCACTGAAGGCTTAATAGGGGCTTAGGTTTGGTGCGGGCCAACAGCTGACAGCACAGTAGTTGTTACTGTTCACGTGTCAACTGTTAGACAGAAACTATCAATTCAAGTGGAAATTAAAACATGTGTCGACTGTTACCTTAACTGCTGCTAACTGTGTGGCTTTATCCATAATCAGACCTCACCATTCAGCAAGTTTACCATCGATGGACACAGTGGCATCCTCAGAGTCAAACCTGGCGTGGCTCTGGACTACGAGACCACACCCACGCATTTTGTGACAGTGGTGGCAAAGGTGAGAGGTCATTGTCCCGCTTTGCCTTTTGGTTTGTCTTCTGTTTCTTAACCACACATTCACACTGTGAGCAACTTGGCTTCATCCTGGCCAAGTGTTTGACATGAAGTTTTGGAAGAGCGCTGCTCCTGACACGTTTATTTTGGTGGCCTTCCAAAGACAGTCTGCTGGGAATGTTTTTAATGGGCTGGGATCTGTACCATTTTGCACATGAAACAAGGTGACGTTAGCAGGAAAGCGAGGCAGCGCAGGAGCCCATCTGCCGGTGGCCGAAGGTCAGGAAAAGTTCAGTCGTGACTAAGCTTTCTGAACAACAACACTTTGCTGAATTTCCACAGTCTCTGTGTGAAGTAAATGAAAGTCTGGTGAAGTGTTGACAGTGTTGCTCCCAGTGCGAGCAACCTGGAGTGCAATCCTTCCTTTGTGAGTCACAGCATTATGGAGCCTCAGCTCTGGCTGTGGAATAACTAACAGTGCACTTCAAAGCCTCATTTTCACTCTCACTGAAGCATAATAATGTAATAATACAATAATAATAACTTAATTAACATAGACACACAGATTTAATTACAGATTCCACTGTCATACTGAAAGGTTTACATCCCAGTTTTAAACAGACATCTAACCCAAAAGGCTGATATAATCTTATTAAACCACCTAATTATGCTTTTGTTTTATTCTATTTAATTATCAGAAACTCATCAAACCATTTCAAGCTTGACTTCTTGTTACTTTCAGCCAGTGGGAGGCCTCTAATCATGTTATTTTTGGGGGGTGACATAGGGAACATATTCACCATTAGTAAGTCTTTGTGTAGAAATTTAAAAAGTACCTCAATGCTGCAGACATTACTTAACAACAGGGGGCGGCCTAGACAAATGCATGTATCCAAATGAAAAATATTTCAAGACTGTTTTATCATAATTTTCCATAAAATTTGAGATAATTTTTTTTTTTTGCCAAGAACATTATGAAACATCCTAACTCTGCTTTCTGCCTCACCACTGGCTTTCTCAGGATGGAGGTGGAAAGTACAAAGGAAAGCACCAGGTGTTGACCTCCACAGCCACTATAACAATCAATGTGATTGATGCCCAGGACATGCCTCCATCCTTCATAGGAACACCCTACTTTGGCTACGTCTACGAAGTCTCAGTTCCTGTAAGTCTTTCTCTTACTCTCAGCACACCTAGTAGGTGATTGACCATTACATGCAGTAAATACACATACGATTAATAACGTAATTTTTTCTTCCAGGGATCTGAAATATTCACTGTGTACGCTAAAGATGGAGATCAAGGCAATCCTAACCTGATTCATTATTCTATTATGAATGGTAAGAACAATATATCTGGAAATATGTCTGTTTTACTCTTTCCAGCTTTTTTATCAGACACATTTTTTTCTTTTATCACCTTTCAGGTAGTGATGGTGTGTTCGACATAAATAGCACCAGTGGATGCATCACCCTCACAACTTATCCATCCCTGCTGAAAAATGAACTATATGAAATTAAAGTCAAGGTAATGTTGTTTCTCCACACAGTTATTACACTCATCCCTCATTCATTGAATCTACTATTCCCACTGAATGTGTCAATTTATGTCATTTTTAGGCTTCAGAGGTCGGACCAGACGATCGGCTGCAGGACTACGACATTACAACGGTGACAGTCCGTGTGGTGGATCTCAACAACCATCCTCCGACCTTTTACGGAGAGAATGGCCCACAGAGCAAGTTCGAGGTCTCCATGTTTGAGCATCCTCCTGCGGGGGAGATCCTCAGGGGCTTTAAGATCACCGTCAATGACTCAGATCAGGTAGGTTTATTATGTTTAGTGTCTCAGTTACTTTATATCTTTTGATCCCTACCTCGGTTTTTATTGGTCTGTGTGTTCCTGCTGTTCATCAGTCTCATTCATTTGCTTTACACACGATGTAATGTTCTGCTGCTTTTCAATAATTGTGACAAAAGCTGGAGCTCTAACTTTACAAAGCATTTCCTCCATGTTGACTTTGTTCCTCTGATGACACACACACTAATACCTCTGGGTACGATGTTGCATAAATATCTGTCTCAAACAGCCTCAAAAGTACAGTATGTGCAGTTATGCAACGCCATTTAAAATGCTCATGAAATCTGTTCATTAATACAAGATGAAAAGTGTTATTCATGATGCCGTCATGTTTATTCTCTCCATCCTGCCTCTGTGACTCATGTAACATCATCAGCCAGATTTTTTCCCCCCTTTTTAAAAATCCAACGTCATCTTGAAGTTTATTGTTTTTGCGACCAGCGTCATTGTTACCTATTTACTTCACTGAGTCACGGTTTCTCATTCTACTGTTTGTCTTTCTTGGCAGGGTGCGAATGCAAAATTCAAACTGAGACTGGTGGGGCCCAGTCGGGTTCTGAGGGTGGTTCCTCAGACAGTGCTCAATGAAGCGCAGGTGACCATCATTGTGGAAGACGCATCTGGCATCGACTATGAAAAGGGACCGACCCTTTCTTTTAAGGTTAGACCTCATACATTGCTAAATTATTAATGATTATTAGTAAAATGACACCGATATTTAATCTGGAGTTGCAGCAAACTATTATCTTTACCAACTCTTTGTTAGAGTCTTCTTCTACTTTTCTTCTTGCTTCACCAGCAGTTTGACAGTTATGATAGAGAGGGAAATGTCTCGACACACACTGAATGCATTAACATGAAATTTCAGTCTTTTGTGAACTTTCAATCTAGTGTCATCATCAGGTCAAAATTCCAGCTTGTTAGTATTTGTATAGTGCTACTAACTGAAATCCTGAATTTCATTAGAAATAATACATGAACAATAACAACCTATTAATTCAATCACAGTTTGCCACTTTTCACAAATTATTTCTGTGACACTTTTTTTTCTGACATCACCCATCACCACAATGTTCAACTAATAAATAGACTGTGATATTTAAATGACCGGTTTGCTTTTTACAGCATCCTGGAGCTTCTAGTGTGGCTGCAGTCTCTTCCTCTCTCTTGTCAATAAACGAATCGATCAATCAACTAAACGTTTCAGCTTCCACTTAGTTTAATCACACTTTGCATGCGTCTGTCTGCAGCTGCTGGCGGTGGAGATCGACACTCCAGAGAGGTTCAGCGCCACAGCCGACATCGTGATCAACCTGCTGGACACCAACGACAACGTCCCCAAATTCACGTCCGAGTATTACATCGCCAGGATCCCTGAGAACTCCCCTGGAGGCTCCAGCGTCGTGTCTGTGACAGTGAGTGCAATCGAGATTAAACTCTGCTTTAACCCGAACCAAAGTGATTATATAATCCATCAATCCTCCAATAAATGCATATTACTCTGTGCAGTTCATTAGATGAAAGCAGGTTGTCGCCAGACGAAAAAGCCTCATCGGTCCCCGGTTTTGTTTTTGTTGGTCCTGGTTCTGAAATTCATGTTGCTGTTTGACATTCTGGCGTATGTTACACCTCAGGCAGGGGTTTTATTAAAAACAATACAGGAACATTTGTCTCCTCCCTTCCTTCATACTGTATGTATCCTGCAGCCAGACCCCATGTACAAGCTGGGTGGAGCAAAAAGCTTAATTTTGCCCCAAGGTTAATCATGTTGACCTATACCTCCATCCCACTCACCCCAGGAAGAGACTTATAGCCGGCCCCACCCACTGTATATGAGCTTAAGACCCTAGCTGGTTATCCTCTAGTGAAAACATCTAATTGGAGTCACCTTGGTTGAGTTTTTGCTCCATAGTGTAATGTTAAATTTATCCGATAGAGTAAACAGGAAATAATCTTGTTTGCATTTTTCAGACTTCACTGTTGGTGCTATAAGTACTGGGCTTCTAATCTCTGTCCTGTTTTTTTCCTCCAGGCGATTGATCCAGATTCAGGCCCTTGGGGTGAAGTCAAATACACGATTTATGGATCAGGATCAGATTTGTAAGTAAAAACCTCTCGGTCCTGCCAGTTTAGGTTTGGTCTGATCGGATACTTAACTCTTGCATTTCCACATCTCACAGCCTGAAAAGTCGGTTTTATCCGTATATGACTCAACACCACTCAGGGTTTTTGGTAACCTCATCCAGCAGGACACCGGTCTTGATTCATCTTTTGTCTCTTTGACGGACCCGGCAAGCAGGAACCCAGTTTGATTGGCCCCTCTGCTGCACAAACAGCTCGCTCTAAAATGGCTGCAAGATGCTGGCTAATCTCCTAATTGGATTGGAAGGTTAAAAATAGACAGCCTGGCCCGTCTCGCATAGGGAGAGCCAATTAACATGCAATGTGACAGCTGGAGCCACAGAAACGGCAGCTCTGAAAAGCAAGGCAGCATGCAGCGACGGAAAAGTGAGAATTTATGCTCGTCTTCAGGCGGCAACCTGAGTTAATTGTGCGAAAGTTATCAGTTTCGAAGCAACTTGTGAAATTTCACAGTGGAAAACTAGGCCGAAAAGATGGCTGAATAAAATGGTGGCATTGAATTAGAAAGCACTCGGAAAAGAAAGCACAAACCTATGTCAGTGCTGTAGAATCCTTTAATTATATTTCTTATGTGTAAAGTCCAAGTTATTCAAAGTTTTTTCTGATAGCAAAGCTTTTTAACTTGTAGAAAAATAACAGTCTTGGTGAAAATTGGTGGAGTGTCACACATAGTGGGAGGTGTATCAGCATGCACCGCTGTTTGCCACAGAGCCTAACCCTAATACAACCATTGGAAGAAAATACTACACTTAAGATCTTTAAGATAAGAGCATGTTTAGATTTAAACTTTCAGGTCTGCATAAAAATACACAGGGATAGACAATTGATTGATAGTGGTGATGAATTTATTTCTAGAAGGATTTTACAAAACGTGTGCCTCCTGTGTTGTGAATCAAAACATAAAATGCTCTATAAATGGCCACATGTTGGTGCTATCTTTGCTATCAAAATCTTTTAAGTTGTTATTATCAGATGAAGAAAAAGAAAAAAAAACAAAAAGACAACAGTATGTAGAAAAGAACCTGTATTAGAGTAACAAAGCTGATACGAGTGTAACTGCCCAAAAATGGTGATTAAGTTGAATTTTAATAAGGCAAACAAGCAAATAAATATTCAGGAAAAAATATAAAAAATGTGTAACTGCCCTAATTAGTAGAGTATTAGCAGAGATTTTTTTTGGTAATGACAAATCTCAAAAAAAAAAAAAAACAGACGCAAGAGGTAGGAAACAAAAAAAGGAATAACATGAAGAACTTGAAATTAAATTAAATTCAAAGGCTATTTACATCTTACAGCATAATGAAAACACTTTTCTTCCTACGTGCTGTTCAATCACCTGCATTAACATATGGCCATTAATATATTTGTTTACAACATATTCCCTGCTGCCAAGGATGGAAAACTTGTTTTTAATAGTGAACACTGAATGTGAGTCATGCAGAGATTCACAGGATGTGACATTAATATCACTTGTGCTGTGAGTGAGGACGTCAGTAATAGAAACTCCTGGTTGGTTGGGACAGATCCACAATGGGCAGCTGTGGTTATGACTCATATACACTGTTCTGAACCTGCAGGTTTAGCATCCACCCGTCGTCAGGCCTCATCTCCACACAGCCATGGACCAGCCTGGACGCGGAGGTCAGGTCTAAATATAACTTCTACGTCAAGGCTGAGGATTCGGAGGGGAAGTACAGCGTGGCTGAAGCCTTTGTCACGGTCCTTGACATGAACGACCACTCTCCAGAATTTGATGAAAAACTCCTGGAAAAGACGATGATTATTGGCTCACCTGTCAAAGTAGAGGTATACAATCTTAAATAATTTCCCCCTCACACTGAAAATTTATTTTTAAATCAGTGAATAAAAACACTACCTGTTTGTGATATTTGGAGAACTTTGTATGGAAGGCCAGGACTGCCAAAATTAAAAGGAAATAATCCAGAATTATTAGAAATTCAACTGCCATTTGTGTGCATTGTATATAAGAAAACTCATAAATTAATGTTAAAAATTAAAAAAAAAAAAGATTTCATGTTAAATTCAAGTGATATATTTCTCACTGACATCAAATCAAACCAAAAGCAACAATGAATTGAACCTATTAAAAAGTGTTGCCTGTATATTTAAAGCCTGATATGGCTTATTAAGCTTCTACTATAGAAACTGTTTTCTCTCTGTGCTTTTCTGGACTTCTCTCCTGATGTGTTTTGTTGCCTCTAACACCAGCACAACATCAGGTCTAAGGCTGGTCATAGCTACATGCTGAGGGAGCTTGAGTTGCCACCATCAGCTTCCAATCCTACACTGAGTTGAGAAGCCTTGGTGTCGCCCTGAGTGTTCTGCTTGGCCTCTCTCCCGCTCTAATGAAGCAGATGGCCGACTTAACCCATTTTGAACTCCTGAGTCAGTGATGACCCCCAGGACATGGACTCTGTGATGGTCTTGATTACCTGCTCATGCCAACACCGATACTGGCCTTCACTCAAAGCCTTTGGGCAGCAGCTCAGATTGTGCTCAAGGGATCCTGTCCTTTGGCAAAGAGGGCGTTGTGCTGACTCAGCGATGCTGCTGTGGCTGCCATTCCTCTCCCCTAACACATCATCCAGTGGACACCATTCAACTGCTCACCATCTAGCAGTTTTTTGGCCAAAGTTGTTATGAAATTTGGGAATTTCTTCAGTCTCTTGAATTGAACGGATTTAAAGATTTTTAGGCATCTGTTCTATGGACTTTTTTCTTTTTTGTTTAGCTGAAATGTAGTTTACTATTACTTATTTACTACTACTTTTAAGGTCTTGTTTTGTGGGTTTTAGGCTTCTGATTAAATAAATGTATTAGCTGGTAGCCCTTTAAGCAGGTGATGGAATGACAAAGCATGCAACCATTTTATGTTATTCTGCTATGTTTTACAGGCAATGGATGAAGATGCTGAGTCACCAAACAACGTCATTGAATACTCCATCATGACGGCCGATCCTGACAACGCATTTGACATCAACGCCGACACCGGTGAGATCAAGCTGAAGCCGTACATCAAGTCCATGGAGATCGTGCAGAACATAACCAAGCTGAAGGACTGCAAGTGGTCTCTGGTGGTCCAAGCCCGAGACAGGGGCTCTCCGTCCTTCAGCACAACGGCTGTGGTCAATATCGATATCACCGAGGCGGTAAGACCTGCTCTGACTCGCAGCATGCTTCCTGCTCCAAGCCTGAGCTTTAGGCAGCACGAGCTTTAGATCCAAGCAGTTTAACATAACAAGCATTGCTGTCATTCTACGCTGTTGTTAATTCACCATCAGCCAGTCACATTTCATAAACCTCATCTTCTTTAAAGCATAGTGCTGGTCATGAAGAGACCAATACCATCAGTGAATTTTTCCTACTAACAAGTCGCCACAGCCAGAAAAATCCCTTATGTGAATAACTCAACTGTTAGAACTTTGTAATTAGTTTTTTAATGAATGGTTTAGGTGATAATGGAGTTATCATGGAGCACAGATAGTACTTGTTAGTAGTATAAGTCCATTCTGTTTTTGTCTCTTCACTAAATTTGAAGATTTACATATGAAATATAAAAAAAACCCAGCAGCATTATCCTTTAAAGTTTTCAGTCATTTACATTAAACCACATTGTTCTGTCTTCACCATGTTTTCATTCCTTCACTCTACATGATGACATGACTCCGTGTTTTTGGTGTTGTTTTTTTCTTGTGTATCGTGCATTTCAGGTCAAAGGTCGAATTATTTCATACTTCATGGGCCTCAGCAAGCGTCCGCTGACTGTTTTTGGAATTTTTCTCAGCATTGTCACTTCACTCATTTTACTAACAATCTGCATATCCACAATCCTGTACTGCAACGCAGTGAAAAAGTCCAGAATCAACCCTGAGAGTAACTATATTAAAGTGGTCCGCAGAATCAAGTGAGAAAGATTTGACTCCTGAGATCTATTTTTTTACTGGTTAGCTATTGTCTGTAAAAGAGTCCTGGAGCACATTTGAAGCAATAATATAATAATATAATAAAAGGGTTTTTTATATTTTCCTTTTTTAAATTCACTTGTTTTTTGTCTTGATTGGAAAATATCCTAAACACATTACTTTTCTAATAATGTACTTTGCATTTTTACTACCAAAACCCATCTTATATAATCCAAAATACTTTTACTTCCAGAGCATGACTCAGAATATTTGGCTGTCAGAGTGACTAAGATGGAGCCTTTTACTTTGGATTTAAACCCGGATTTGCTCACTTAATCTCCATTTTTCTCACACAAACATGCACTTCACTCCATTTTGGTCTCATGAACTGTCATCGTTCTTGTTCAGCCCTCATCAGTCACATGCCAAAGAGAAATCCTAATGCACTGCACTGCCAGACGCATTCCCAACAACTAGTGTTGTGTGTAGTTCTTAGCTTTGCATCAGCAGTCCTGCACTGTAGGACAGAGGAAGACAGATGACTGAGTGTGAATGTGGGAGCGTCACTTTGTTGGTAGACATGTTGTCTGGGCCTCCTCTGTCAGTGCTTTGCGCATCCATCTCTCATGCTTGCATGCTTAAGACAAATGCTGCGTTAACGCTTGGATTCAGTCCCTTGGACTTGATTGAAACTATTTTATTTGTGCTCTTTTACAGACTCCTCTCAAGGGGCCTATGGCGGCCTTTTTAATGAAAAGTAGGGACAATCCTATGAAAGCTCTAGGCATGGTCACTGTTATCATTAGTGTATTGGTAGGGGTGACAGTCTTGATCTCTACAGCTATGTACATGCGCAACTCAAAGTCAAACAGGATCATGCCGGCACGTCGCATCATTAAGAGGCGACCCAAGGACCAGCAGCCCTGGACCTTCAAGATGCCTGTTATCACATTCAACGACCCTGCAGATAAGTTCCTCATCGGTAACCCTGAGAGCGGGGTGGAGCGGGGCACCGGCAGCCCCCGGCCCAAGCCTCCACCCCCCAGCGCTCCTTGTCTGCCCCCTCCACCCCCGTCTAACACACGGCCCAGCGAGAGGCCCCGGGCGGTCCCAACGATATCAGGTGCACTGGCCTCCAAAGGCTCCAAGAAAGCTAAACCTAGTCGCCGCAAAGAGGGAAACATCAGCTCTGCTTTAGTGTCAGAGCTTAAAATGAAGCTGGAGCAGAAAATCATTGAGAGCAACCAAGGTTATTATTAACTTTGTCGCACAAACGTCTTGTTTGAGGTTCCCTGGTTCCACTCTATGACGGCTCATCTACTGTCTGAGAGTTGCCACCTGAGCTTCATGTGATGATCCGGTAGGATGAGCCTGCCCTTAGATTATACATGAGTGAACAGTATGAGAGATATAACAGGAAGATTTACAGATACTTATATCTTAAGATGAGGTATTATACAAGTGGGCCGCACTGCATCCTCAGCTGACCTGGCTAAGGTAAAGAGAGGAGAGAGCTGGAGTCTGTCACTGGTGCAGATAGTTCACCACACTGCCATCTTGAGGAAGATTACGCCATCTTAACAGTAAGAAGCACCAGTGTAAATTGTCTGGAAAGAGGATTACTAAGACTTACTGTACATACTGTAAGTTACATAACCTCCTGAAAAGTGTAAAGTTCGTGACCCTGTAATTTTTCCAACACAAAACTATGATTTCACCCATTGCATCCGACTAAAAAATACATTTCTTCTTGCTCCCCGGAGTGTGCAGCTGAATGACATGGTCATGAAAAACAACACTGCTTCTTATAAAGTGCTAAAGGACCTGTGTGTTAATATTTTTACTGTGTTACATCAGCCGCTTGAAAGCTGACAAGTTGCTCTTTTGTATGATTACAATGTGCCACTGTAGGTTTTCACGAGCTAACAGAGTTGCTTTTATTTATTTGAGTGTGTTATTCTAGAAATATGCTTTTATATAAACACCATCGGTCCATTTTAAATGTACAGCATTGTATTATTTTCATTATTTTGAGTATACATATACGACAAGATATGAACATTTCACAGTCATATCTTGCAGCAGTAAATAAACATAAAGTCCAAATGAAACCATCTAACACCACTAGTTGGACATTGTTGGTACAAATTAGTCTCATGCTTCACATTTTCAAGCATAGATCCCCATGTACATATATAACCTTTGTAGATATATAGTCTGTGTGGAACATTTAGAGTCCATGTTACTCTTCAATGCCTTCAAATGTAGGCAAATAAATCTCAGTCATTTAATTGCTGTAACACATATCCTGTCTCTGATTATATCTTAACTTATAAATATCTTAAATAAGTTGAGATTAACTATATATGTTGACTATAAATTACACTTGCGTGGTCCTTCAAAGTAACATATTTGTACCGTCTTTGTACTGTCTTGATTTTGAATAAATATTTGAAACAAAATTGGTCTGAGCTTCAGTATGTCCAGAGGATTTTAATTTAGTTCAATTTGGAACATGTAATTTTTAAATTTAGTTTAAATTAAAGCCATAATTCATTAACAAATATTGATATATGTGTATATAAAGTAGTTAAAACAGTAAATACCGATGCATCAGTATTAACAGTCTATTAATGTTATATATAACTTACATGGGCTAACTAGTGCTTTTACTTTTGATACCTAGAGTCCATTTTGCAAATAATACTTCTGTAGATTATGATATTGACATGTTTTACTTACTTACTAGAGAATCCGAGTACCTCTCCCACCACTGCTGAAAATATTATATCATGTAAACCAAAATCATTATAATTATTTACATATTTTATATAATCATATTCAACAAAAATTAGCACCTTTTCAATCATCTGTTAAAAAATCTAAAATTACACAATAATCTGTAATAATGAATGCAGTGATTCTACTGTGGGTGTGAACTGAATAAACATCATTTCTGTAACACTGAACCTCATTTTCATCATATTCAAGTGTCATGTGCAATTTTCTTAGATAAATAGTAAGTGAATATTTTCAATTTGACTAAAGAACGAATCAAACATGTGCACATACCCTCTGTTTGCCTGCACAGCTGATGCACAGACACAGTCGGCTCGGAGCTGTCATTAAATGGAAATATCATGTCCTGCTGACTAGGATTCAGATAGAAAATCACTTTAATCTGCTTATGAGTGTATGTATAAATGCACGGGAAAACACTGCTTATGTAACAAATCCTCTGAGTGATTGTGCTAAAAAATCAGAGTATGTCTCAGCATTTGTTTTTCACTCCCCTTTAATCCACATCAAACATCATTTTATTCCATTACAAGACAGCCAATCTGGGCTCTGTCAAAGAAACAATATTAAAAAAAAAAATGTTTTCAACATAAATTGGATTAAAATCTCGTGAACCACCAACCAATCAGCACACAACATTTATATTTTATTAATTTAAGGATTGCATGTTCAGTATCAAAACATAAAAATAGACCCAAATGCATTTTAGCAAAAACTCTTTTTTACATGTATATTAACAGATAATTACAACTCTCCTTATAATAAGGAACAAAGGCATCTCTGACTGAGATATATATTTACAGGACCATAACTCAATATAGCCCCAGTTTGTGCCTCTCATATGTTAGTATTATATTTAAGTCCCAGAAATACAGTCAGCATCTGATTTTGATAAATATCCTGTGATATTTGAAAAACCTCCTCCTTTTATTTCTAGATAGGAAAGAGAGTCACTATTCAGGAAAACAGGTTAAAATTTTTTTCCTTTTTTTCTATCATGTAGCAGATGGAATTTTTTTTCCATCCAGATGGTTGTAGGAGTCCTTTAGGATTCTGGAAAACTGTGACACTGTGACTCAAATTTAAAGATAATACACGAGCAGCACAAACTGTGGCTCTGCTGAAAACTGACATTATTTACAGATACACATGTATGTACATATTCTTGACTTTCATGCTAGTACAGATGTGCTGCACTTCCTCCTTTGCACCTCTCCTCGGACTTCCGCCTCTTTTTCGGTTTTTCCTCCGAGTCCCTGCACAAGCCTTCGTCGCTGGCCGCCTGCAGGCTGTCGAAGGTGCCCTGCCTCTCCGTCCCCTGCAGGTTCTCACCGTGCCGCCTGCGCTTCTTCCACAGATCCACACAGCGCTCCACGCAGCTGAACCTGGCCTCCGTGGTGCAGGCGTACATGCCAGCCGGCACCGCCAGCACCATGGCGCACACGATGACGATGATGTGGATGAGCCTCTCTCTTTGCTCCAGCTCGCTGATGTCGCTTCCCGTCACGAACACGATGCACTGGCCTTCCCTCGGCGGATGGTTCTTCAGGGTCACGCACACCTCGTATTTGGTGACAGGCAGCAGGTCGCTGACGGAGTAGCTGTTGATGCCGGGGCCGATGTAGATCATCTCCTTCTTTGGTGAGTCGTATTTGCCGAAGTGGATGGTGAACCAGGTTTCTGCTGGGTTGTCCGTGGCTGCGTACCACTCCAGGGTGATACCGTAAACTGTCTGCTTGGCGATGCGGATGTCAATGTAGGTGTTCTCCTCGGACGACAACATGGGGACAGGTGGAGGCAGAGGAATGGATGAACTGAAGGAGCTGATGTTAACTGCGATGCTGACAGAGGAGTTACCGATGAAGTTGTTGGCCATGCAGGTGTAGAGTCCTCGGTCGGCCAGGTGAAGAGAGGGGATGACCAGCTGGGAGGTGAAGGTGTCCTCATTGATTTGAGTCTGCGTAGCTGCAAGGACACAAAGTGCACTGCATTTAATTCAGAGGCTTGTATCATCTGATATGGGAAGGTAACCCTAAAGAGTGTATTGTTCCAGTATCGTTCATAAAGCAGATGCAGCCTGCAGGTTCAACATATACCACACTAAGTGCTCCCAGAGCAGGTTCACAACAGTTTAATGGATGGTAGTAATAAAAAAATCTTACCAGCAAATCCTCTTATAATCTTCAGACTGTACATCCAGTGAATGGTCGGGCCTGGCCTGGCCTTGACTAAGCATGTGAGTGTCGCATTTGCTCCCAGAGGTAAAGTGATGTTAGTATCTGGGGCAGAGGCCACCGGCTTCATGCATGTTTTTAACTGGATCTCGTGGAAAAACTTGTCAGCTTTGGAGGCGGGGCCCGAGCACTTCAAATAAGAGTTCATGAGAATGATGGGCGGGGTGACCGTCCGGATGAATTCAACAAAGCCTTTGAGGCGGCAGTCGCACAACCAGGGGTTGTCATGCAGCGCCAGAACCACATTGGAGACCAGGCCTTCTTTCCCCCATGCTTTCTCTGCTTTTTGGTAAAGAGGCCAATTAACGAAGACATCTTTTGATATGACACTAAGCTGATTGAAGGATAAATCTAAGTAGGTCAGTGCAGGTAAGTGTCTCAGAGCGTGTTCAGGCAGGACGTCCAATCGATTGTGCTTCAGATCCAGAATCTTCAGTTTCGGTGTGTCCTGAAAGGCCGTCCATGGTACTGAAGTCAACTTGTTCCCTTGTAACCTGAGCTCCGTCAGGTTCGTCAGCCCCTCCAGACTTTTGATGTTCATCAGGGTGATCTCATTGAAATTCAGCCAGAGGAACTCCAAGGCACCGACGACAGAGAAAGATCCTCGCGGTAACTCAGTCAGGTGGCAGTTCTCAATTCGGATTTTAGTGAAATCATGTGGGATGTCCTCTGGGATTTGTCCCATGGAGGTGTCCATACAAAGTAAAGACCTAGAATGGTAGGACAAGATACCTTTAGACTAGAAAATCTAATATTAAGCATACATTTTGCCTTGACCTATGAACAAGCACCACTAGCACAAATTTATGGATAGTGTTTGTCCGTTTTAGATCATTTTGGTCATCAGGTGCCATTTAAAACAATACATGACAAACAAGGTCTTGGCTAACACAATAACCTACTTTTGACAGGTTATGTAGTTTCAGTTATCACTTACCTTCCCAAGTTATCATCTGTGCAGGAGCAACCATTCAGACAAGTTGATGATCCGGAGGTGATGAGATAAAATACCAAAGCGATACGTAATGCCACATAAAAGGCGTCCATATTCCTGGAGGAGCTCGTGAAATAGGCCTGCGAGGGCAGGACAAGCCCATGGGCTGCGTGGAAGAAAGCCTATTACCTTAATCTTCCTTGACGTAACACTTAAGACACCAAGTGACATGTGACACCCACAGGAAAGGTGTATTTATAGCCATGGTCCACTTTGTCTCGAAAACATTGTCTGGATCTCTTCAAAAGCATGAAAACAATCACCGTAAATGTTGTTCAATCAGGAGTTATGTTTGATTGTATTTCAGTTCTACTTTAAGGTTTGACCCCAAAACTGCTTTGCCTCGGTCTAATTTAATTTATTTGTCCCCCACCAAAGCACCAGCACGGGCATCGACATGACATGAGGCCCATCTGTATTAAGTGGGCCGGAGCCCGTCGGGCTTAGAGGCACAGAGAGGGAGGGCTGCAGAGAGACAGATGTCTGGAGAGGACTGTAATCTGACCTCAATAATCTGAATGCTGGTTGTCTCACAGGTTGTTAAAGGCCGAATCAGCATATAAAGCAAGTGTGAAAACAGACAGCATCCACTGTTACTGTAGGTTCTATGTTTAACAGACGCTTTCTCCTCAGTGTTCAACCTGTTGTGTAAATGCTCGTTTAACAAAGACATTAATCTAAAATTCGGTAATTCAGGCAATCACCCAGGTATCATACAAGTGTTAAGGATATAGATACAGATGATTCCTTATTGTCTGTTTGCTTGCGTGACATTCGAACACACAGCTTAGACAATACACACCTATAAACACTAGAAGCATATTTTTCCTGAACAGACAAAACAAATTGACCTAAAGTTGATTTTAAAGAGGCTGAGTTAGTTGACACATTTGTATGTAAGTCTTTTTCTGAGAAGACTTGTGTTATTGATGCTCCATTTTATGTCTTAACAAGACTAAAGAGAGACAGTGGGTGTGGTTGTACTGATAACAGGCTTATTCAAAGATCAAGATTCTGAGATGTAAGAAAAAAGCTTGAGAGAATTTAAATATAAAAAATATTTATTTTATACAGTACATTCATACATACACATATATTTCAGGTCACAAAAATGTACACATTATAAAACGTACTGTAATTTAGGTTTTTGACCCAACGGTAAACCTGGCACGTTTACATCGTACTGACATACAAAATAGACTAATAACTGCTGGTTCATCTTTTCTATAAACACTTTAAATAAAGATTTTAACACAGTTAAAAGTTACATCTTGGAAAAAAATAAAATTGATGGGGATTTAGACAGTTCAGGGCAACATTTCCTCTGCAAAATATCACCTTTAAAAGTGCATGATGAATTAAAAAAAAGTTATTTTTACACATTTACACCACATGCAATTATTAAAACTGTGTCACTGTGTATATTTTCCCTTTTTGTTTTGCTGTCCACCAAATGAATGGTGTGGTTTTTTTTATTCCCACAAGGCTGTAAAACAATTTCATACATCCAATGTTGACAGAGCTATCAGTTCTGTGAAGACCCCCAGAGGAGCGTTTGAGTCTCTGAGCACAGTGGTTCATCTATTCACATCACAGGCTGTTAGAAAACAAAGTGCATCCTCTGCAGGTTGTGGCATCTGTTTGGTTTTAGCAGAAGTACTCGTTGGGTGGCCCCTCAGTCCTGGCTGTGGCCTCTGAGTCAACACTGGACCTCGCTGACAGCAGCCTGTTGGACTCGTCAGGATTTAGCCTGGTCAGGTACTCGCCCTCCATGCCTTTAGCTTTGGCCCCGGGGCCGAGGGTCTCAAACGTGACGTACGAGTCCTGTATTTCCTTGGACTGCCGCCCAAGCAGCTTTTGGCAGCGCTTCTTTAGAGCCCCGCAGCACACGATCAGTGTCAGGGGGACAGCGATGACACACGCCACCGTTATCACCACCACATTAATGAGCTTCTGAGTGCCACTCGCACTGGCCGCTTCATCTGTTGAGAAGATTACACACTGCTCCTTTTTCGGGATCAGGCCTTTGACGCAAACGCAAGCAATGTACTTTGTCTTTGGCACAAGGCCATCTATGGTGATCCGGTTCCTTCCTGCGCCCACATTGATCCGACGCATGTCCCTCTCACCAAATATAGCATATAGGACACTGAACTCGGTGGTGTTTGTGGCTGTAGGGGCTCGCCAGTTCAGAGAGACGGTGTGGTCAGTGTCGCCAATCACCTTCACTGAACGCACAACCCTTTTCTCTGGAGCTTGCTGTAAGGAAGAGGCGTTGGCTGCCAAGTTGCTCAGGGCATCCACTTCCACCGACCTCTGAGGGTCTTTGCCTCGTCCCTGAGACGCATCGTCAGAGACGCTGTAGCTCTCAATCTCATACTTCCCAGTCACGCCTTTGCCATTGAGAGGTTCAATGATGGGCTGGGCTGCAGTGGTGGTTGGTGGAGGAACATATCTGGCGATGAGTTTCTCCTGGTAAGCCGCTCTTCCAATGCCACCGGGCTTCTTCCCTCTGGTTCTCTTAGAAACGCCGCCACCTGCTTCCTCTGACCGAAAAGAATCTGTGATCACCAAAGAGATGATGGCGTCTGCAGTGCCCACAAAGTTGCTTGCTTTGCACACATATTTCCCAGAATCCCGGTAGGAGACCGCAGGCACACTCAGAATCGACCAAATGATGCCCTCCTTTGAAATCTCTTCCTGAACTGAAAAAAAAAGCATGCACAGTTAAGCAGATTGGCATGAACAGAATAACTTTAATCTCATTGACTTGGATAGAATTAGATACTGTTCTAATTTGAGCACATCTGGAATTAGTTCAGCAGAACTCACCGGTGCCGTTCATTTTCTTGCCGTCGGCGCGGCTCCAGGACAGCTCGGGGATGGGGACTCCAACCGTGCCGCAGCGCAGCAAGACGTTGTTGCCCAGCGAGCTTCGAACACGAGCCACGGCCGTGTGCACCCGAGGGCCCTGGCACCGCTGCAGCTCCGCCTCTGTGAAGAGAACCCCCGACAAGCTCTCCGGATCGGCGCACCTCAGCCGGGTGTCGATCAGAGCCACGGACGATGATGGGGATTTCTGAAACTGGACTAGATCGTACAGCCTGCAGTCGCACAGCCATGGGTTGTCATGAAGACCTGCAGAGGGAGCCAAGCGTGACAAAGTGCTGTCAGTGAAAAGACAAGAATCCTTCAACACAGCAGCCTCATATGAAGCACCTTCACTACCATCCAGCACATTTTCCTTCACATGTTGTGTAAAAGAAAAACTGGATGAATCCCTTTAAGTGTGTCTGAGAGTTAAAATAAACAGAATTAGTTCGACATCTTGACACACAATAACTATAATTAGACTAATCCCTAACTCAGCTTTAAATGCTGCTGGTGTCAGAAAGTGGTCATCGTGCGAGGCAGATTAAAAAGAATACGTTCCAGTATCTTAAACTGTCACAGCTTGATCCTCACCGAGAATGAGTTTGGAGGAGTCGGTGTCCTGGGATGGCTTCACACTCAGCCACATTGTGAGAACGTCAGCGGGGACGGTTGTCAGACTGTTGCTGGATAAGTCCAGATAGGTGATGTTCCTTATGTAGACGACGGCCTCGGCGGGGACGGTGGAGATCTTGTTGTTGTGTAAGTCCAGGAGTCTCAGGTTCGGCATGTCGGTCAGAGACTCCCAGGGGAAGGAGGTGAGGGCGTTGCCGTCCAGCCTGAGCTCATCCAGGTTGTAAAGACCCCGGAAACTGTCGACGTTCAGCGAGTTCAGTGAATTGAAAGACATCCACAGAAACTCCAGGTTGTTGAGGTAGTGGAAGTTGTCGGTTTTGATCGCTGTGATCGCTGTCTTTTCGATGCGCAGCTTCGATGTGTCGGTGGGAAAATTTGGAGGAACCACGGTGATCTCTGGATCATTGCAAAGCACACTCCTGCAAGATATGGATTAAAACATGAGTTTATTTATAATAGGAGGAACAATATTAAAGCTGATTTGAAACTCTTTGCTAAAGTCGATTTCATAACAAATAAAATAAATTTTCTGCCTCCGTCTCACGTAAAAAAAAAATACAGTTTTTTATTACAGCATTTATTTGAGAAAACGTAGTAACCTATTGTTCAGTAACAAGCAAAGGAGATTAAAGGGCAACTGCAAGTTAATCCTCCACTATACTGAGTGACTGAGCAGAGGAAAGCTGCAGTAAAAATCAATTCTACACACAAGAAAAACACATGTTCTAAGAATAAAACTAATAATATTAATTGTCTTTTTTTTACCTTGCTTTTGATCCGTCGCTCAGTTTGTGGAAGAAGCAGCTGCATTGTGCAGGACACGAGCTGCTCAGCAGAGGAAGAAGAACTAAAGCCAAACAAAAAGCAGCAGCAAAATGTCGCCTCATTTTTCTCCAGCAAGCTGCTAAACGCTATGCAGCTAAACTACAAGTCAAAGTAAATGAGGCGTTGAAGCTGGGTCTAACAGGACCTGGGATGCATGGTGGTGGTGTGCAGGCTCACAGCTCCACACTGCACCAACTGGTCTGAACCCTGAGATAAAAAGGATAGGCAGGGATTAGCGAAGGACTTGGGTTATTTTCATTCACACGATTAGACTGTTGCTTCCTGGACGCTGATAGGCTGCATAGTTTTCACTTTCATTCTCAGAGAAATACTTTGCAGAAGTTGATTGGACGGTTGATTATGGAGACAACAAACTGTGCAGCGCCTAAATGAAGCTGCAGGTAGAATCTGTGAATGTGGTCAACAACATCATTAATATTTGAAACATTTATGTAGAAAGATTCTAAATTTTCTCAACATTTCTGAAATATGTTTTGTCTTTAACGCTTCAATGTATTTTTAGCTTTTAATGCTGAATAATTGTGTCAGTCTTGTCATGTCAAGTCATATTGAATACAACCAAATGTTGAAGTGAACACTGTAAGAGTCACAGGCCTCCTACCCCACATTACAGGGACAATCAGTCACAAACAACTCTAACATGAAAACACAGTGATGTTCTGCAGTTTCAGAACATCTTAATGAAATACTCTTGTTATCTAAGTTTTTTCGTTATTTTTGTTTCTAACTTGTATTTTTGTGTGTCTATAAAATGTTAAATACACTGTCAGACTGTAGTTTGCATGATAGATCTTCTCCAACAAATGACCACTAGATGGCAGTGTAGAGTTGCTTCCTTTATTTACTATTAAACTTCAATCCAGATTAATGGCTCTTGACAACACTTTTGGATCCCATGCAGTTGATCAGTGGGTTTAAATACTGAGAAGTGTTCTTGCATTTGAGATGATCCCTATGTTTTATCTTTATGATTTTTGACAAGGAGAAAATAAACACACTCGCCCTGCAGTTTGGACTTTTGCAGGTCAAATAAACACCAGTTGTGGATTGTGATCAAGTGTATGTACTTCACTTTTGGTAATTTAAGTATAGTTTTCCTTACTTGTAATTTCTTTTCCCTTGTAAATGTAAATTCAGTTTCCATGACAACTATTTCTATATTATACTTCACTAAATGGTTAGAATTTTCAGTATTATCCTGCAAAACACACTCATATTTCTTGTGTGTCTGCGTGTGACACACTTTGTGGATGACAGACGTGTTGTCCCAGTCTCTGAGGGGTTTTCACAGGTGCACAGGTTTAAAGACACGGCTGTCCGGCAGGGTTTTAAATCCTTTAATCCGGCCATCGCTCTGTCTCTTATTAATATGTCTATTTCTTTCAGGAGGTTTTTTCCTGAGAGAAAATGGTAGTACCTGGGAAAAACCTCTGACCCTACAGCTGTCCCACCTCTTTCATCTGACCTCAGTGGGTCCTAATGTCAAAATGTCTTTATTATTTGTTATTATTCTGTGTTCAATTATTGAATTTTGGAGAAAGTAAAATAATGGAGAAAAGGGGAAATTTTACAAAATTGTAGATACAAAATGAAATGAAAACTATAAAATTCTACAAATAACAAATAGAAATCCTGCATTCCAAATGTTACTTAAGTAAAAATACAATAGTATTATTTGCAAATGGTGCTTAAAGTATCAATAGTAAAGTCACTCATGATACAAAGGCACTGAATTATTTCTCACTTCTGATGTTATTACTTGATGCTTTCAGAGCAATAAATGAAGACATTTGTCTAATTTTCTCGTCATTGCTCCTGATTTTCAGAGTCTGTCGCCACAAATGCAATTTCAACACAGAAAGCTTTGTTTCATTGCAAAACTGGCAGATTATGATGGTGTAATTAACTGTTAGCCAATGCATTAATGTGCAACCACTGCAAGGGTGCAAGCACTTGGAAAAAAAATTATTACAGACAGGGTATTCAGGTCATTGAGTTTTATTTATGCTGTTAGTTAAGAGGTTAAATAAGAAGCTGCATCCATCCTGATTTCTTATATAGGTTAAGGCTTTATGGTCATGAGCTTTTTGTTTCACTGTTCCTCAGAAAGAGAGTTAAAAAGTGCAAATATTCATCACATTTAAAGCAATTTTCTCTCTCTCACTGTTATTATTTCAGTGCTCATTGCATTGTTTCACTCTCTGTGATTACTTGGCATATCAGTAAACCAGCTGGCATCGAGTTCATAAAACACAAACCTAGTAAACAAAGATTACAATTTGTACCAGCTGATCACTGCATTCATGTGGGTTAGATCAGCTCTTACTTCATCACACTCAGCTGCAGTAGATTAACAGATTGTTATATTGAATCTTTTGCGTTGTGAAATTGGCGCCCTGCTGATTTATGGTCTTGCATAAAGAACAACCTCAGCTTCTGACTAACACTTTTATAGGCCTCCTTCAAGTAAGCAGACAAGCATTCAGATTCTGCTGTCACATTTGAGCCACGTGTGTCAGGGCAGATGATGCACTGATCACCCCTGCAGCTCCTTTGTGTTGAATGCACGAGGACGTCTGTCACTGGATGGGACAATATGGGCAGTCTGAGAAAAGGCTATTATAAGTCCACTGGGACATGTCATTATTTCCTAGTTAATGAGTTTGTGGTAATCTGTGAACAGATTTGTAGAGCGGTCAGACTCTGCCCAAATGTTTATAAGGTCCAGGCTGCTGCAGGAGCCTCGGGTCACTTTTCAGCTGTCCTCGTTTTTTAGGGTTATTTTGTTCAACAGTTCAAGTCAAATGAGTAAATAAAAAACACTTGATGTGGCTTATTTAACCTCCAAACTTCTGATTGAGATTTAGAAAAACTTTACTGTCCATCACAATTCAGTTTCTGAAGTTTGTCTTTGAAAGTAAAACACATTAAACACTCAAAGGAAATTTTTAAAAAATCAAAAAATATGGATGAAGATGAAGAAGCAAAATGTGCAGGTGTCACTTAGACTAAATAAATGAATTTGGAATGAGTTGTGGAGGAAATTAGGGATTTTGTTTGTCTTGAACAGAGAGACAGTTGTACCAGTTTGTCATCTTGACAGTGAGTACAGACTCTGTAAACAGCTGTCTATAAAAACGTCTTCTGTGACACTGAAAGTTTCCTGTGCAAAAACAGATGCTGCTTCTTCTTCAGTCTATGCTGGAAAAAAAAGACAGGAGTCTGTCTGTTTTGATGCCAGAGTATCCAAAAAGATCCCCACCCGCTCCACAACCCACCCCTTTACTAAGCCCCACACAACATCACTTTCATTTTTTATACACACAAATGCATGAGTGCAACTAATAAAAGTGATGTTTTCACAACTTTTCCAATTTTGCTCCGAAGGCTTTCAGGAAAAAAAATCCATAATATATCTAATGGATAAAGTCAAGACAGGCCAGTCTAATAATAATATGATGCGGTGGAAAGATTTCTTTTATGTCAAGTCAGCTTTATTTATAAAGCCCCAAATCACAAATGGAGAAGACATGAAGCAGATACCACAACAGTCAGTCAGTGTTATCAGTCCATCAAGACATGTTTGAATGGCAGCAGTAATGTTATTATTCCATTAATGTCTCTTACATAAATTTGCAAATATTTTGTAAGAATATTGCACATCAATAAATAAATAAATAGATAAATAAAAAGAAAAAAGAAAACAATTTTAAAAAATAGTAATAATTGATAACATTGTGATTTTTTTTGTAGAGCAGCTTCTTTGTACTAAACTTGCATATTTTCCTAAAAAGTAGATGTAAATTCCACAGTGTGATATTTTAAGTTGTTGTATATAATTTCATATTTTGTTATATTATGTTATCTATCTATCTATCTATCTATCTATCTATCTATCTATCTATCTATCGATCGATCGATCGATCGATCGATCTATCTTCAGCCGCTCAAATAGCTTTGGTTAAAAACACCATTTCCCATGTTCCCCCTCGTTTTTCTTATCACCCACAAAGACATAAACATCGTCAACTGGAGGAGGGAAAACGGCTGGAGGGGAAAGTTCGTCTCTTCACGAGTTATCCTGCAGAAATTGGCTCAAATGACCACAAATCACAGCTGGATCAACGAACTTCAAATCAGAGACTTTTTTTACAGACGCTCGAACTTTTGCTCGAGCCCCAAAACTTTTGCAGGAAGTTTTGCTCGTTAGGAAATTCTTCAGGGGATTGAACAAGGGGGTTTATTAAGATTAGTCTCTTGATGCTTTTTCACGTGAAAGAGCCTTTATAAGGAGCCATTTTGCTGCAGACACAAGAGCAAGCAGGAGCTGTGGGTATTGTTGTGAAGAGGTTCGGTTCGTGCGTGTGAACATGGCAGCCTACACTTTACCGGAGGGATTCACGGACTTTGACATGTTTACATTCGGCACGGCTCTTCTGGTTGGAGGTAAATTGGAGGACATGTTTTTTGCAGGATTTAAAGGGACAGTTCACCAAAAAAAAAAAAAAAAAACATTCACTGAAATCAGAAATGGATGCAAAGTTATGAAAATCCCAAAATAAGCCAGCGCATTCTTTCTGTTTTTCATTTGATGTTTTTTGAGCCATTTTAATTGTTGACTTTTAATTAATAGTAAATTAAATATGAATATGAAAAAGTCAAGCTTTTATGCTTACAAAAGGATCAGCATAATAAATCTTGCTGATGATGATGGATGATATCAGGAATTAAAGGTGCATTCCACTTCTTTTCTCCCTCTCTCTCTCTCTGTCTCTCTCTCTCTCTGTCTCTCTCAGGCCTGCTGGGATTCTTCCTCAACGCCATCAGCATCGTGTCTTTCCTCACCGTGAAGGAGATGAGGACTCCCAGCAACTTCTTTGTGTTCAACCTGGCTGTGGCCGACGTCTGTTTGAACATCAATGGGCTCACGGCGGCGTACGCCAGTTACCTCAGGTATCAAACAGAGGACACACACTTTTCTTGTTTTGAATTTTTCCTTCCATTTTACTTCATGGCGGGGGCACTACATGTCCTCAAGCAATTCCTGCAACAGTATTTTACATTAGTCAATAGTTATAATCTAATTAAGGCCTTGGGCTTCATAATCCACTTTATTCACTGTATGTTCACATTTTGTAAGCAGAGCTGTTTTAAATTACCTAACAGGATCTTAATTCTAACGTCACGCCAATAAAAAAAAAGTCCTGTTTAAACCTCTTATATGTTTCATTCAATGGTTCCCAGCCAAGGCCTCAGCGGGGCCAGATTAACCCACTGCGGGGCCCCTGTTGACCCCCCTTTATTTTTCCCATGCTCCTGAATAGTGTATGCATTGTGTGTGTATTAAGCAGGAGTTTACTCGGTGAAATGAACCTTGTAAGAACAATAACACGTTTTAGTGGTGCATCCAGTATTTATAAGATAATTTATTCAGGAGCTGTAATTTGCTTTGGAAAGCCAGCCTTGGGCATTGAGAAGATAAATCTGACAGGTTGCAAGATGGTTAACATGTTTATTTTTTCAATTTTTGGAGGGTTTTAGTCAGAAACACAGTAGACTGAGCTTGCTTTTTTTTATGCTTTGCGATCACAAGTGAATTATTTTGTTTGTATTGCGATAACAAGAGGTTGATTTATCTTGTTATTTCAAGAAACAAAAGGCAGATTTCTCAAGACAACGAGAGGTAATTTATCACAAGAAAACAACTTCATAAGATTCACAAGAGTGGACTGTGACATACACACCCTGGTTTGTGGGTTTGGACGCTTCAAAGCAAACTGTATGAACTTTTCTTGAACTTTTTCCATTTGTCATAAGAATGTTTTCCTGTGTAATTTGATATGAAGGGTATTTACATACCTCATTATTATAAGGGCTAGGCTTACGTACAGTGGTTTCTTTGGTTTAATTGCTCAAAGACACATGTAACCTGTGGCGAGGGGCTGAAAATAGGCATTGATTGGCTACAAAAGGTCACATGTCAGAAAACTTGAGTTCATCAGAATCAACCACCATGTTTTCAAAAATGTTACCAACATACTTTTACAGCCTGATGTTTTTGTATAATAACACAGTTTGTAATATTGGGTACATGAAACTTTCTTCCTGAAGTATAATACAAGTTTTGTTGTCTTTTCTAGATATTGGCCTTTTGGTCAAGATGGATGTGCCTTTCACGGTTTTCAGGGGATGATAGCGCTCCTGGCATCCATCAGTTTCATGGCTGCCATTGCCTGGGACAGATACCACCAGTACTGCACCAGTGAGTACAGTAAAACAACTCCCTGCCCAGAGGAGCAAAACATGTTACATTATAAATCACAAATATTTCCTGAAAAAATATTAAAATGAAAGAAATGCTTTTCACATAATGTTAAGAGCCACACATAAAACACTGACTTTGTGCGGTCAACTTTAAGCTGCTCTAATCAACATGAGTATGACTGTGTGTAATATGAAAGACAAACTCTCAGTGAATTATTTCCAATTCTGTAATTCACCCTCAAATCTACAGAGCACTTTAGAGTCTTTGAACTCATTATATTGGTTATTTGGTTCACTGTCATTGTTCCCTCAGCCTTATTTCCAGATGTGGGCAGCTGTTTGAAGAAATAAAGATCTAATAAACCTATTGAGCACTTCCTGATTAGCACCAAACAACAAAGTTATTTATTAGCTGAGAGATGTGAAAAATAAGCAACTGTTTGCAAACACATTCACCTGATACATTTTATAAGGTGATAATATGTTGGTGTTGTATTTACAGGTTCAAAAATAATTGAATTTGTTAATTGGATGTTCATAGTTAAATTACAGTAAACACATCTTGTTTACAGTATTACACAAACCAAGTGATAGGTATTGAAGGTATTTGGGTATTCAGGGACTAATTTGGTCTTGACACCGTCATAGTCAATCTGTTTTTTTATCAATACTAATGCATTTCATTTTTTAAATAAGGCATCAGGGACAAGCTGAATGTTTTATTCATACCTGCTTTTGCTCACAGACTCACATGTCATTAGATATATTTAAACAAATGAAATCTTTATTCTCTTTAAACTGTAATCAAATGACTTCACACATTCACAAGACATTATGTTTTTCACTCTGTAGGACAGAAACTCTTCTGGAGCACAACTCTGACGATGAGCGGCATCATCTGGATCCTCTCCATCTTCTGGGCTGCCGTTCCTCTCATGGGCTGGGGCGTCTATGACTTTGAGCCTATGAGGACTTGCTGCACGTTGGACTACACCAGAGGAGACAGGTAGAGTCGTCCAAACACAAGACTGATGCTAATACTAATGTTGTTTTCATCACTATCAATTCATATTGCAATAAAAAAAATATGATGATTTGACAAAACAACATTATAAGAAATCTATCTGTAGCTTTTTAACCAATATTTACCTTTTTACTTTTTTGCCTGTTTATCTCTCCTCAACAGGGACTATGTGACCTTCATGCTCACTCTGGTGGTGCTCTACCTGCTATTCCCAGCTGTCACCATGATGTCATGTTACGATTCCATCTACAAACACTTCAAGAAGATCCATCACCACAGGGTAAATGTGCTGTTATAGTCTCAACACTCCACTTTCTACTTTATAATCTGAACTCGACTGACTGAGTTATAACTGTTCCTGTAGCACACAGTGTCCTTCCTGATCGTTATATCTGGACACACAGACACACAGTGATGCCTCCGACATGTCACGAGCTGCTGGAGTTGAGAACAAGGAGCACAACAACTCTGGCTGATAATTTAGCATGTAAATGTGTTGGATTCGGAATTGGGTGTTTTTCTCATATGACAAATGTGCAAAAGACTAAACAGAGATCAGTGGCTGCTTGAATTTTCAAAGAATGGTTCTGCATTTTTGGGGAATTTGAGTCTTATTTTGCTTTTATCAATCCACACCTATTAAAACTAAAATGTTTGATTTCCTGAATATTGTTAATATCAAAGTCCTAAATCCACAGTGTGACACGTGAAACATCCACAATAACAAAATGAACCTTTGCTGTTTTCTAGTTCAACACCAGTTTGCCCCTGAGAGTGTTGCTGATGTGCTGGGGCCCCTACGTCCTCATGTGTATCTACGCCTGCTTCGAGAACGTGAAGCTTGTGTCTCCAAAGCTACGAATGGTGAGCACTTGATTACTTTAATTCAGTCGAACAGTTTGTTGAAAAACACAGTCAAAAAGGTGAGAAAGGGAGGAAGGAAATCATCTTATTGCTGACTTATTTTCATGGATAATTACAGTTTATTATTACAACTTGTTTTTGTAATGTAATCAAACTTATGTGGAAGAAAAGCCTTGTGTAACCTTGTTCATGTCAAGGTTGAACTTTGACCTACTACATTGTGCATTGACAGGTTCTATCTGCTTTTCTGGTGTGCTGGGTTTTAAAGTGATGCAATAGTGATAATCTGGCTGAACTGTTGACTTGTTCACAACACATCTAATTATTTTACCTCTTGTTGCTGAACTGTCCTTTAAATCTGATACTTGACAGATGATGTTTCTGCCCACAGGTGCTTCCAGTCGTGGCGAAAACAAATCCCATCTTCAACGCTCTCCTCTACTCGTTTGGAAATGAGTTTTACCGAGGCGGCGTGTGGCACTTCCTCACCGGACAGAAGATTGTTGATCCAGTTGTTAAGAAGTCAAAATGAAAGGAAAAATCCCAAACCATCATTTGCTCTTATGATAGGCTCCTCACTGGTAAGATGTTGTAAACATTGTTGAGCCATTTAGATGTCTGTACAGTTGTAATATTTTCATGTGGACAGTAGCTCAGGACAGTCTCTATACAGTACTGGATTTATGTACATCTACAAAATGCGATGCAGGTCATTTATCCTTTTACAAATTATTGCATTCGTCCTACAAGTTGTATTTAACTTGCACTGCTCATCCGTCCTTGTTAGACCACTTACAATAAACACATTTCATTGCTGCTCTTCTGCTGTCTGCTTCTTCTACTTTACTCTTTTAAATCTACTTTTTCAACCTGAATAACTGAGCTGCTCTAAGTGAGACATTTTGAGAGTTGACCAGCATTCAGAGACAGACTCTCATGGCACGGCTGCCTCTAGTCTTTACTAAGCAGATTAATCATTGTTTGAGGTGATGTAACTTCTATATATGGTAAAGAAGCATTCACTGTGTTAAGACTGTATTATGCAATTATACTATAGTCAACACCCAAACCAAGTAAATGTATTCACATTTCTACTTAGCTTATTATTTAAATGTGTAAATAAAGAGATAGTGAGGTAGATTTTCTTATATCATTCAATATTAGGAATGTAGGTTGATTGATTGAAGGACAGATAAGTTGTTCAAGTAGCCGAGCAATTTGAGAAATTTGGTCCTTGCTGACACCAGTTAGTTGTGTTGTGTTCTAGTGTGAGAGCTCAGAGAAGATAAGACAACAGTACTCTGAGTTACAGAATGTGTGCGCTCCAGAAATAAGCCACAGTGAGACGGAGACTCTGTCACACTAACCTCCGGGACGGCTGACGTCTGCAGGTGAAAGCCTCTCACCGTCAGCGGCAGTTCACAAGCGAGGATGGAGAGAGGTTCAACACTTTGTGAACACATGGTTGTATAAAGGACGTTAATAAATGGGCTCAAGAACACTTTGTAAATTTTTTCTGTTCTATCTGCATTCTGTTTTTATTTATATTTTACTTAAGTCTCAACTTTTTGTAATCAAATTCCTTAATTAAATAACTCCTCTTTCAGTGTATAGAAAGTTTTTCCAACAACTATTGAATGGATTTTCAGACATTCAAGGTCCCCAGAGGATGAATCCTACTGTTGGGTATCCTCAGATTTTTCCTGTAGCGCCACCATCAGATTGACATTTCTGATTTTGATTGAACAGTCTGCATAACTAATGAAGGGACTGCTGTAAAAATTGTTACGGACACTCACATTTCCTTGGGGATGAACTGATTTTTTTTTTTTGCTGATCCATCGTCAGATCAAAGTGTTAATCTGTCTAATACTTTGGTTTATGACTAAATGTCAATAAGTGAATGTTAGCATGTCAGCAGACTGAACTACAATGGTGAACATGGTAAACATTATATCTGTTTCACATGTTAGGATGCTGATATTAGCATTTAGCATGGCTATTGACTCTTAGTGTTGAGTCTGGAAAGAAGCTGAAAGAGCAAACTGAAAAAAGACTCCTTTAATCAGAAGCTGACTCAGGATTGCCGTTATGTTGCCGACTCATTAGACGTCCTCCCAGTACATGAACAAGCCCTTCTAATGAGCTTATTATGTTGGATATCATTGTGTACGTCCTCATAAACTCATCAGGCTTTTTCTCAGGAAACACTGAGGAATCCGTGAGATTAGCATCAAATTCTTGGAAGCGGTCGGCCTTGTGACTGACAGCTGATTACAAGACAGTGTGTGTGGACTAGTGATCTAATTCGGTCAGAGCTGCAGATAGAAGCAGCAGTAATAGCAGCGAGCTCCCTGGAAGAAGGAGGACGACTTGTCACAGACAGATATAGTCACAGTGAACTTTCCTCCATCGCACTGTCCAACTAACTGAAATCTGACCGCAGCCCTTTTCATTCAGCAGAGTCAGGATTTAGACCATCCACCCACAAGGTGAGGTGAAGGTGTTCCTGCCTCCGCTTGAATAGTAATGACAAGTGTGTTAAATCTAATGCTAGTCACAGACAGATGGTGTAATGAAAATGAAAAAAACATCTGTCATGAAAAACCTTAACGGAGCACAAACAGCCACACATGGGTGCACATGTGACACAGAGAGATTTAGTTAATCAGTTAGATTTTGACCTTAAGAGCAGCAGATCGCCAGAGCCGGAGCCAGAAATTTAGAAATACAGAGGTCATGACTTTCCCCAGCTTCACCCGACCCAAATCTTTGGTATCGTTTCACCGTTACAGCACATATCACCTGATACTATAGTTTAGCAGCAGAACTGTCAAACTAAAG
>JBBMOC010000031.1:4044411-4359161 GCA_037975185.1 Centropyge bicolor | reverse complement strand
GCTTTGAATACAGTAGATTAGCAACTTCTGATCAATCCATATCAATTTCAGACTTAAAATATTGTACTGTTTTAAGCCCCACCCATTTCTTCACCCACTACCGGTTTTGGCACCCCCCACTCCGAATACGGATACAGATACAGATAATGTAGATGGTTAAACAGATACAGATACAGATAGTGGTGTACTCGCTCATCCCTAGTTAAAACCCCCAAATTCCTACAAACAATATTGAGGACATAAATGATAGCTACAGCCCTGAGGAACATGTCATGATTTCCAAAACATTACAAAATAACATTAAAAGTACAGAATCTACCTTTATCATCCTCAAACTTTTAATAGATTTTGCAGTAAGCGTGCAAAACAAATGCTGTTATCTGCAGCTGGATTATATTTCTGCCAAAAAGCAAAATGCATGAGGATTTTTTAAAACAAGGATTATGGTATGAAAGCACTTTATCGTAGACCAACTGATGATCTTTTTAAGTGCACAAGATCTGCAGCCGACTTACAATTTGGAAAAGAAAAGCATAAACATAAACAGAGCACAACAGACTTTACTGAGTAAAAGCTGAGGAACAGAGGTCGACTTTGTCCTGGAGCAATAAGGACAATGGTTGACGTTTACATTAAATCATACTTTAAAAATCAGCCTGATTCATCCTCATTTAAAAGACAATCCAGGTCAAAGGTGAGAGCTACTGATCAGAAAAGCAAAGCAAAGGTCAGAGTGAATCCCACATTAAACATTACACATTACCGTCCACAGGTCAGATTAGATGACGCAGAAGGAGACACGTCACATGACAAAAACAAAGATCTTACGTAACACTGCATGTGTCTGCTCATGAGCCACAATGCTTGCATTCACCAAACTAATACTTTGATTTGAACGCAACCACAAACATGACATTCCTCCTGTGTCATTTCTTGAAATCATTTTTAAAGTATAATCTGGATTAGATGATATTTACGTCAGTAGGCTTTCATACTTCTTGTGTCATTTATTAAACCTCACTCATATCAGCTGACACTGAGCTCCTGCAGATGTGTTCAAGTTACTAGAACAAAGAGATTATCCATCTAGTAACATCTCTGCCCTCGTATGAAATCTGTACATCTGAATAAGGCTGCGGTATAAGACTATAATATAGAGAGTGTATTTAATGGCCTCTGCTGTGCAAAGCCGCTCTCATTAGTGAAATTGGGCAGTTATTTCCTGCAGTGTGTTAATCCTCCTGTTGGTGTATTAATGCTGCCTTCATTTCTTTTTTTTTTGCATCAAATAATCCACTGAACACACAGGAGACACCCCTCCAATGTCAGTGTAATCATCCTAAGTGTTGATATCAACAAGTAGAAAAAAGATGCTCTCTTGGCTGTCACACATACAATGTGATAAATACATGATAAAAGTACTGCAGCACAAGTGACAGTCAGTAGAAAACATATAAAGATATATTGTCAAATACAGAAAGTCTGCTGTTATCTGAATCATTATTATTATTAGTTGAAGTAGCTGTGGTTGTGAAATGAGATAAATCACATAGGATGTATCGAATCATCAATGCTCAAATTTAGATTCTATTTATTTAATTATAGGAGTATAAATACTATAAATAATAGTATCGTATATGTACTGTATATATGATACTATTGTATATTCTATACAAGCATATTTCCAGGTTTGCAAAATTTTGCTAAAAGATTTCCCCAGATCATCATGATTGAGAAACTAGATTTATTAAATTTAAGTTTTTACAAATATTACTGATGTAAACAAACAATTTCTATGAGCAGAAAATATTATTCTAATTATTGATTAATTTCTTAAACTTAGATTGGATCACCTAGATTGATAAAGATTACTTTGTTGTTGTTGAGAAAGGAGGCTCCAGTCCTGTGTTTTGAATTTTGGTGGATGATGTTTTACACTTAGAGCATATATGTCACACTTTGGTTATTTGCAGGTCTTCACTGCCCTCTACTGGCACATAATGATAGAGTGGGTTAAGAAATAACAGATATATATATATATTTTAACAGTAAGGTTTTTATACTTTTATCATGGTTCTGAAGCTACAAATTCTGCTTTTTGCGCTTCATAAAATACATCATAAGACAAACTCGTGCATAATAAGAAGTTATGATAGTAGACTAAAATAATAATACCTAAAATGAAATGATGAAAAAAATTTTAAAAATGGGAATACTATAAGTTTACACTGTTTGTTGTAATGCAAACAATTTGGGTAATCATAGACTTCGTAGACAATATCACTGAGTTGAGGTTGTTTTTATAGATGTTGTGTGCACTTGTAGATTTTCGCCACAAGGTGTCGCCAGTGTCTTGTGTTAAATTAAAAAGGCTCCCTACAGTCCCCGGAGTGTTTGGCTCGATTCCAACTCAGGACATAAAAGCTGTGCTCGATTGTTTTTATAATAATGCAGTTTTAGTGGCATGTTTTGGCTTCGTTTCAAAGAAGTGAATAGTTTTTGTTTGTTTGCTTTTTCATTCACAAAGTGTTTGTTTGTGTGATTGACAGGAGCTGTTCACAGGTTCCTGGTGCTGAAATCTCTTCAGCTCATTTACGAGCTCGTGTCTGATACACAGTGTTTTTGGACACTCATATTTCAAAAAGCTCATATAGTCGATTACAAACGTTTCATTAAACAGCTAATTAATTTACTGTTAATCTTCAGCACAGTGTCACTAATATTAAAGTTTTAAAAAATAATAATCTATAGTTATATTAGTTTTTGGTTGTATTTATGATGTTTAAAGCCCTTAGATTTATATATAAGCTGATGATATTTGCCTCCTGTTTGGTTTTTGTATCTTGTCTAATATGAGATAGATTATCTCCAGTAAAGCTTTATGACTGCAGACATCTCAGCTGTGTGTCTGTACAGTATGAACACTAGAGTCAAGAGTCACACACTGGACATTAAAAATAAAAAAGCCTTTTTTCTTGCAGGCTCTTGTGAAGGGCTCGTGATGTGCTGCTCACTGTGATGCTCTTATTGGCTGAAGTGATTGCTGCCATGGTTGGAAATTAACATAAAAGAGGCGAGTGGCGAAGGGATCCACTTGGGGGCAAGCTGGTGATGCGTCACAGCTCTTGATGAAAAGGGGGGAGACAAAAAAAAATGAAGTAAAATAGCGCCCAAACTGCGGGTTAATGTGCACCAATGGCCACGAAGCCACTCGCGGTGTCAGAGCTGAGCGCAAAAGAGCCACAGGTGACAGGAGGTATGGACCGGAGAGGAGAGAGCTCGTGCGTCCTGGGTGCTGCCGATAAGTGGCAAAAAATCGCTCCCAACTAACTTTGCCATGTAAGATCAGTGGAAAGCTCTGCGCGGTGCAGAAAAAGCTACGATCACACCACGTCACTTCTCGGGAGATCATGAAACAGCATCGGATGGTGCTGAGGCGAGGACAAGTTGAGGAAGCTGAGGAGAGCCATCTTCACCGATGAGGCAGCCAAGTTTTTCTTCGCCTCTCCTTTTACGCACAGGCGAGGTGAGGAAGGGGGGCATCACGTCCATGTAGAGGAAACACCAATGAGTCATCCGAGGTGTTGAAAGATCTGCAGCAGACAGGAGAAGCACAACAACTCTTTTTTAACCTAAAATCAGCTTCTTTTTTTTAAAGAAGAAGAAAAAGCACACCATGGATGAAGAAGGAGGATCATCCGGGCTGGTCAAATCAGCCGCAGTCAAACTGTCCGAGATGGGAGAGAGAACCAAGAAGCTGGGCACAGCCATGAAGGACCCTCACCAGCAGAGACGGATCATATTAGTGATTGTCTGCGTGGCTCTGCTGCTGGACAACATGCTCTACATGGTAATCGTGCCAATTATCCCAGACTACCTCGCGGAGCTGGAGAGCGAGCAGTCAGAGCACGTCCACGTTGTGATGCACCCCAACACCTCAGCGGCCAACAGCACGAGCCAGGACAAGAGCATCAAGGACAATTTAGATGTGCAGATAGGAGTGCTGTTCGCATCCAAAGCCATCCTGCAGCTGCTGGTCAACCCTCTGTCGGGCACCTTCATAGACCGGGTTGGATATGACATCCCACTTTTAATTGGACTCACTGTTATGTTTGTGTCCACGTGCATATTCGCGGTCGGGGAGAACTACGCGACTCTCTTCGTGGCCAGAAGTTTGCAGGGTCTGGGCTCTGCCTTCGCGGACACCTCTGGGATCGCCATGATAGCCGACAAATACACGGAGGAGTCCGAGAGGAGCACGGCTCTGGGCATCGCTCTGGCCTTCATCTCTTTCGGGAGCCTGGTGGCGCCTCCTTTCGGGGGGGTCCTGTACGAGTTTGCGGGCAAGAAAGTGCCCTTCATCGTGCTCGCCTGCATCTGCCTGGCGGACGGTTTCCTGCTGCTGACTGTGATCAAGCCCTTCTCCAACAGGACTAGAGAGAACATGCCAGTCGGCACCCCCATATACAGACTCATGATCGACCCCTACATAGCCGTGGTGGCCGGGGCGCTCACGGTGTGCAACATCCCCCTGGCCTTCCTGGAGCCCACCATAGCCAACTGGATGGAGACCACCATGCACTCCTCTCAGTGGGAGATGGGGCTCACCTGGCTGCCAGCCTTCTTCCCTCACGTCCTGGGTGTGTACATAACAGTTAAACTCGCGGCAAAGAATCCAAACTTGCAGTGGTTCTACGGAGCTTTAGGCATGGTTATCATAGGGGCGAGCTCGTGCACGGTCCCCGCATGCAAAACTTTTGGGCAGCTCATCGCTCCTCTGTGCGGCATCTGCTTCGGCATCGCGCTCGTCGACACCGCCCTGCTGCCCACACTCGCGTTCCTCGTCGACGTGCGCCATGTGTCAGTGTACGGTAGTGTTTACGCCATCGCAGATATTTCTTACTCTGTTGCGTACGCCATGGGTCCCATAGTGGCCGGCCAGATCGTGCACAGCCTCGGCTTCGTGCAGCTCAATCTGGGCATGGGCCTCGTCAACGTGCTTTACGCGCCGGCCCTGCTGCTGCTGCGCAACGTGTGCCAAATGAAGCCGTCCTACTCGGAGAGAGATAACCTGCTGGAGGAGGCTCCGCAGGGGCTGTACGACACCATCAAGATGGAGGAGAGGAGGGCTAAAAAGAAGGGCTACAGCTCGGCGGGGAATTGCTTGACAGTAGATGAAAATGGGTTTGATCCGTTCAGGGCGCAGCGGTCCTTGTCAGAAGAGTCGTCCGGGCCGGAGTTCACCTAGAGCGGCCACACTCTGAGCCCCCTCTCCCCTCCTCCTGGAGAGATCTTATAATCCACTCATTTAAACTTTTAAGTAAGTACCGATGTGCAATATAAACACCCAATCACCAAAATCATGATTGTGTGACACGTTTATTTTTGTTTCCTTCTCTTTCTTTTTGCTGTGGTTTCATCGTGTCCAACAAGTCTCCGTGGCGTTTGTCCTGGACGTGTATCTGAAGTTTTTTGTGAGAGATCTATCAGCTACTGTTGAATCTGTGTGTGTTGTAAAAAGATATAAATAGATCTATGTGCGTACAAGATTATATGGGACCAACTATAAGCAGCACATTTCCTCCCCCCTCTTAAAAAATAGCCTATATTTTTAGTCTCGAATGAAACTTTTTTTACTTGCACATCAAAGGCCTGATTTTGTTTTTTTGTTGTTGAAAAAAAATTTGGTGGATTTAAATTTTGTAACACATGGGCCTGTTTGTTATTTATTTTATTTCGATTTATTTTTGGTCGTTTGAAATTAAATGTATCATAATAAATGGATTTTGTACATATGTGGATATATGCACAATGTAAATTGTTAAAACATGCGTGGACCTCTGCAAAGTGTGTGCGTGTGTGTGTTTGTGTGTGTGCGCGAGCGCGTGTACGTATGAAACATTTTTGTCAAGACGTAGCCGATGCAGTCAGTCTCCTGAAGAAGAGCACACATGTATTCATTTATCAACTGTCGTTTTAATAAATCTCTGTTTGGATCCGTGTGAAGGTGCTGATTTCATTCTTAGTCCGAGCAACAAATGAATCAAAACAGAAGAAGAGTGGAACTTTATTTTGTTGGAAAATGAATTTAGATGAGAAAAAGTGATCAAATTCTATATTAAAAACATGGTTGGAAAAAGACAAATCTAGTTTCATTGTGTATGAAAGGTGAAAAAAATGTGCTTAATAAAAATAAAGACTTTAAAGTTTAATTCAGTCTTTTGATTCCTGCATGTTCACCTCTCTCATCAGAAAAGACACATTAGCCACAATATGAAAACAAAAACTATATAAATAAAATGAACAATGAATGAACAGATTTGAGTGCTCAAGGAAATTATGATATAGCTACAAAGTTTATTACATTAAAATCTATTTCCTGCACCACGTTATCTAAAGTCCGGCTGACAAACTGCAGGAAATGCATGGCTTGAATGTGGACAGTGAACGCACCACAGCTGCTCTCTCCGTGGACCTGCAGCACCTGATGAATGACACCAAAAAACAGATCCTCTCTGCTTTTTTTATATATTAAAATGATTATGGGATGTGGGCGGGGGGGTGAAGCAAGCTGTTAGATAATATGTTCCGCGAATAGATTTCGATGGGAGGAGTTTCTTGCCTCAAGGGGGGGAAGGTAACCGCGAACACCTTCAGCATCTTTTCCACGGCGCGCTTTAACGTGGAGCCTTATGGACGTGGGAGCAGCCCGGCACGGACCTTTACACTAATATGGAATTTCACGGCGTGGACGTGGGAGGCAAAGTGAACTTCCACACACTTCTCTGACCTCCTGAGTGCTGCACTGATCAGGCGAGGTAACTTCTTTTTGTCTTTCAAATTTTAAAAAAAGATCTTGTGTTTATTAAGAACTTCTTCACTGTCTCTTAAAAAACTCATTCTTATAAACTCATTTCAGCTAATTAAAAGTCCACTTTGCTCTGAAAGGGAATATTGAAAAGTTTACAGTTTGACTTGTTTTCAGTAAAAACCAACTTGCATCCAGCATTAATTCTATATTGATTTTTTTTCTTTAAACATATTGGCTCTGTTTTATTAATATAAGTCAAACTGCACTCAAAATAAGTTCATCTGTGTTTATTGGCGAAGACGCTCATTTTTGTCTGAGGAAGAATGAAGGCTGATATGGAGACATGTATTCAGGATGCCTCTGCAGATGTGAGCGACGAGGCGCAGCTGGAATTCAAGGACATGCAGCAAATTGCATTACAGGCTGCAAAATGATGAAGAATGGAAGCCTGTTGGTTCACTTTCATCCGCCAATGTGCAGCTCCATTGCTCACAAGGCCTGATGTTATTTACTGTGTTTTTTCTTTTTTACTTTCCTGCTCTCTCTCTAATGTCTGATCATGCCTCCTGCAGGGAAAACTCAGAGCGTCTCCACCGGGTTTCTTTAGTATTTTCCCTGGACTTGACTTGACTGCAAAGATGCCAGTCCTGGAGAAACAGACCAGCAGAGAGCGAGAAGTATGAAAACTTTTTGTTCACTTCATTTCTGCCTCTTCACTTTTCACATAGTTCAGTTTTGATGCAGAGTCACTGTCGCTGTCCGCGGTGCTGAAGTCGGCCGAGTGGATTTCAGCACCACGGACAGCGACAGCTTCACTTACACCAACTGACCACTAGGGGCGAAAATGACAGCAAGGCCTTTAATCTGTCAGAGACGTCATTCCAGACATTGACATATAAGGAGGATAAGTAATCAAGTTCTGTGCTGTATTTGAAGTACTTGTACTTTACTTTAATGTTTCCATTTTATGCTATACTTCCACTCCACTACATCTCAGAGGCAGATACTTTACTTTTTACTCCACTACATTTGCCTGACAACTTTAGTTACTAGTTACTTTTCATATTGCAATTTTTCATACCCTTCTTGTCCAGTGAAAACCACGTATGTCCAAATTGGAAGATTCAGATTTATACCAATAAACTGAACGTGAAAGATTAAAGGTTCATTTATGGGCTGAGGAAATTCTTCTATGTCTTGACATAAATAAACTCTTTTAAAATCATCTTGGATTAGCTGGAAAATGCATCGTGACAAAGCTCAAAACAGGCTGTTTGTGTGAGCTCGTGAAAAGTTGACTGTTCAGACATATGTGGTTGTCACAGGACAGCTATGGTACAATCATGATGATCTTTTAGAAGACGATGCCTTGCTGTAGATTAAACTACCTAACATAATACAAAGTAGTTAAAATTAGCACAACTCTAAATAAGCAGTAATTTTACTGCACAAGTACTTTTATTTTCAATTCCTGAACTACATTTTGTTGATTATACTGATATACTTTAACCCGAGTAAGGTTTGAATGCAGGACTTTTACTTGTAGAGGAGTATTTTCATACTGAATACTTCTTCCACCAGTGTACATAATATGTGTTTTATTATTAATTATTTATTTTGTGCTGTCATTTAATGAACACTGAGCCAGTGTTGCATTATATTATAATGGAGTTTGCATTTTGTTTTCTGTTGTCTGATCACTTCTGAATGTGTTTGTTTTTCCTGTCCAACATTTTATGTAATTATTTACAGTTCCAATTTCCAGGAAATCACATCTAGACAATGTACTTTACAATTCCAGTGTACCGGTCAATATTAACATGCTGGGTTACTAACAGTGCCATTATGCAAATCATCAAACATCAGACAGAAAAGATAATCAATTTGCATTTTCCATCCTTAAAAAATACAAGAGTGATTTCAAGTCCCATGAGGCTGTGGGACTTGAAATCACTCCGAGCATTTAAGATGAATTATTAACTCAGGTTCTAATAATAAAAGCATAAAGAAAAGATGTGAGGGAATTATCGCTTTAACTAATGAACCCTCAGTGAATCAGGGGAGAGACATCAAAATGCTGAACAGCTGCTGTATTTCCGAGTATTTCCACCAATCTGTTGTTTTTATGACATCAGGTGTTGCCAAAGGTCCCTGTGCCGCCACTGAAACAAACCCTGGACACGTACTTGAAATGTGTTCAGCACCTGGTGAAGGAGGAACAGTTCAAGAAGACAAAGGCCATGGTGGAGAAGTTTGGGGCTCCTGGAGGCGTTGGAGAGGTTCTCCAGAAGAAGCTTATAGAGAGGAGGGACAAGACAACCAACTGGGTAAAGTCTCAGATCCACAAGTTTAAAAAACATGGATGGGAAAAAAGAACAAATCCTATTCAGTTTCCACCTGTACCAATAAAGTTTCTCTTTCATATCTTTGTCTACTTCATCTGATGAATTTGGAAAAAACATTGCAAAATCATTAATGAATTCTCTTCAGCCAAATCATCATTTTAAGGCAGTTTATTGAATTCGACTTTCACAATACAGTATTTGCACTCAGCATAAGCTTGTGGCTTTTTTTTTTCTTATTATAATTATAAGATATTGAACACTGCATCTGATCTATTTAGTCTAAAAATAAGAATGAAAATTGCCTCTGATTTTGTGTCCAAGATGATACAATTACTAACTGAATATATAATCCATTCATAAAAGAGTTGAAGAAAGTGAAACAGCTGGTGATAAAGATTTATTGGAGCCTCTGCTCGTCCTTTGTTGCTTCAATCTCTCCTCCTGTGTCCGGGCGATCGGTCTGCTCATCCAGCTCAGTGAAATCTATCATGCTCCCTCTCTCACGCCGACTCTCTCCCACTCTCCTGTTCGTCTGGCAGTGAGACTCTGTAATGGTTTTTTCCTTACTCCACTGCACACAGGTCTCCACTCTGAAAGTAATAACTTGAGTCCAAAACTCTTAACGAACCAACATTTCTCAAACAGCATCCTTGTGTTTTTATTTAGGTCTATGACTACTGGCTGGAGGACATGTACTTAAACAACAGGTTGGCCCTGCCGGTCAACTCCAATCCTGTCATGGTGTTTCCCAAGCAGACGTTCAGAGATCATAAAGATGCCCTCAGGTATGTGAACGTCAAGATTTTAAATTTTATAGCAGAAAATATTTCAGCCTTGCAAACTTCAAAGGTAAAAATCAGGTTTTGGATTGAAACCCTTAACAAAAGTGGGAGGTCTTTCTCAACTAGGGAAAGAAAATACACTGACAGAAGCCAATCAGAAAACAACAATTATTTTCAATTGATTCCTCTCCCGATCATTTTCTCAATTAACTGATTTGTCCAAAAAAAAAGTCAGGAAATAGTAAAACAATTCCACCAGTTTCCCAGAGTCCAAAGTGCTTCAGTGCTTCAATTTTCATTTCAAACAGTTCAGTTCAAATTCTAAAATATTAACTTTACTTTCACATAAATCTTCAAAACTGAGAAAGCCAGAACTTTGAAAATATTTTGTCTTATTACTGACTGATTCATTTGGTTGACTAATTGTTTCAGCTCTGTTGGAAACTTTCTCTTTCTCCATTACTGCTGTTACCCTGCTCCTGCATTTAAAACCAGCAAGCTGAATGGTTACAGCATGTTCTCAGGGCCAATTTGGGAAAAGTCTTAAATCTCAAATTTAAGTAGAAGCAAATAAATGCCATAAAAACGTGAATCCCAACACTTCATCTACTTAGGAACTTGAAGAATGCACAAAACATCACATTGTTGGCCGCAGATTGCTTTAAAGCATCTGAGTGTCAAGGTATCGAAAGTACAAGGAAACATGCACAAAACAGCAAAGATTTAGTTTTCCAACCACAACACATCAACACCATCATTAACAGTAAACAGTAAATCACTCATTTCACTGCCTCAGATTAAGATCTGAATTACAGACATGGAGAAAATCACTGGCCTCATCTCTTGGCCAAATCTCTGCCTGTTATTAAATGAGCCGTGCTCCATGAGACATTACACCAGTCCATCCAGGCCTGTAACTCAACATTAGCTTTTGTCAGCTCGTGCCGCACTAACTGAATATTTCCAGAGCAGCCCGGAGCTGCTAATCTACTGACACAGACACTCATTCGATTGGGAGTGACAGGACCAAGCTCTCCGCAGAGACTGCTAGTCAGGCCTCATTTAGGGGTGTGGTGCGCTGCGGCCGCCTCCTTTCCTATTGATCTGGCTTTGAACGTAATAACACCAAGACAAATGACGCACAACATAAGACCTGACAGGCCTCTGTGTTTTCCTTATTTGCCCACACCGCCCACTCACACATACAGGCTATCTCTCTCTCTCTCACTAACACAGATAAACACACGCAGCTCGCCCACTGTATCCCAGTAATTTCACCTTAATGTGATTACTGTGGGTCCTTTGAGAGTAGATCTAATTATAATCTGTTTGCTGCATGTTCAGTGTTTTGTGGCGAACTCTGCTCCCTGTTGTTTAATTTCAAACTTCTCACTCTTTTAAGATTTGCTGCTCGTCTCATCAGAGGAGTGTTGGACTATAAGGCTCTCATCGATGGGTGAGTTTAACCTGTAATAGATTACATGTCACCCTGCGTGTTCGACACCAAGTCGGTGGATTTAAGATGAAAATAAAAGTGTGAGCGTGAGAGTCCTCAGAGGTAATTTGATGTGTGTAATGATCTCTCAGGCGAGCGCTGCCGGTGGATTTCGCTCGAGGCCAGTTAGCCGGGACCCCTCTGTGCATGGAGCAGTACTACCGCCTCTTCACCTCCTACCGCTACCCGGGGCTAAAGACAGACACGTTGAAGGTCCAGATGAACGCAGCCTCCTCTGCACCAGAGCACATCATCGTGGCGTGTAAGAACCAGGTCAGGACGCCGGCCTCTGAGGAGACTTTTCACACTCTGTCACACTTCTGACTGAAGACATGCACCTGTCCATTTGAGAGAGAATATAGCAGGATATTATAATAGTGTATTCAGCCTATTGATAGATGCAGAAAGATAGAGTCAAGTCACATCAGACATAAGCCACGACTTTTGTTGGTTTGAATGTGGTGGAGATGTGGTGGATTTTTCACTACATGCAGCAATACTGGCCCCTAGTGCAACTCACATTTCAAAGTATTGTGAGAATCTAGACTGGCTACAATAAGTATATTATTTATTCTGTCAAGGTACTATCTTTGAATAAAATGTGTTACAGATATAGAGGCATGAAGAAGACAAACCCTCCACTCCACTGAACCTCACTTGTCCTGAGTATAAGGTTTTCCAGGAATCAAGCAGTAGGAACATTTCAGGACTTCAAACATCTGAAATGCTAAATTGCAAACATGTGTCAAAGGAAAAGATGATGGGCTTGCCTACATTTAAGAAATCATTAATAAATAATGTTAATAAAAAAGGCTGCCCACAATTTGTAGTTGGTGCCATTTCCCCAAAATCCTCCATAGAGATTCCTAGAAATGCATAAAGGTCCAAGGCTCTTATTCATTACATTTAGCTCACAGATTGTGCCTTTAAATTACCACAGAAAAGGACATATTAGCTTTCACCTGGAAACGGTTCTGGGAACCATCAAGCTGTTGCTCACAAGCAGATACAGGTTAACTGATTGGTAATTGAATCTGCCACTCAGAGAGCTTCCTTGAGCCGCATGTTTAACTGATCACAGCAGAGGAGCCATATTTTAGGAAGCTATAAGCAACATTTAGTCCCTGCTCAGACTAATAGCAGGCAAAGATATATCTATACACAAGTATTCACTACTGAAGTTGCTTTAGGTGATAAAGTGGAACAGTTGAGAAATGCATGATTTCTGTCTTTCTCACTAGTTTTTCGTGTTGGATGTAGTCGCAAACAGCAAGCAGCTCAATGAGACCGAGCTCTTATCCCAACTGGAGAAAATCATGAAAATGGCAGACAACGCTGAAGAGAGACTTCCTCCTTTTGGTATCCTGACATCTGACGGCAGAACAGAATGGGCACAAGCCAGAGAAGCACTAACGAAAGGTCTCAAACATTTCTCTCATTTTGATCACTTTGAAGAAGTTTGAACTTTCAGATGAAAAAAACAAGAAATGTCTTATATGCTTCCTTCTTCTCTCCAGATCAAACCAACAGGGACTCTCTGGCTCTGATCGAGAGCTGCATGTGTGTGGTGTGTCTGGATGAACCCAGTGGTCTGGAGCCCACAGACACCACCAGGGCCCTGCTGATGCTGCACGGGGGCGGCCGAGAGAGGAACGGGGCAAACCGCTGGTACGACAAGTCAATGCAGGTAGGACGACATTCAAGACGCTTCACATCCTCTGTGAATGTAGAGTTTGGTCTGTTAGTTCATCCAGCTTTTCTCAGTTTGTTGTAGGAATGGATGGCGTTTGTGGAGTCGTGTGCGAGCATTCGCCATTCGAGGGAATAGTTATGGTGCAGTGCTCTGAATACGTGATGAAATACATGTAAGTCACTGAATACTGATGTGTCAATAAATGCTGCTGAGGACAACAGTGAAGGACATGCTCCTGTTGTCCCGAACAGAACAGGGAGTCCTTCCAAGATGGCGAGAGCGTCCAGCGTCAGAGAGCTTCCCCCTCCGAGGAAGCTGCTGTGGAAATGTAACCCACACATCCAAGGACTCTTAGCAGCATCTGGAGACAGACTGCAAAGGCAAGACCAATGCAAACAAACTGACACCAAACCACAAATGAGTCTTTCTATAGATATCCAGTCTCATGTAATCTGTGCTCTCTCCTTCAGGCTGGTGGATAATCTTGACATGGATGTTGTCAAGTTCAACGCTTATGGGAAAGAATTCATCAAAAAACAGAAGATGAGTCCGGATGCGTTCATACAAGTTGCCTTACAACTTGCATTTTACAAGTAAAGCACAGTCATGATCTGTATCGTCAAATTGCATGAAATGACTTCCTTTCAAATACGCTGATATCAGCTCTGTCATATACTCAGATGCAGCCGAAGACTCGTGTCCACCTATGAGAGCGCGTCCATTCGCCGTTTCCAACAAGGCCGGGTTGATAACATTCGCTCTGCCACCCCTGAGGCCCTGGCCTTTGTGAGGTCCATGACAGACGAGAGGGCCACTTTTGCCGTGAGTCATTTTTCTCACTTTGACCATCAATTACTGAGTAACTCCCACGTTACTGTTCATCACACCTGCTTAAGCGAAACAGGTGCGAGCAGCCGTCTCGGCACGCCAAACCTCAGTCTCCCCATTCAAACAGATGATCTCCCAGCAGACTTATCGGGTCTATGGAAAATGAATATCCTGACTCTACGGCTCTCTTTTTGGACCAAGTGAAAATCCTTTGTGTTTATATTTTCCTCTAAACTATTTTTTCACTTTTTCAACAGGATTCAGAAAAAATGAAACGACTGAGGGATGCAATTAATGCCCAGACAAATTATACCATTGCTGTAAGTATTATAAAATTTTAAAGATTTACATGAATGAGTTAACTAGACAACTAACCATGATGCAAAAATGTTGTTCCATCAAAAATGTATCTCTAAATGAAGGTAATGCATGAAAACACTCGGGATACACACTTAAAGGGATAGTTCGACATTTTGGGAAATGAATTTCTTCACTTTATTGCTGGGAGTTAGATGACAAATTGAATCTGTCATGTCTGAATGATGAATATGAATCTAAAAATATACTAACTGTTGGGTAGGCTATTGTTCAAAATCTTTAAATGCACAGTCAACAATAGTTATCGTACTTCTATTCCAGTACGTAATTCAAAAATCTGCTCTTGAAGAGATACTGTACCTAAAACAAGGAACGGGCTGTAAATCACTTCTGTGCTCATACTGAAAATAATTCATTAACACTAAAGAAAATATTTTTTTTTCAGGCTATAACAGGAATGGCAATAGACAATCATCTCCTGGGGCTTCTGAGGATCGCAAAGGAGCTCAACATGGACAAGCCAGACATCTTCTGTGATGAGACCTATGTGGCCAGTAACCACTTCATCCTCTCTACCAGTCAGGTAACATGTGATCCCATCATATTCTCACAAACATCTTCTCGCTTAATATTAGTGCTTATAAGTCAGGACAATATATGAACATATACTATACATAAACTTACCCAGAATTCTGAGTCATCAAGTTTCACATTTGTTGTGCCTCAGGAGAAGCACTTTATTTAAACAGAGGGATTCTTCCACTGAGACGAAAAGAGAAAAAGGAATTGCCTTCAAGAGTTATCATTAGACAGCCATAGAGAATACAGAGGAGAAACTGTCGAGGAAATACTATATAATAATACTGTACTTAGATACTAAGGTTCCTATTTGAGCCTCATTAAGCTGTGAAAGTAGATATAGTTCTTCGAGCCTGTGAACATCATCTGCTTGACCACCAATTACAAGAAGGTGGAGATCAACCGGGTTCTCATGAAAGTTTCCTCTGTGGAGAAAAACAACCCGACTGACTAACTTGAAAATTTGTCGCCACCTAAAAACCAAGCCTGCTAAAATTAAACACAGCGGTTTGTGTATAATTCAAGGTGAGAAAACACAATACAGAACCAAGTGCAGCTGAGCAAGTGGTGCCTCAGACAGAGTTGCTGAAGGCTTCTGTAGTCACTTTAGCAGGAACTGAGACTGCAAAATGCAACACAACAACATTTTCCAAGATGCACAAGACTAATTAAAATATTTAGTTTATGCTGGTGTTTGGGATCCTCACTGAGGGCTCTGTATTTCCTGCTACAGTCTTTTTAATTGGAGACCCTTCCAGATTCATCCATTTCTTTTTTTACTAACATAATTTACTTATGAATTATCTGATTAATGTCTCTCAAATCCTCAACAGCTCATTCTCTTGACTGGCTAAACTGATCTAATCCAGACTGTGTCCTCTCCTATCCAGGTCCCTACCACTGTGGAAATGTTCTGCTGCTACGGCCCCGTGGTGCCCAACGGCTACGGCACCTGCTACAACCCGCAGTCAGACCACATCATCTTCTGCGTGTCGAGTTTCTGGGAGAACACGGAGACGAGCTCGGCCGTTTTCGTCAAAGCCCTGAACGAGGGCCTGCTGGAAATCAGGGACCTGTGCAATAGAAGCGGCGCTGCGGCTCCCAAACTGGCCGACAGCAGCCAGGGAGCCAGCCAGCCCCATAAATCAGGGAAGTAAGCCATAGTGCGAGCACGCCCGCTCAGCTGCTCCACACAACACTCTTAGACTTAGACTTTAGCTGTAGAGTCAGTAGTTGAGAGGCCTTTGTGTGTCTTTGTTTTCTGTGCAATAGTGTTCCTTCAACAACAAAATGCAAAGCCTTAAAGTTCATATATAGTATGTAAATATATTAAAAAGATGTGAATTAAATCTGGAAAACTTTTTTTTAGTATGTGTAGACATTAGAATGACTTGGGGTCCAACAGTGTCCCAGCTTGACTCGGTAGACTGACATTAACTGGTCTGCTGCCTTTAGGAAACTGAAGCCATGCCCGCTTTGTACCGCTGATGTGAGGGGAAACTCCTCCATCAGAGAGTGAATCAACTGAGTGATCCCATGTATATTTTACTCACATAGAGTAGTAATGTATTATACGTGAAAAAATTCTGTAAAGAAAAGTATGTTTAAGAGACTTATAACAATCATGACATCCTGTAAATGTGATCCTGCCAACATGTGTCACTTTGTGTGTTCAACAAACTGGATCAGTTATAACAGAAGATCCATTTTAATGTGCTAAAGCTATTTTTAATCTCGTGCTATTTCAGGAGTTATGTACTTTTTTTTTTTAATTTCACTGACATCATAAGGTTGCCAAAGAGGTTGTGTGTATGTGAAATCTGTCTGATGAGGCACTTTAAAATATATATACGAATAAGTGTGCTGTAAACATAGAGGACTGCTTGTAAATAATGTGTGTAGATGGAAAACATGCGTGATATGGTTTCAGTGGCACATCTGAAGTCATCTAGTTGTACCGTAAGTGTGTGTGTGTGTGTTCTAGATTATAGCAATAGTTAATTAGTTTAGAGTTTAACAAATATAAGCAAAATACAGTCCAGTGGTGACTGAGGCAAACCACTGTGTTTCATGTGTATATAAGTGCTTTTAATTTGCACTTAGAGGTAGAATAAGGGTCGGGATGTCTCGTGGTACTGTAGGTGCAATAACATTAGCAAGTGCAGTGAGGGTATATGTGCAATTTACCAAATCAAATCATTAGATGCATGGAGCTTATGTAATATTAAATTAACTATAGTTGCTATTTTTGATATTCAGAAATAGTTGGTGACATTAGAATGAATCAAGGCAATTTTCATCATGCATGCTGTCTTGGTCCAAAGTGTGCTGTGAGTTCTTCTACAAATGTATATTTGTACGAGTCTTGTTTCAATCAATGTTGGTTCATGTTAGAGCAAATCGAATCAGTGGTCGTCAGCAGTGAAAATGTGTTGTCCTGTGTCCTGGTGACACTCGTTATGTATCTGTCAATCATCAGCCAAAGTGAATGTGAACCATGTAGATCAAGAAAAGACTCTAAGCGACACACATGCATGTTTATTCTTACACGCTAGCTGTATTTTTATATGTCTACTTGAAAAGCCTATGTAATGATAGAGTAAAATACTGGTAAAGTGTACAAATAAGTAACAAAAATGCCTTAAAATAAAGTGATGCAAACTGTTTCCAGAGTTCCTGCCAGATGTAATATTCTATAAATGTTTAATGTTTTACCTCTGACGTCAGTTTGATCTGGTTCTACTTGGTGTCTAATCTGAGTGATACATGTAAAAGAATGTAATATCTGTCATGTGTTATTCAGCAAGTTTTCCCTTTGTCAAATCCATAAAAAGGAACTAATAATGTGAGTAAATCTGGCTGTTATATCTGTTGTACCACAGCATAAAATTATTGTGGCCTGATAAATTAATGTTACACTCGTCTGTGATAACATTTTTTCTGTGAATGGTAATTGATGTGTAACATGTCATTGACAGGGAGAATATAGTGTTTCATTATGTTGTGAACTATTCAATGAATGTTCTGTGAAAACATTATAAAAAGAAAACAAAAGGCTAATTTATTTTTTTTAGGCCACAACGATATTTTGTTGATAGATAATATTGCCAATCTAAGCTGTAATAAAACTGTCGATGTAACAAAAACTGATATTCAATTCCAGAAATAAAATGAACTTCAAACTGTTATATCTAACAGTGTCAATGTTTTCCATTTAAAACAGAAGTTTTAGTTTGGTGGCATTAAAACAGACAAGCCTGATATGTTCGACTTGTGCTGGAAACAAATCCACAGATCAGTTTAAATGCATATAGTCCAAATTATTTGCAGCAGAGTGATTGTCCTTTGAGTCCAAAAGTCCTATGATTACACCATTAACTTCCAGATTTCCACAATTAGTAAATGTAGTAACAACAATTGCTTTTGTAGCAACATTCAGATGTTGACTTGAAGATATCAATAAAATGGCTCTTATAAACAGTAAAAAATGTTCATGACCCCCGAGACATAATAATTTCACTCGTTTAATTGGTGATCCAAATACCTAGTATTCACCCAAAATTGAACGATCAATATTAGCTGAGAACAATAGATAACAACAGCCTGAACTAGAACATCAAACACACATGATCACACTTACTCACTTTTCTCTTTTCAAACCTAATGCTAAGCTAACATGGCCACAAAGTAAACTCAAATCATGATGATCAATCTCAAATACAACTGTAATTGGAGAAACAACTGCACTCATTTGCATAAGGTTGTGCTTTTGCAGTATGGCCACTTCGCTAACACACTCCCAACAGATGGCCTCGTTTCACTGGCATCTGATAAGGTCTTTGGGGAGCGACCCAAATTTAATTCTCCATTGGTTGAACCACTGAACCAGGTCGACCAAGTGCCCAAAAAACATTAAACATTTAGTCAAGCTTCCGTGAACTGGTCCAATTAAATTTGGAATACAAACTGGGGTGAAGATAAATCATGCAGGCTCATCTGGACTAAACAAACAGTTCAGTGTGTTAGTGTAACAAGAACAAAACTGTCCAGCTCCATGATAGTGATTATCATTGTCTCTGTATTTGGTGGCCGTGTTTTCACATTATCACATATCATTTTGAGGGATTCAAGTGCGATATGCAATTCACCCTCTGTTACCTGGGTCTCCTCCCATTTGGACATTCCATGAAAACCTCCACATGACAGCATCTATAAGAGGCATCCTGATCAAATAAACCAGGTGCCTCAACTAGCTCCTTTCAATGCACCAAATGTCACCCCCTGGATGTCTACGTTACTCATCTTGTCCCTAGAGGTGAGCCCAGACGCCCTGGCAGTGAAACTCATTTCAGCCATTTGCATCTCCAGTCTCAATTGTCGGTCAGTATGCAAAGCTCAGGTGAGGGTTGGGACACAGACTGAATGGTAAATATCATCACCATGGCAGACTCATACATCTCTGGAAACGTTGCACCCTGCAGCTTGTTGACCTAACACGTTACCCCTTATTATGAAGAACATACTGATATACTTTAAGTCCTTCAATGAAGCAGCAACTTGCTTCCAACTTAAAGAAATCATCCACTGTTTTCCCATAGTTACCATGGCCTGAGATTTACAGGTGTAAGGACTCTCTTTCTAATTGCTTCTCCAACTTTTTTTTAGCATTGTTTTGCCGGAGCACCCTGAATTGCTTCCATTCAAATAAATTAAAGGATGGTGTTTTTTTTACACAGGGCTGCTATTTGTGTGAACACAGAGAGATTTGTCCCATTTGTATTAGAATCCATGTAAAGTAACTGAAAGTGAATATAGATGTAAATTCTCTGATGATTATTGGGAATTAAGATCTCATGTTTCGTTAAAACTTCCTCTGCGCCTTGTTCTGTTTGTCCAGGCTGAATTTAGGTATCGAAGGCTGCAGTGGGGGAAAACACGTCACCTCACTGTTCTAATGCTGGCCGTCCAGCTGCGAGTCTATCGACAGAACAATAAGCCAGGTCATCTAAAGCCAGTGCTGCCGGCGACCGGTGCTTTCACTGTGTGAGGAGCAGCTAGTGACAAGCCTTGGCGTGGAGATCAATGGCGGAAGCCCACCTGGAGATGGATGATGGGAGTACATTACCACTAATAAGTGTCTGCCACGCTGCAGACGGAGACTGAGCCTTACCTGCTGGCTGCTATCGACTCGAGAGGGGAGCAGAGGGGAGCGGAGCTGTCCATCCAGATTCCCTCCTCCCTGCTTACGAGCCTGCCACAGTCCAAGAGAAATGAAAGGGCGCCGTGGCTGTGGTTTCTACCTCGACTGAGAAAAACTGAAGCAAAACAGAGGCAGTGTCGACAGAAGTCAAGAACCAAAAATTTTGGATAGGTTAAAGGTGATCAATGCAGGAATAGGTAGGAAATGATTAGTAGCTTTGAGTTTGAATGCTGATTCAGAAGTTCAATTCTAAAAATCATGAAACATGGAAACAAGAAATATATTTAAATAAAGATAAGAGATAAGATAAGATAAGCCTTTATTCGTCCCACAGTGGGGAAATTCACAAAGGCAATAGTTCTTTAAAAAGAGTGCACAAGGCATCAATTAGTAGAAACTTAGCTTCCTGTCCTTACAGCTAACCAGCGGACATACTCACGTCAGCTCTCACAAATCATGTCACGTGCTGTAATCACTAATCACCGTGTAGTCGTAATGAGCCTCCGTAATTGAACATGTGCACATGAATCAAAAATAACAGCTACAAGATTACGATCTGACTCCATTCAACAACCAATTAGTCACACTGAACCTGTCATCCAAATGTGTTCAGACCACATCATTAATATATTAGGTGACGCAGGAGCCACGAGCTGTGATGAAGCCATCTTTGAAAATGAAACTGAGCTTGACATTTTCACTCCAAAAAGGAACAGGGTAAAAAAAAAAAAAATTGTCTTGCATTTTAGACAGCCTATTGACATTTAAGAGGAAACTCAAAGATAGTACCACTGCCATTCTTACAATCTTTCAATTAAGGCTGAGTCTATATTATAGCTGTCTCTTCTCACTCACAAAGAAATTCTGATAATGGCCATTCTGGCATTTATGAGGAAACTGCTCCCAGGGCAGAAGCTACATTTACACACCATCTTGGAGCCTAATTGGGCAAGAAGTGAAGCCCCATTAAAAAATACGCCACAATATAGTATATGCCAAGAGCTGAAACGAAGTACTTCCACTAAGCCTGTCCCATTTAAGTTAGATGTAGATAAAAGCTCTCATGTTGCTGTGACAGAATCCACACTTCAGCATCATATGGTGACGGAGCTGCCTCCATTATGGCTCTTTAAAGAGGGAACAAGCTGGAATTAAGAGGTAAAATGAAAAAATTGCCAAAATTCAGCATCAACTGTTCTGGTTTCTGGTAGAAGTGCAGTATAATAAAGTTATAGACGCTGCAATTATTCTTGACGGAAAATATAAGCGTGGATGCATATCATCAGAGCAAGAATAGCCAACTTCAAGCTCTTCACTTCAGCGACTGTCAACAGTCTCTTCAGCTGTTTTGATATCTTATAATGAGGCTCTGCTGGATGACAACATGACACCTATTCATCTCAAGTTAGACTGCTTCTAATTTCTTTTCCTATTTACTCCCCATTCAGCGCAGGTATTTGTTCTCTCTCAAACAATAATCCATTCCCCCACGCTGCATATCAGCTGTAACACAGGCTACTGTAAACGCACTACCTAAACAGCGTTGGTGACGTATGATTCATTTTTGCGATTGGAAGATCAATAACCAATTTGAAGATGACCCGGTGGAGAGGTTCCAGATTGCGGGGCCGTGCTTCGATGTGCAGCGTAAATCTCGGGTGGTGGATGTGCGTCTCGGCCTGCCACAGCTCCTGCTCCGGGGGATGATTTATGCCTCGGTCCTGCAACATGTCCTGTAGCGGTTGGGCTCTCACCAAACGGCTGGAGCTAATTTGATTGCTGAGTGAATAGCGGGGGGTGATGAGCCAAAGGGTCAGGGCGCTACAGTTAGAGAAAGTGCGGAAATCGTGATTGGTGTGGCAAAAATCTCAACGGTCATTAATCATTAGCTTTATCATCCTGATCATTATCATGAGCACACTGTTAAGTTCACAGCAGAATGAATTCCTCGACTTCTCGCACACACATGCACTTACTAGATCTGAGCGGAGATTAAACAAAGAGAAAAGGAGGGAGAAAGTGAGAGTTCATGACTGGATGTGAGCTGAGAGTGTAAATGGTTGTGCCAGGCCATCATCTTGAGACCAAAGTCAATCATCCACAAAAGCACTGCAAAGAGACAATCGCTTAAACGCTCTCCTCACATTGGTGTAACAACCGCTCGTCCGCCCGCGTGGCCTCCCAGTTCAGCATGGGAGCCGCTTGCATAAGTGCCAAATATGAATGGATCCGAGGCGACAGGAGGGAGAAAAGTTAGATGGAAGGAACTCATTAGCAGCGCTGCACTCTCCTCACAAACCCCATCTCGCCAATGCAGAGGAATTTGTGAACTGGCCGTGAGTTTCTGAAGGATATCTCATAACGTTCGACAAGGGGAAACAACCACCAGGCAGCTAATAGCTATACTGTCATGACGGCAAATAAGAAGGCATGAGTTTGCATGCATGCACGCTTTGCAGCTCCGGTCACGTGAGATAATTCCCCAACAGATCGGTTCTGCTGCCAGGCCAGATGTGAAATTGGGGGATTGTTGGTGTTAGGAAAAAGGGGTTGACTGAGAAGAAGTGGGGTAAAAAAAAACGAAAAAAAAAACGTGTGCTTCATTAAATGCTCAACTCCCAGGTGGCCATCTGTCCCAGTAGCATTGTCCCTGTGGAGCAGAGCTGTGTGGGGTGTTAGAGGAGACGATCAGAGGCCTGAAGTGAGCGGCAGCATCCTCGAGCCCACAGCTGCCAGCGGCTCCATCGCTCTCAGGACTCCAGTAACTACAGCACACGCCATGGAGCAGCGCCCGCTTCCTGACTCCGCCAATTACAGCGAGCCATTAAGAAGAACGAACGCAGCTTCAACAGATGGGAGAACAGAGGTGTGTTCATTCGCTTGTTTGGTTAAAGAAGAGGCACATGCTACTGATGCTAATGAGCTTTTGTTGCTTATGGGAGAAAAACAGACATTTTAAAGTTTCTGTAATGGATCATTATTATTTTCATGTGACATTTATGTGATTTAAGGATCAGGTAAAAGTCTTATGACATGATTTGATACTTGCCACACTAACATGTATCAGTATGTTTAATGTCTTTCAATAAAAGAAATGCAATCAATGAGATGTTACTGACTGTTTCTGTAAATATACTGTATGTAGTCAACACATTCAGATATTCCAGTTTTCGATTGCTTTTGCATATCTTCAAATAGTCCATGAAAAGTTGAGTTATGCTGTTTTATACAGAGAGTCAAGGGGCATTATGCAATAGCAACATAGATTCATGGCAGCTTGTGAGACTGTCATGAAATTTAATCTGTAGGATTCGTGCATATGGGTACAAATTGTCCACTTTCATCATGACTGTGCCACATTTGCTTTCTTTGAGTGAATGAAGTACTACATATATTTAAGTTAAACATGCAGTATTAGGGCACCAGAATCCAAGGTTCATGTCCAATCTGTGGTTTGGTTTATTATAGAAAAATATCTTTTCAGTTCAGGAAATAATTAATCAACTTTGGTTAAGGTTTTGGGAAAGATTGAATTTTTGGTTAAATGTTAATAAAAATTAGTTTATGCAATAATCAAGAAATGTAATTATTGATTGATTGATGCAAGCTGAGTGTCAGTGCTGGGTTGGCAATACAGAATCTTCAATTGATTTCACTACATCCACTGCTGGAGGTCAGAAATAGTCAGACAGCAAAAGGTAAAGCAGCAGAGTGAATGAACAAGTCCAGTGACTGCCCTGCTCCTACTGCTGAAGCAAACAATGCAGTTTAAATACAAACAGCTCTGTGGGGAACACACACTCTATGATCCACGAACAAATCAAGCCGTAAAGTTCACTGGGGAGTTTCCTCTGAAATTAACTGAATCCGACCACTTAGAGATGTTATGAGAAACATAAGAGGCATTAGGAACTTAATGGGCCCCACAGCTGTGAGGTAATACTGTATGGCCACTTCGCTCAGGTTTGGCTCACGCGCTTTCTCTTGAGCTAATTTGTGTTTACTTACTTCCAGGGGGCTGTGAAGGTAGATGAAGGAGGAGCGGACGGGAGCCGAGCCGGAGCTGTAAAGTAATGGTTCCATCTTTAATGAGCGGCTGGGGACAGCAATATGTGGTGACAGAGAGGGTCCCTCTGCCGAGTCTCTGTCACAGCGGAAAGCCTCATCCTAAATCTCGCTCTTATTGCTGTGTGCAGCGCGACAATATCTCACTCCAGAGACAGAACTCCAGGCTTTTATGGTGCTCGGGTAATTGAACAGCAGGAGGGAAAAAAGGGTCTAATGCACGTATCCGTAAAGGAAGTGTATTCAAACTAAATGACGGGTGAATGGATATTCTCTCTTTACCACCTCTCTGTTGCCTTCCCCTCACAGTTTGTCAATGAGATCTGTTTGTGAACCAGCAGCGTTTGGCACTGGAGCGATGGCATCACCTAAACTATATGTGTCCTGTTGCAAATAAGCCTGTCCGTTTAGCCACTAGTTCATATGTAACAGAGGACGAGGCTGAGGAATGGTTTGCTTTATAGCCCCTCAAACCACACTTGTCAGGGAAACTGGCCGACGAGACAGCTCCGATGGGCACGACAAATAGGCTTTGTCTCTGTAGTTTACAATTACCCAACAACCAGACAGACTATATAGCATTTTCAGCCTCGGAACTGACTCAGAGAAAAATCAGCTGACACAGACTCACTGTTGCTTCAACAAACATTACAGCAGAAAATAAAACAGCTGCAAAGTCAAGATTTTTTACTTCCACAATCAAACAAAACAGTGACACACAAAATGGCTCAAAGATCCTCAATATGACCATAAAGGTGTTTGGACATAATATGATACTAATGAACAACACAATTTTGCACACAATATTATCAGATTTGCATCTAAATGCAATGTCGAGGAGGTGCAAAAATCAAAGCAGCTAGAAATCTAAGAGTAAATATTTTCCCACGTCGTGCCACCAAATCACTTACTGTATTTCTTTACTATATCCTCTTAATCCCAAATGAAACACTTGATCATACAATGTTAAGCAGAGTGCAAAGATAAAAGAATCCATCCAAGCACTTCTCATCTCAATTAGAAGTGGTAAAAATCCCCCCGGGGTTACGATATTTGCAATCACTTTAGCATGTCTCATTTATGTTTTGATTAAAAAGGATGTCTGTGGAAGGACTGCAGGGCTTTCACAGATGAAATCCAATTAACATTCAGTAAAAAGGCCCAGCAGGGATTCACTTTCTAACCAGGAAATCCTCAATCCCCTGTGCGGCCTCGCTGGCGAATCAGCTGCTCTCTCAAAACCCTGTAATTACAGTTTTGTCACAGACGTAGAGACAAATACTAAATTAAAGCTTGTTACTTAATTTATCTGTGAATAACAGTCGAGGAAGCATAAATAGGAAGTCTTCACAGAACTCATTTCACATGCTACATACATGTCCAACTTCCAGGAAAGGGGCTGTTGCATTGTGTGCTGCCAGCCTATAACAAGCCCAGTGCATGGCATGAGCTGGGAGGTTCGCTCCGCCAAAGCTACTCTGAAAAGCACTGAGGGCACATGCGAACAGCTTCGTCCTCTCTACAGACGCACAGTCAACCTGGGACACGTGACAGGACTTCAGCCCGAGCTGCTCTGTTCTACTCTTCCTTACAGTCCACTGTCACCAATATATATGCAGTGAACAATGTATTAAGCACTTTGAGATGTTAGGAAAAGTTCTGGTTCAGGCTCCTGTTGACTACAAAATGATGGGACTGCAGTTAATGATCAGTCGTGTGTCAAGTTCATGTCAGAATAATTAAAAAAAAAAAAAAAAAAAAAATCCAGAACCCAAGGTAATGTCTTCAACTTGCTTGTTTTTCGACTTAAAAATCCAAAATATATTCAATTTACAAAGACACAAATCAGAGGAAGACAAAAATCCTCTCGTTCAAAGGGAAGTTGGCACCAGTCACTGTTTCTGCCTGATAAATGACTGAATCAATTAATCCATCATCAAAACTGTTATTTTCTGACACCTGACTTTTCAATTCATTGATCAACAACAAAGTCAAATACACTCAAACTTTTGTTTTTCTCCCAGTTAATGACTGCTGCCATGTGTTGGAACCTAATAATGTCCTGAAAATGATCAAGGCGAAAAGCCAGTAAAATGTCTCCTTTGAAATGTGTGGCAAGCATCTGTCTCTGGCACCTTTGAAACCCGGAGAGAGAGACATCTGTCTGATGTGGTAACATGCCCAAAGTAACCTGGGATCAACATATATGCATACATCTCATTGTAACATGTAGCTCTCTGGAAAAGATGATGAAACTTGAAAGATCTTTCAAGCAAAAATCCGTAGTTCATATTCTCTAATAAGCTTCCTGTGGCAGTATGAAATCTTTGCCAGGGAACAGAATATATTTTTCTCTTTTTGAAATTATGATTGGTCTTGTGTGGACATGGAGCAGATGGTGTTCTCTACCTCGTGGGTGGAAGGAGCAACAAGTGTGCAATTAAAGGCCTGAAGAGATGCCTTCCAGTTCAAAACAGATAAACCCTGGAAAGCAACACCGAGTCAGTCGTATACGGCAAAATTAAAAGTTAATACCTGGTGCGCTTAAAGTTAAATTTGACGTCTGGAATGCTAACGTATGGTAAAGTGAAATCAGCGAGGATACATTAAAGCTAATGAGCAGTTCATGGTGTTTAAAGTGGTCAGCAATATGTCCCTTAATTAACAGTTTCACATCCACTGGTGATCATCCTTCTACAACTGCCTCTCAGCTGTGATATTTTTAACTAAACATGCTGAGGTTTACGAAGAAAAACAGTGGATTTCAAACACGTTTAAAAGAGAAATGACAACAAAAATCATAAGCAGGTAGCCGGTCATTTTTCTCTCCCGTCTTCTAACAACGAGGCTACTCTTCTCACTCTCGTGCGGCAGCAGCGACGGCCTTGCTCCATCTTTCATTCAAGCTGAGTCAGTATCAATCACATGACACTGCAGTGATAGATAGGCAATCTAATAACACAAGGAGCAAAAATAACTTCACTCATTCAATCCTTGACCTTACGGAGGGGAGCAGTCAGTTTGGTTAAAAGCTACAGCTATCACATAAAAATTGATTTTTTTTTTTCTTCTTCTTTCGGATCAATCGCAGTGGAAACATTTGAACTAAAATGGCCATAGAAAGCTGTCACTAATAAATAATTGCTGTTGCATTGGATTTATACGCCGCCTCCGCCTCCTCCAGAGACGCTCATATTTAAGAGGGTGTTTGACCACAGGCTATTTACACCAAGCAAAAGACAATGCAAGCAGATTTCCAGAGAAGCCAAGGAACCGCCGTCGGACGAGGAACCATTTCAGCATGTGCAGAGCCGGAGGAGAGACATAATTACCATCAAACGACGGCGGCTATGACTCTGCTGACGCGCCACGCAGGACACAGAGAGGAAGTGGTGAAGCATTCAGGGGGTCACGCTGAGTTCAAACGCGCTCAGAGCTGCAGCGGTGACAGTCGAGGACATTTACACAAGCAGCGAGATCTGTTCATCTTGACGGCGCGAAATTGACTGAGCCGATGAGCAGTGTTTAAAGAACGTGAGCGTGACAAGCAAACATCTCGTCTGCAAAAGCAATATTAGAAATACTGATGGGCGTGTTTGCAGGACATTGTCTTTTATCTCAGTGGTTGCAATTTGTTCCAATAATGATGATTAGGGTTTCATTGTCTGGACCCTGCAACTGTTTCTTCTACAATCACATTATGATTTTATGGATCTTGCTCAAGTGTGGAACTGCAAAAAAAAAAAGAGATTCACTGTTAAGCTCCAGTAAGCTGCAACTATAACAGATGCACATGAATCCCTTCAAAAACAGCAATGCACAGATGAATATGTAAGAAATATAAGCACCTTAAACTGAGCTTTTGGATGTATCAAAATACATAGAAGGAAAATAAAGGGACAAGAGAAAGTTAGTAGGGGATGTACTAATTCGTACCCTGATCATAATTTCACTTATTTATTTTTGTCATTTATGATGTTAGATTTGATGACTTTTACACGTCAACAATCTCTGCTAGTACCAACAGAGTAAAATAGTAATAATTCATGACCAGTGTTCTGAGATTAGAATCGATGCCCCAGGTGTACCGCACATGCAGCATCCATCTTTTTTTCCATAAAACAAGACTCTTATCATGGAAAGGACAAAGCATGAATAATTAGCAAAAGAGAAGCTCATGACAACGAATCCTATTTCTGTCTTATATCTTCAGTCCAAACAAATCTAAGCCACAGCTCCGAGGGTTTCGTCAAACATATCAATATTCAGCTGATGGCGCCTTTAATCTGCAGCCAAGAGAACCTCACACAACTCCTCCAAACACTACAGGGAGTTTCCACTAATGATCAAAAATAATAAGGAAATATGAAGTAAATAGCTTATGATGCATTGAAATAGGTCTCCCCATTTATAATACAGCACCCTACATTATCAGATCTGACCTTCTTGGCTGGAAACAAAGCAAAAGTGGAGAGATTATATGGCAGTGTCGTTCCAGCTTCAAAAAGAATGGAATGATGAACTGTTTGATGGATTTTATTTGTTCTCTGGGGAACATTGATAATTAATACAATAGAATAACTTACTGGTACTGTAGTGCTATTTGAGTACAATAACTCAGTTCAAATGGATGAGCACATTGTACCTGTTAACGGCTGTTTGAGCTCCTGAATCTCCACATGCTGCTCAAACTCAAACCCAAATTTACAACTTTTACAATACTGACTAAATTTCTCTTCTAAATCTAAATAAGAAAAAATTAGTAAGTGAAATTTTACTCTTTACTGGGACACAATTTGTGTTTAAATCAAACCATTAGACACCTTTGCCAAAGCATCAGTGTTAAAGCTTCAAAATAGTGTGGAGAGCAATGTTCAGGTTAAAATACCTGTCTCATGGTGGCACTAGAAGTAAAGTCAGGGACTCACTTAAGTCAGTAGGATTCATCCTCTGGGAACCATGAATGTCTGTATAAAATGTGTGCCAAACTATCCAGCAGATTGAGATAATACATTGCATGAGTGAAACATTTTACCAGCTAGAGGAAAAGGTTCAGGGATCACTAAAGCCATTGGGTGACTCTCATGCCAATCCATCCAATAGTTGAGATATTTCAGGCCGACTGACTGACCGACAATGCCACATTCATGAGCATGGCTGGAAACAAGTAACTCTGTAAAAGTGACAGGAAGCAGGGGAACGTTCGTGTTCTCAGAAGAAGCGGAATACTTACAAAAGGAGACCCTAAAAGCTAAGAACTGGTTAGATTATAAATCAAAACAATAGAAAATAAAGAAGTATTATGTGATGTTTTTGTAACTATCTCTCTGGCTTGTTAGTCAAAATCTTATCTGCAAACTGCATTATTGACCTAACTCTTCCATCCCAAACTTTAGTGTAATCATGTGTCATGTGTCAACGCTTAAAAGAATAAACACTGTTCATGTTCGTGACTTTATGACAGATGGTAGCCAAAAGGTCAAAGGCGCACATGGGGCTGACTGCCGAGGGATCAATCCAGCAGGAAACCCCTCTGAGTCTGTGGTGGATCCCCTCGGGAGAGATGCCACCAAAGGCTGTTTTTTGAACTCAGCAGGCTACAAAGAGAGACCCCCTACTTCAGGTCCTGATTCCATGATGGCAGACAGCACCAAGCTTAGAGACGCCTACACCTCATTCATTCACTTACAGGCTCCCAGGAGTCCATTCAGTGCAGCATGCTCCGGGGACAAAACCAATTTAACATTCAACTAAAAATATTTAGTCCATAAACTCCCGCTGACTCGGAATCTGCAAATTGACATTGAGCCTGTAACGAGACCGTAATATAATGAGAAGAATCACTGAACTACTAAGTGATGTGTCTATAATCAACAAACCATAAGAGGTGGTTATGTGGTAAATGACTGTCTCATGTCAAATCATATTATTTGCAAAGAATATTTTTATGCCTACAAACATCACAAAATATGCATGTTGAGTAAAACAAATTGCACGTCATCAGACCTGAATACACAGCACCAAAGGGTCAAAGGCAGTTTCCTCTTGATGATGAAAAATGAAGCCATGTTTCATCCAACAGAGAAATCACCCAGGAGCCCCACTGCCCGACTCTCGCCTGTGACTGGATGTTCTATGATCTACTCTTTACTTAATGAGGTGTCATGTACAGTTTATATAAAAGGTATGACCTTATTAAACCATGAGTGAAAGGGTGAAGCGATAGCTGGGGAAAGATAAATGGCAAGGCTGTGTAGAAGCTCATTTTGCTCACGGGACAAGAAGCCCTCATTCTTCATTATTCAGTGATCTATTACCGGCATTATTGGCTTCATTCAAATGGAGCGTCAGAATAAAACATAGGCAATATGAAAAACTAGAATATCAGATATACTTAAACTGATTTTATTTAGGAAAAACAAAATCTGTCAGAAAAAAATCCTCACTTTTAATTGAAGTGTAGCTGTACAACAATAATAATAAAGAATGACTACAAATAGCAGATTTACATTGAAATCAGCTGTTAAATACAGAAATTAATGAATCAAAGTAATTAAGTGCAACTGGGTTCTTTGGCTTGTGTATCATGTACAACAAAGAACCCAAAGAATGTATTCATGGTACCACAAAGATTTTGCTATAAATGCAGAGAGTGAAAGATTATTTCCCAAAGAGCAGGGCTGCTCTTTAAATCAGACCGTTTTCCTGAGAGCGCTCCAAGCTTTCCAAACCCCGTTCTTGTTATTCTTTTCCTTTAACTTGATTTCTGACAGCCAATTCAATTAGGCTGGATATGTGTGGGTGTAAAAAAAGGCAACATGACAAACTGGGAAGATGGATGGCAACCTTTGCTTCACCATTAAAATCACAATTGCGTCGTATTGAAGCTCAATCCATTGGCGTTTTACCAGCAGCAGCAAAATGAACACAGCTTGGATGGCGGCGGCAGACAGGGCCATAACTAATCACCTTCTGCTGTTCCGTTGTTCGTGAAAATGATCAGTATGCTCAATTTTCATTTTCCCCAGACTTGGAATATCCAGAATCGTTAAGTAAAAGTCAGTCTAACAAACAAATTTGGGCCCAAAAAAATAAAGCTAAAAGCGGACGGAGAATGTTCTAATTCGGTTTCCTTTCCCGACGATAAGGCACAGTGACTCATCAGCCACCTGACCTTAACGGCAGTCCGTGGGGATGTGTTGTCTGGCCGAGCCCCTGTCGGAGTCATCTGGCGCCAGGGAGGAGTTGACCCGTTGGTAGATGAAGGAGTAGAGGCTGACATCAGGGCGCCGACTGAGGCAGCTCTTGCACACTGAGCTGTAGTACTGCCCCAGGAGATCATACACCTCCCCTGCGACGGAGACAAGGAGATTGTGCATGTTGTCTAGTATCTACAGTGGACTGATATCGCAGCAAGCAAAATGTGGACAAGTTTTCAGGAATAATAATTTGCCATATCACTGTTTCATGAGATCATATCGTTTACAACAAAATCCTAAGAGAAAATATTGTTCCAAAACATAATTAATCATCTTATTATTTCATGCATCACATCCTTGGCATTGAAATCAAAAAGTACAAAAAAAAGTGTAAACACAGTTTCATATAAACAAGAAGCAGGCAGAGCAGTTGTTTGCCTTACCAACACTGATCTTCCTCTGAGTGAGGAAAGAGTGCATGTTGTGGACATCTGTCATGAGCTGGCTGTCACCAAAGGTGAAATAGGCCACATCTCGGCCCGCCTCAGCAGCTGCCAGCATCTGGAGCAGAGCTGGAGGAAAAGAAGCCGGTGGTAAACCTCGACAGTGAAAGTGGCACAAAATCTGTTTCAATACAGCGTGAGGATTTACAGGGTTTTTTTTTTGCAGGTTATATTCTCATCTTTTTACTTGTTAGAATACAGCAAGGCTTAAATAAACAGAGGTCTGAAGAGTCATCCATTAGCTGATGTTAACAAAGTGTGTCTCACCAGCCTCTGGGGCATGTACAGTAAAAGGTAAGTAATCGGGGGAATACTTCTCACCCCCGCTGAGAACTCTGGATTAGTTACAAAGAGAGGCCAGGTCTGGCCCCGGAGAGCTGTGAATATTTTAAGAGACTGGAAATATGTCCGCTGATTAATGAAGGCTGGGACAGTGGCAAGTTAATGAGCTAAACTGAAACAACATTTTCAGAAGCAGGCTAAGCTGAATATGTCTACTCTTCAGCAGTTTCTCTTCCCGGCCCTGTTTCAACTGCTTTTTTCAAAACACCCGACAATTATAAAATAGGTGGCTACTTAGGCCACAGAAGGTAAAACCAGGAGGAGAACAGCATCTGAATTACTTCCCGGGAGGCATGCCATTAAGCAGACAGTAGGTGCCTATGGAGGGTTGTACATTTCTACAGCTAATTAACATTAATATGTATGGACAAATGTATAGTTTTCGAGCACACTGGCTCTAAGTCAGGCAGAAAGTGAGAGGCAGAGCTAGTACTGCAAACGGTTAGCATAAACTCTCCTGAAGATCCCTGCTCGGTGACAGTGATACAAGGCTCAGACAAAAAGCTGTAACGGATTGATGGACTCGAGCAGGCGATCAATTTCACTATTAATGAAACATATTAACTTTGTCATTTGATCAATAGAAGGAAGGCGACGAATAGGCCTTAACTAAATGAACGCATTCCCGGAAGACAAATGGATGCCCACACTGATCTGCAGGCGCCTTTCAATCTGACATTTATTCTGTTCCATCCAAGGCGAGAGAGTCTGTTTAGACTGCCAAGTGCGCCAAGATGATCCGAGCACATTTCTCCACGAGATCTACTGACGGCAGCGTTACGTCAGTGCTTACCTTTCAGGCGTGTGTCACCACCAAAAACACCACAGCCCCAGTTCCCTGTAGCCACTGCCGCAAGGTTTTGTCTTTGATCGTCAGGTCGTGCAAAGCCACAGTAGGCCTAAATGGAGAGAGAGTAAAGGGTAGATCAAAGACAACATTAGTAAAGGAAAAGTTAACGCAATGCAAAAGACAATTCAATATGACAGGACAAGTGTTTGGCAGAACATACAAGGAGATAAGTGCACAGTAAAACATTTGCTGCGTCAGAAATAATTCACTATTCACTACATAGTAAACAATAAAAGTCGATAATGAGCAATACTTCGCACATTGGTTAAAGAGAATTGCACTATTTGCAAAAAATAGTATTTATGCTGTAAACACCACTTTTTTGGTGGGAATCTTTGAGGGTAAACATTTTTACACTTGAACTCAAAGTGGTGGAAAATAAATATAAGGCAGTATGCAGCAAATAGGGAGTGATCAATCACTGCTGAACACACAAAGGTTGGTTAGCCTGGTTGAACAAAGGCCAAAGTCTACAACAAAAGAAAACACTGATCTTGAACTGCCTGAAACACCTTGTTTTCAGTTCAGCCTTTTATTCCGTTACTTGTCTGCATCACCACGTAATACATTTGCATAATGCCCACCCAGCGGCTTGTTTAATATGCCCTCAAACATGGTAAAGTAGAGGCCAGAAAGAGTTTAATGCGGACTACAGTGACACAAGCAAAGCATGTGAATTTCTCTGTCGTTGGCTGGAAAAACCAATGCAAAAGTCTTCATCTACTCCCACCATCTGAGGATGTCAAGTAAGTTTTGCCATGTTGTGTGTTTCACTGTTTAGTTTGTGTTTCTGTTAGCTTGTTGAACTTGGCATTAGCATGTTGCGTGGCTAATGTGGCTAGTGTCTAACATTATTACTCCCACAGGCTGGACACTGCACATTATGGACTAAACCCACAAGCATTAATAAGAAGATTTGACATGACAACATATCCGGTGGGTTGTATACCCCATGAGAAATAATGAAAGACCTGAAGGGGGTCTTGACATTCATTTTCACATTGGCAATGAAATGAATAGTGAAAATGAATTGTGAGTGCCCATCCTCCCCTGACCAGTCATAAATTCTTCCTTTGAAAGGGCAGATATGACAGTTAGCTGAACAATATTCGAAACAGGATTGATCTTCATGTTGGTGCATTCTTCACACCCTTGTCAGAGCTGTCAAACTCCTCCATGCTTTCTGACAGCAGACTTGACAACATCAACATCTTGATTTTCTGTTACAAATGGACATCTCTGACGTGGAATATTGCACACATGCTTAAATTCCTGTTTTAAAAAAATCTGTGATATAAATTTAATAATTGCCCTGAGGTCATTTATGTTCATTAAAATTCATTCTGGGCCTAATGGACAGTGTAATGAATAAGATTAAGCTTATTCTCTACAAATATGACAATTCATCAGTCTGTATTACACACATGTGACACTCATCGATAATTCAAATATTTAGCTTGAGAAAAGTAAACATGAGTCAATGTCATTCGCAACTGACATTTGTGATGACATTTCTGATTATCAACCAAATGGACAGACACTAAAGTCACTAAGTGTGCACAAACCAAACAGGAAGTGAAATAGCAAGTGAAGTTTAAACAGAACTTTACTGCAGACAACAAGCATTTTCCAATAAGCTTGACATCACAGTCACAGGAGCAAAAGGCACATGTTTTGTGACATGCAGAGGGCAGAGGAAAAAAATCAAATGAAAGGACCAAAAACACTCGAATTACATAGACAGGATTTATAGATAGAGAAGAAATACATGATAACCTTGTTCAGTTCTCGGATGATTCTCTGTGGGCGAAACTGTTCAAGAAAATTCTTGAAAAGCAGCGCATCAATGGCCACAATCTCTGTGCATCTTCTCTGCCACCCATCTCTGTAAAAAAAAAAAAAAATCAAAGAAAGGGTTTTGCAGTATTTTAGATACAACAAAACAAAAGGATTAGTGAATTTTTCGTAGCTTCATCCACTGGGGACCATGACAGTGCAAAACATAATAGAAGTCCATCCGATAGTTGAGCTAGCATGGCTAAAATTATTGCAAAAGGAGCTAAACTTAACATTTAGTTAAAGCATATAGGTTCAATAAATACCGATATAAATACCTTGGAGTTGTGTCCTGGTGGCTGCCACTCCACTGGTACGTCTGAGCATAGCCTGTGTATTTACTGTACTGCTGTGTACCTGGTAATAGCAAACAGGGACACTAGTCACTCACCACTGCAAAGCATTAACATATTAATTATTATACATGGTCGGAATTTATACCAGGGAAATGTAGGTAAAATCATTGATAAACTTTAAGTGATCATGCTAATAAGATTGAATGACAAAACCATGCTCTTGAAGAACGACCTAAATATATTTTAATTAAATAACATATAAACACTTAACTCAAAGCAAAGGAATATTTTACACAGACATCCAAAACTACGATGTGCTTTAAATAGTCATTGTGGTAACAAAAAGGTGTCTGTAGTGAAGTTCTCCCTCATGTGATCGGATGAAACAAGAGCAGCTGTCTCCTGACAAGAGGAAGGTCAAGTTATTACCCCCCCTTGAAACAACGTGAGAAGCAGCGACTGACCGCCAGCCCACAGGGGAACACTCACCACCCGTAAAAGGGGAGCGGAGGGTGGGGAGGCAACAGCACAGTCAAACAAATGAGGCCACAAATTAACTTCCCATTCATTAGCGCTCATTAGTACCTGGCTGTCGAGAGCACTCGCTGAGATGCTTCATGCAGCAAAGTGAATAAACCAAGTGATTAGTAGTGGGTCTTGGTCAGCAGGTATTCTGAGGTGCACATGGGGGGAGGGAATCTCTAGAGTACACGCATACTCTGCTTGACAGACATTTCACTAATAATCAGCCTGCATCGCACTTTTTTAATATAATGAGCAATCACTGCCTGAATAAGACACTGAAGTACCTAATCTAGTTCAACAGTACGCCACTACAACAAAACCGAATGGGCTAAACTAGTGAAAGGCTGCAACCACAACAACAGCTTTTTACAATCAAACTACTGGCCATACCATAATTTCCTTGATTGTATATTAAGACCATTGAAAGCCCTGAAGACTTTTGGTTTGTGTCTGGATGTTGACTTGGCTGATGATGTTAAATGCTCCCACTATAAAGCTAAAAGGCCTTGCGTTATCTATGCATCCACCTGACCTTCACTGGTCCTCCAAAAATATCAAACTCCATGATCAACCATATTTGCGTTTGAAAGAAACAACCTTCATGAACAATATCAATTATGATTTAGATTTCTTCATGCAGCCCATTTGTCATTAAAAATTCATTTGCAGTGAGAAGGAGATCAATCTTGGCCAGGGGAAAGATGTGTCTGGTTAGTAGAATTAAGAATTAGATTTTTTTTTCTAAATAACAAACAGGTTGCATAAAAATCAGTGGGTATAATTCATGATGGGTCTGAAGGTTGTTCTATTCATGTGTAAATACATCATAACAAAGTGTCTCAAATTTGTTGTGGACGAGAGACAGTAAAAGGTCAGAGGCGAATCTCATTGTCATGTTGACGTAAGAGTGGGCATGTGTATGTAAACAAACGAGGGGAAATCATAGTTGTCTACAATAAGAAAAACATGAAAGGTGCAATATGTAAGAACAGTTTTGATGTTATGTCAAAGTTGTCTATATATTGTGTGCAGAGATATCCATTGAAGTTAGCATGCTAACCTGCTAGCCCCTGCCTGTCCTGTCTCATAATACCACTGTGGATCTAAAAAGGCCATAGTAAGTCATTATAGCTGATATCTGAAAAACTACAACCAGTGTGGGTTTTTTCTTTTATAAATATTGTGATGATAATTGTCTAAAATTCTGTTATTCTGCATAGTTTTGAAGTCAAACAACATAGAATTTTCTTGAGGCAGGGTCCCCAAAAGCCACAAACCCCCTACCACAACCACAGCACCAAAGACACCCAGAGACCTACGAGAAACACTGCGAGTTTCTACCACATTTTTCTGGTCAGTACTGCCGTCAAATGAATCATGTGCCTTCTCCTTGATACTGTTTATACTTTTGACCGCCCCAGTGGAAGCCAGATATCTAGCAATCAAACGAAATTCAATTAGGCTGGGGCACTTTTGCAAATTTCAGAGCAGAGGTAAGATCCATTAGCTTCTCTACTGCATGCCAAAACGTATCACTGGGGAATATGATTTACCACATGGCCACAATGCAGCGAAGGCTTGGACTTTTACAACGGGGGAGGGGGGGGGGGGGACAAGAGATACGGGCAGGGTTTAATAAAGATGATGGAATGGAAGAGTCCATTAGCGGAGCAGGTCTTGGGCAGGTCTTCCAGCTATAATTAATTCTTGGCCCAAGTAATAAAGTTAAGTGGCTTAAGTGGAAGCGAGGGATGGATGGCCGGCATGAAGTCTGAAGGTGACTCTGGCAAAGCAAGAAGACCTGATGCAGCGGTATGATTGCAGATCAGGAGGGCGGAGGCTCTGTTGCCTCACTTCCTGTTCTAACCCAACCCACTTGTTATGTAATGTTAAGGCAGTTGATCTATTTATAGATGATCGGTATTTATGTTGTAAAAGTGGTTACTAAGCAAATTTCTTACTACTGTGCATTTAGTAAATTTAAGCCTAACAAAGACTCTCTTAGTATTAGTCGCCAATATCTTCAGCCAATCTCGAACTTTTTCTGTCTGCTGTTTTAATGCTGGACAGAAAAACATCTACCTGTGTCTGGAAAGAATGATGAAAAAAAAAGAGCTATAAGAAGCTAAAATGCTCTGTAGAGCAGAGGGGAACTGTAGGCATTTTTATTCATTGTTAGTATAAAAAAATGATGATTGCTGCTTTAAGGCCATACAAATCACAATGAGATGGTAAATACATCAAAACACATCTATTTGATTCATGTCATGTTAATTCATCCTTACAAAGGGCCTTCTAGATCTATTTAAATGGAAGCAGTCATGTTTTTCAGTAACCCACCAATCAAATCCAAACACTACTGAATTACATGATTTCATTGTTGCAGAATGACAACTGGATTTGTGTAGGCTTCCTTCTCTTTTGACTTGCTATTCTATATTACATAACATCAGTTTTCTAACCGTTTCATCAAATGCAATCAAGAAGCTACAGTCTGCACAAACAGTGTCAGACAGATAAAAAAAAAAAAAGAAGAAAAAAGGAGTCATCAACCTCCTGCTGGGAGCCCTTAAGTCTAGCTCTTGTTACTGGGTTTGACTGGCCTGTCCCAGCCTTTTTTGTTGCCACTCAATACTGAAGTCAGTGGGAATTACTCAACAGAAACAACAACAGAGCAATCAAGACAGCCCAATCTCCAACTCCCGACTGATGTGGCTCTCCCCTCTGCAGCCAATCAAAAGGAAACATGTGACAAGGACAGATACAGAAAACAAAGCAATTGCCACAAACATCCTTTAGCCTCTTGCTGAGCCAGGGTGGGGTAAATTGAAGGTGTGTGCACTGTGCATTCCATGCTGTGTGTGACTGGAGACGCCCATTGTGTTTTGTCTGTCAAATTATAGGTCAAGCATGAGAAAAGTGAAGCTGGGGAATTATTGATCAGATCTGGATCAACGGACTAAATTGTGAATAATAGAGTAGCAGGATTCCTTCAGTGGAAATTATTGTTAAACAAGGTGTTAGAGTTTTTGTTCACTGACCTGTGATGATCAGACATTCATCATGATCCAGGGCTTCAGTGAAGAGGCGAGAAACAATAAGCTCAGGGTTTATCAGAAAACGGATTTCCTCTTGAACTAGACCAGAACTGGTGACTCCTCCTCCCACAAACTGATTGGCAAAATCCACCTGCAAATCAAGACAATGACTGATGATGAAGAAAACACATTTGAAAAACCATGGCCTTGCTGAATCAGTTATTCAGATACATGTGTATATTCTTAGAAAATGAAATTGCAAACATAATCTAGATAAAAGTATCTGAACATTTTCTTTGAAAATCTTTGAAACAGGAGTAAAACACCTCATGAAAGGGTCTCAGCCCTTTCTCTTTTATTTGTGACAGAATCTCTGACAAGCTGATTTGGAAAGGTGGCCTGAGGTGCTGGCATTACTCAGACATCTGTCGCCCATGCCAAACTGAGCTCTCTGGAGGAGAGGCACTTTAGCATGCTGCTGCCAGGAGCAAATATCAAAACAAGAGAGCAGTCCTACAGTCCGAAGTAAACATTTCCCTCCAGTCACAACATGCTGTTAAATTAAATGCTGACTGATGCCTGTGATATCTTCTCTTGCTTGTGTTCCTTGAGGTTTGTGGGCAGATCTGTGGGTGACACTGATTTATGTATATATTTCAATCTGTTTATGATTTAAAAGAAAATATGCATGACATTGTTTCAGCTCAGACACAGGTGTGACAAGTCATTGTTTTAGTCATAAAGCAGCCATGTGGAACATACAATCCAATTTCAGGATTGACAGTTGTTGCTCATTGGCCTGTAGAGAGCCCAAGCCAACCCCGTCACACACTAAACGAAGGAGCTGCAAAGGGGCGAGCGGCAGTCTGAGAGCACATCTCCCTAAACTGGTCAGTCAACTCTGGGACAGCGAGCCAGCCTCCAAAGTCTGCTTTGACAGGCTGTCAGCTCCACCCCCACCCCAGCAGAGCATCCATCAATCCGGGCCACAGCGTGCCCCAGAGCTGGTCATGTGTGCACGTCAACTGTCAACTTGTGGCAACTGGAGGCAAACAAAAGGTGAAAGGCAGAGCGGGCCGTCCTGACAGTGTACGGGAAACATGGCCGACACCGAGAGCAGAGGAGGCTCAGAGGCCTCGACCCCAGTCCCAGCACACACTCCCCGCGACGTGTCTCAGGCTCCCTCAAAGGCCTTTTCAGCAGTAGTAAGCATTCTGGGTAGAAGACTCCAGAATGTGGTGGCTCAGTGATTGACTACAGTCGACGCAAAAGAGGATGGGGATCAAGCAGAAGGAGGAATATCTTTTAGACTAAGAGCTCCTCCAAGCAAAAGAATAGAATTCTGCAAGGTAACATCGCTCTAAATCACACGTCATGTTGTCTTTCCACAACGTCTCCTCCTCTGTGTCTTACCTGAAGCATTCCATAACCGTCATCCTCAATGGTCCCTTCACAAGTAATGTGGAGCTTTGTGAGCAGAGTCTGTGAACTGAAACACAAAGAATGAACTGTTTTCCACTTATCAACTACATTTGCGACGATGGATCTTTGTTTGCTTCCAAACAGTCTACTAGGTTCAGCAGAGTGAAGAGGTTTTTCTACTATTACTACTAATGATGATAATATTCAATTATAGTGTCAATATACTACACCTTGCCCAATTCAGAGGTTTATCCAGTCTTTTTCGTGTGAATGTTACAAGTCCAGTGGGCTCTGAAAAGAAAAACAGGGAAATAATAAATGTCAATATTGTATCTTACTATATATAACAATGACCAAGTATTCCTGCAGCATTTGAAAATTAAATCTGAACACCTACTTTCCTCAGTGAAACTTTTGAAATAGCACATCAGGGTTTTCAGCTTCTCAATCTTCCTTGAAGAGGATCCCTCAAACAGCCTGACAGCAAGAAGAGATTATGAATTTAATTCAGTTCCTGTTGATACAAGACATTTTATGTTCCTTTTATAAAAATGAAGCACACTTTTTAAGCAAAGCAGGTTATATATAGCACCGCAGCCAACCACTAACTCTTTCAGATTCACCATCTACATCCAAGAGACCAGGGAAAAATGACTCTGTATAACCAGAGACACAAGAGCTCCACTTTGGCCATGTGAGTTCAGTCATGCTTTAACTTTTGACATGAATTAGTTCATCTCTCACTCAGCTTCCCTTTCAATCACTAGCCGATTATGTAGGAGTTCCTTCGTTGTTACGACAATGGAGTTGCCCCAGGCTTGCCATCACAGAGTCACACTCATGAGCCACTTCACAGCACTCACACAAAAAAGGAACAGAGCAAGAAACAGGGCTCCCTCCTTGGGGATACATTAAGAAGCCCTGTGTCCCTTTTAAGCAACAGACTCCTCAGGAGCCAAAAAGGTCAATCCCCCTGAAAAATAACACACAAACGTGCACACACAAAGCTGCTGGTCATGAGGCGCAGTGGCATTAAGCTTGCCATCTCACTTTCTAGAAAACTCTATAAAGAGCCCGTCTTACACGCCACAATAAAGAGAAAGAAATTCCATGCGAGTGAAGTGAAATAACGACAAAAGCTTGATGCACTGAGAGCCCTTCAGGGGCCGGCAAACTCATTCATCGAAGTCAACTCTGGCAGTCATTTCTATTTTTTGTCAGTGTGGCCTCTAGAAACAATCGTGCGCCATGTAGTCCTCAGGCCAAAAGTCTTTGACATAAGACAGCCACTAGTGAGAGCATGCTTTTAGTAACAAATCGCAATATGGTCTTTGGGGAATAAAGAATTAATAGACAATTATATAACATCAATATACCCCCCACAGATGTGCAGAAAGCTATGATGTAACTCAGGAAGTGACTACAGTATGTATACAGCTGGGTTTCTGCATCACCAGCACAGAAAACAGGGAAATCCAGGCTGGAAACTTGAGCTAAATGCACTTCATGTTAAATTAAATACAGTTTGAAAAGAAAAGACAACTTTGACTGACAGTGAGTTCAATCAAACCCAAAAAACAATCTTAATATGCTGTTTTATCTCAGTGCAAATAAGGATCATTTTCAATGAGATAAAAGAACATCTGCAGAAAAAAAAATCTGTTTTTATTTCCTCTACCAATTACTGTGAAACAAAAATGCAGAAAAAGAAAAAAAAGAGTTTGAATCTCTCAGATCTTTATCAAAAGTAAGAAAATGAAAATAAATGAATGATTTAAAAAGCACACACACATTTCACAGCGTCTTTCTCGGAACTGGTGATTCAGGACAATTTTTAGCAGCAGCCTAAAGAGATGACTCTGGCTTTCCTTTCGAATCTCAGCAAAACCTTTATGTGAATGAAATACTGATGCGATTGAACTCTGTTACAGCCTTCTGCAAAACAGCCAATGGCCTTCTCCATTGTCGAAGGCAGCCATCTGAGTCAATGTTAATCTAATTCCTTGTTCCACTTAGGTAATTACACTGTGATGCCAACAGAGATGGGGGGACATGACTGAGCAATGATCTGCAGACTGAATTTTGCATTACACCACCCAGACATCTCCACAGTGAAAGCTTGCAGGGATTAGAAAAAGACGCTGCTGTCCTCCTCTTTGTCCTATTCATATTCATTATTCTAATATATCTGACAAGAGAAAAAACAACCAATAAATAGTGTTGGTAGAGGAGACTAAAGCACACATCTGTCCTATGCTTTAAAATGTGATTGTTGAAGTTCAAATATTTCAGATCATTGTGTTAATAATTAGACTGCTCACTGTCTATTATCAATATATTCTCATTATAAGCTACTCAAGTGTTATTAAGTCTAGCCACAATGTATATATTATTTGCTTTAACACCCAGCTAGATGATAAAATTATTAGTGAGGAAAGTATATACAGTAGTGCCCCCTCATGGAAAGCTGGCACAGCAGCATCATTTACAACCTGACAGTGTAACTTTAAACATCATGTATGAAGCTACCACATCCCAACATTACCTGAAAAAGTTAATGTCTGGGTAGTTGCTGTACTCAGTCCTTCTGGAGTTGCGTCGGGGGAAGGTGCAGAAGAAGGCGTTGGCGAGCAGACATGCCACCTGCTCCTGAGACATGGTGATGGAGTGGCTCATGCCTCGCTTGAGGAGAGGTATCGGCTAGAGGAGGAACACAGATGCAGCGGAAGAAGGTCAAAATAATTTGTTTTGTCAATTTGCCAAACGAGACATTGAAGTATGTCGCATAAATGTAATAATTTGGCACCACTCTATGCTTCTTGAATCAGCCATCATAATTACAATCAACGTCCTGGCTCACAAGAGATCCATACTCCTAGTAAAGGCTATGGGATTATAAATAAACAGTGCATCTGTATAAGCAGTTCTGTGACAATGAGGAAAGCATATTGCAGAGAGACTATAGGGGAGGGGAAAGCATACTCCAGAAAGACTATAGACCAACAAGTAAAGGCCAAATGTTTGAAAATTATCAATTTAGGAAAAACACAGTTCTCACTTTTAAGCTCTCCAACATTCAACACATTCAATACAGTTGGCCTGCTTTCTAACAGATTTTTAGATTATTTTATTTTATTTCAAAGTAGCTACTCAATTTTCTTCTATTAAAAAATAGATTATTCTGTTAAAATTGCCTGATAAGAAAAAGCATTATAAGGAACAGAAATCAACTCAATCCACTCAAACACACAACACAACTTTCTTTCTACTTGTGTGCGGACTGATGCTTAATTTTAATGATGCACAACACTCAGTTTGCCAAAGGCGTCACTAAATACTGTTTTAGGACAAACGTGTTTGCTTGGGTAATGTTTTTATTTGTGTGAGCCCCTTTGAGTGTTAAACAAATTAAACAAGCGTTCTAGTGAGACTTTTTTTGCAAACACGCTTCACTCTTCATTATCCACACGCCAAAGAACAAGATGACCAAATGGACTATAAAACATCAGACAAATGACTATCAATAGCTACATGCCTTGACCTCAACATTTTTAGTACCATTTCACAAGATTATTTGTCATGTCGTGACCTTTGGGATCAACCTGCTGCGGTGATCTACTATGTCACAGACCAGTGAGTCAGTGTTGGTTAGTGATGGCTGTTACCTTGGTACAGAGCTCAGATGCTCTCAGTGCTAATTGCACCATGTCTGGCAGCAGGGATTCAAACAGATGTTCAGCCGCATCAGGCTCCAGGACCTTGGAGAGAGCAGGAGACCTGTTTATGTTTGTTGTTTTGCCACAAAACTCAGCTGTGACATTATTAGCTGTTTGGGAGGATTAGTTTGAGAAGGAGAGAGAACATAAACTGCTCTGAGTCATATCAAAATATTGAGGCTTTATGTACAATCTTCAAAAGAAACAAAGATGAATTATTTTAAAAACCTGTCAAATTTCACTACCCAACCTACAGTATTTTGCATGAAGGTGTTAAACAATCAATATTGAGGGAGAAATATTGTGTCTCATATGATTAAAATACACCAGATTTTAAATGGACAGTTTGTCTATAATAATATCACCAGAACCAAATATTAAACCATCCATGATTTCACAACATTGGGCAAGTGGTCTAAAGTATCTTAGACAATATATACAACCCCTATTTACACCCATATTGGCTACAAATGTCGAAATGATCAATCACAGAGCAATTTCATCAAGGTTGCACGGTCATGCCAGCTGATTAAACAATCTTCCTGGAAGAGATGCAAACGAGCAAGCATTTGGAATAGAAAGGACAGTGTGTTCCCAGGACAAGGAGCCTTGACTGGTGATTTAGTCTAGGACATTTATATTATGGCAAAGGAAGCCTGACTAAACACTGTCATAAGTAATGACCTGGTTGACATCATAAACTGCTCCTATGGGCGTAATAAATGAAGGCAGTTGACAGGGTGAGGCGGTGGATATAGCTGAGGTAGTATAAGCCAAGCTCTTTAAATCAGCACAAGACAGTGCATCAAATCAACTGAACTTAACTCTCTGTATGACTTGATACCGGTCTCTACATCACACCAAACTGACAAAGTAATCAAGCAAGACGCAGGGGTGTGGAAAGTGAGGTAACCAGGGCTTCCATACAGATTTAAGACAACGCTCCCGTTTCGATTCCCCACAGGTCTGAGCAATAAAGCAATCTGCTTGACTGCGTCTGTGGACGTGTGACCATGTAAAAATAAAGCACTCGCGCGCTCATAACCGTAAATACAACACTGGTTGGGCTGGAGAGAGAGAAATGAACAGAACGGATGCTGTCCGTCAAACAGCTTTTCAGTTATTCATAAGGTGTACGTGCACAGATGAATATTCAATGAGGGTGCCTGGCCCGTCACTCTATGCCATTCATGTCTACTTTTCTCTGACACTCAAAATCATTCTGCTACAGTGTCTCCGATCTGGCGTCTCCAGGGGGGGAGTAAGTAAGTGAAAAATGGAGTACATTACATTGCACTGTTGGTCACTCCCTATTTTACTTATGTGCTGCACTGGAAACAAATCAAACATGTAGGATCTTCTGTGATTGGTTTTTAAAATTAAATGTGTTAAACACCAACGCTATATTCTGTGGGCTATACGAGCTGCTTTCCATCGATATATTACAGATATTGTAGTGTACAGCTACAGCCCTTTTAGCATATTAAGACTATTAAAAGACAGATTCACTATTCAGTCACGCAGTAAATAAATTCAGGGACAGAAGCAATAAACAGTCTTCGTTAAGAGGAACTGTGTGTGCCAGCTTTGTAGTAATATACAGTAGGGCATATATAAAGCAAATGTATTTTGCATGAGCTACAATGACATTTGTATATGCAGCTCTAAAAAGTTACCTGCAAGTATATAACATGAAACTCAACAACACTTTTAGCACCACTTTAAATCCAACTCTACATTAATATATTTGTTGGTACTGGACATTTTGCAGCCTGACAACAATCTAATTCAGTAAACATAACACAGTCCAAATCCAGCAGCAACAACAAAGCTTGGCCTCTGGCTAAAGCCTCTCAACATGTTCAGATATCATCTAATAAAATTCCCATTCTAACATGATTTATGACATACAAATGGCACACAATTGATTTAACAGTATAAGGCTGGAGTAAAGCATTCTCTGGGATGTAATGTCAGCCAGTTTTGACAAGTTACTAAACGTGACCTTTTGGCAAAAGATTAAATTATTACTCTAGACTCCGACTTTGACTCTGAAGGACTGCAACATTCTTCCTTGTGAAATCCATTACTGTTCTTGTGCAAAGTGACAGAAACACATTTGACATACTGGCATTCAAGAATAAAGTGTTACATGTACTTTTTTCCTGAGATGTGAGATATCATGAAAACATGTAGCTGATGTATTCTGGATGATGCCATGCAGCACAGTGTGGATGAGTGCTCCCGTACTATAAGGAAAATAAAGTATATTATCTGTCTACTCTTACAGGTTCAACTCAACGGTTTCTTATATCAAACACTCATGTCACAGCGCAGCCCATGTCTCCAAATGGAATATTCCCATTCCCTTTCATGAGCCAGACAGTAGTACAGCCCTCCCTGATTCTCTACACAGGATGACGCAAAGCACATCAAGACAAGAGATGATGGATGGCCTCCAAACAAGGATGGAGAAGACAACCAATGAACCAAGAGAGCTCTGGCCATCATGATGTAACCCAGGCCTATTATAACCTTGGCCTGTAATGAAAACGATTTGACGCTGGGGACAGTAAAATATCAAATAAATAAATAAAAATCACATAAAGAACAAATTTAAAACATGACTTTATAAACTGAGCCCCAGATGTCCAGACAGCACAAAAAGATAAAATATGGATCACATTATATTAACTGTGAGCAAGAGCTGTGACTTTATTTATGCAATGCTGCAAAAACATAAGGTGCATGTGCACACACACACAATGCTTGAGAAAGCCTTGTAACAATAAAGAACTAACCTTTTCATAAAACCTATTAAAACTTTATTCCCAGCCATAGCAAGTATATACTTTAAAACGAAGTACTTTGGACTCTCAGTCACTCTCCATGACAGGCTCATTACACTATATGAACTCATGACTGGGTTAGGGTTCAACCTCAATTTCAAGAAGTTGAGAAACACACACAAGGAAAAACGACTGCATAATTGCGGTGGCTAATTTCTGCATATGGAACTATGATGATATTAGGCCTATGTATCTATGTATATGTAGTATAAATAATCTTTATACCAAGCTACATTTAATCTAGAGTCAAATGAGACATCCTTAATCACTGTTCCACAAACTGAAGGTAATATCAATAACTAATGAGTCATCTGTACTTTCTTTGACACAAACTCTGTGAGAAGCACTAACACTGTTTTGCCTTCTGCTGGGCAATCATAGTGTCATACAATCGATGTTTCACTCGTCAGCTAATCCTTCATCAACATGTGTGTCCATCTGTGGTCACATGACACATGCCAGTAATTCAATGACTCTTCCAAAGAGGTAATTTTTGAAAATAAAAGAAATTTAATTCACAACTTCTGGGTTCAATGATATTCATTAAAGATATCAGTCATCATAACAAGTATTTGTATTGTTTACCTTACTGCAGTACAGATGTAATGCTGTGAAGTCCCATTTCCTGGCGTTTGAGGCACTGTATTTCAATATTGCATTCTGTAACAAACAAATTCAACAATTATATAAATATCTAGAAGCAAATTTTAAAATGTTATTTTAAAGCCAGAATTACTACATATGTGTATTAAAACAACTAACAGTCAAAATTCAGAGACTCAGTTTCTGGGCTCTTGACGCCATCCTATGGTATGATGTGGTAACAGCAACTACAGTGCACTGTGCTGCTTGTTGAGGGTGCAGATGAAAAACTTGCCTTCAACTGAGTTTGATTTGCAAATTTCTTGTTTAAGGTTTCCTTGATCAACTCCCATCGACTCTTATTCTGCCGTTCTTGTGTTTCCTGTAAAAGCAAGAATTGTGTTAGACTCTGCTGGGTGAAATCAGGTTGCCTTTCATATGTAAAGAATAACTGGCAGCATTTTGTGTCTCTTTCTTATAATGATGTAATTAGTTCATTTAATAAGTATTGTGCCTCATCATTTCTGCTCCATTGCTTGCCCAGAAAGTGTCTTATTCATGCACATGCAAATTTGAGATATGAACCACTAATGTGCAATCTGCACAATTAGAAGCAGGCCAGCACATATTTAACAATGTGTATCATTTCCAATTGATATCTTTATAACACAATCTATGATGTTTTTTAATACTATCCAGCCTACAAACGCTTGGATCATACCTCATCTTCTACAGGAAACAGGTTACAAGTGGAACAGGGCATCTTGACATGGACATCATCCCAAGTATCCTTAAACTTGGCAGGATATGGAACAGGAACTTTATCACTTTGAAGAAGGTCTGTCTGTCAAAAGGAGTTAACAAAAATAAATGGCATTAGCACATGTAATAATTGTGTGCAAACCAAATAATCCTGTTGACAACAGAAGACAGGTTTGTGAGACATTCAAAGAATAATCATCATATTAAAGATCATGTTGTTGCATGTAACACTTTGCCTTTGCATGTCTGTAGTCTTGTAGTGGCATAATGTACTAAAAATTGTCAGGAAAAAAAATTATATTTAATTATTAAAGGACCTGAAATGCTGTGAATAATATAAAAAAGAAAGAATCACTCAAACCCTTATCATCACAGTGTGCTGGCCAGGAACATCCTTCAGTGGAGGAAGTGGTGCACCACATTCAGGCATTCTCTTTAGATCATTGATTGGTGTCCCGAGCCATTTGACATCAGGCTCATCAGCAGCAGCAGTTTCCTTGTCTGCATCTTCCTTCTCTGGAGACTTATTTGGTCTGCCCCGTCTCACAGGAAAACCTGACGATGAGGTTCCTGAAAAGAAGTCTGTTATTTTGGCACTGTGTTTGACAGATCTCTCTGAGCTTGCTGAGCATGTCTCAGTTTCTTGTTTTTCTGATCCACTATGATTGTGTGCAACTGTCTGCATAAGCCCACTCTCTTCAGCATTCTTGGAGGCTGGTGACACAGGAATGTCCTCATCCAGGTCTTGTGGCGTCAAGAGTTGGGTTTCTTCATCTGAGTCAGACACAGCAGGTTTTTCAGCATTCTGACAGAGCAGAGACTGAGCTGAGGTGCTTTCAAAGTCATCCTCATCATCCATTTCTACATCCTCCTGGGTTTGGCACACTTCAGCGGCACTTTGGCTTTTTGAGGGCTTAACCAACCATCGTTCAAGAGTATTTTTGAACTTCTGTTGCTGTCTGGGGCTGATTCTTTGATGGTAACCTTTCGTCTTTACACCTCGCAAACCAGTCTTTGGCCGCACATCCATCTTCGTCTCTGTGTTGTTTTGGCTCCTTTCTTGTTCTTCTGACTCGTCTCTGCTCTCAACACATAAAGACGGGACTAAAGAAAATATTGTTTTATGAATGGTGATATACAAATATATAGTCAATAACTTATTTGATAAATACACTGTCAGACAAATTTTATCCATCAAAATGACCTTTGAGAGAAGATGAAGTTCCGGCACTTGTTTCAACCCTGAGTCTCTTTGCTAGAGGTTCAAAGTCTGTCACCGCAGTCATTCTGCAAAAAGAGAGAGCAACGCATAACACATGTTCATATTATTTTAAAACTGAGGTGCATCTTGGCAATTCAAACATAAAAAAAGACACTAAATGTATACTCACAATACAACCTGAGCTGACACCACGAATGAGGTGTTATTTGGTATTCTCCAGACTTGTTTTTTTGGCAATCCTTTCTTCAGTAGGTGAGCAAATCTTAAAATGTGGTAAGCAGCCATACATGACACTAACTATTTTAACAAAGCTCCGGTGCTTTAGTTAAACACATATTTATCACCGTTGCTGTGATTGATAAGTAGCGTTAAGTTACCTAAATAATAAGCGAAAACTAAGTACCTAATGAAAAGGAAACGCTGATTTGTATTTTAATATTATTCAGTTTTCCTCAGATCGTAGTTATTGTCTAAAGATAGTTTGATAAACTGTATAGAAACAACTATCAGCCAACCATACTTTATTAGCTAGCTTACATGCTAACTAGCTTTGAACAGTACCGGATTGTCAAAACAATAGCCTGGCTAAAAATAGCGTCACACACTTCAGCAGGCATTGATTAGAGTGACAGCTCTCTATTATAAATACCTTCAAAGTACACTAAAAGAACATTTGTTGCTCTTTGGTTAATGCTAAAACACACAATGGTATATTTATTTTACTGTTATTGACGTCTGCTAATGTTACAATTCAACAGGACCGCCGCTCAACGCCAAAATACTTCCGCCTACGACTGACGTAACATACTGAAATAACGCGAGATCTCAACGTTCATTGAGCAATGATTAATTTCGATGTATTAAATTATGCAGCAATTTAAATTCAGCACCATCGAAACAAGGCTTTGTTTTATTGTAGACTTACTGTCTTTTATGTTAATGATGAATAATGATGATGAACGGAGAAATGACCGAAACTCACCCATATAATCGTATTATTTATTATTATTTAAGCGTCAGTTAACACTTCCCTTAAGTTACACCATAGTGTTTGTTAACGTTTCGCTGTTAAATCCTTCCACAAATATTTACTGCCATGTCACTCCACCGTTGCACTTTAAGCCGAGTTCCTTACCTGTACTAAGCCATGCCCACCTTGACGCACCTGACCAGCGAGAAGGAAGCAAAGACGCGGATCTTGGATTCATTAATAGTCGTCATACATTCGGCTTAATGGGGACATAATCTAAACGCTATAACTAGGATCATGGTCAGAAAAAGCATATTATTCGTTGTTTGTTTGCTGTGTTGTGTTTCTGGGATTGACAATAAAGGTAAGTCACGGCTGATTTGGGTTGCCTGTTGTGTAGTTTTTCGATGGATCTTGCTTTTCTTTCCTACATACCAACAAAGATTGTTTTACATTTTGAGAAGTTTTTTGCCATCAAACCAGATTATGTTCTTAGTTGATTTGTTTTCTTATTTTAAAGGCCTAAATAATTCCTTTGTGGTTGAGTTACCTGTAGGTGCTTTGTGTCCTGAGAAGAAAGAGCATTAGTTGCCCTTAGAACAACTTTTCAATATTTATATTTCTTCCAGACATTTTCAATGAGCTTCCATTAAAAACCTTCAAGTATTCCATTGTAAATCCTGAGATAATTCACAGATGGACAAGGAGCATCAACAGACAGCCAGAGGAGGTAGATAACAATTCTGATGAATGGTCTTTTTAACTAATGTTTTAACATGACATCATTAAGTTCCTTGTTTTTACCCATTGCAGAAATATGGAGAGGACACAGTATCATATGCACTGAACATAAACAACAGAAAGCACCTCCTTCATCTACAAAAGAACAGGTATGTGCACAGAGTTACTGACATCATTGTAAGTTTGTGTTGATGCTTCCTATGTATTAATCTGTGTGTTCTTTTCTCTTCATGTCAGAGACTTTTTACACCCAAACTTTGTTCAGTATTCACATGATGCCACTGGTAACTACAAGCCAGCATATCCAAAACCAAACGTAAGTTGACACCTGGTTTGTAGGGCTGGTTTAAGCCTTTATTGGGCAAGTGACTATTTACTATTTGTTTACAACAGAAATACATTTTTGTTATGTCCTCCAATAACACTCTATGGTTGAATTTGAATTTGAAGTATTAAGTATTTCAATGAGTGCCCTATAAAAGGTTAATCATCAACCCGTGACCCTGTTTTTACCTCTCACCTTACTTTTTTTCCCCCTGTTCCCAGGTGCATTGCTATTACCATGGACAGGTGGAAGGATATGAGGATTCAGTGGTAGCACTCAGCACATGCTCTGGTCTCAGGTTTGAACATCTCTCTTGTATCATTTCACAGTATTTTGTTGTCCAAATGAATGATTCAGAGCAACAAAGTCACTTTATTGAAGTTTTGTCTGCTGTTATGCAGAACATAATTTATTACATGAAATATCAGTTTGACCATTTTTATGTCATTTTTCATATGTTAGCCATATCGTTACATACCAGAATTATCAATAAGATGTGACACTGATATCAGCCACATTACAAAATCACAAGCAGAGTCACACGTTAAAGTTTGACAGTTTTCAATCACCTCAGACATATTTTAATCCACTTATTATACTATATTGGGTCTTCTAGATTCAGGATTCAATACTTTATTGTTGTATCAACAGGGCTGATTGAAATTTGTGTTTGTGAGCTCACAAACAGAAAAGAGACAAAATAGTAAATCCACAGATTTTAAAGCACTTATAATAGCCCTTATAATCATAAAAATGTAAAACAAGTGAGTCAAACAAAATCCAATATATAGGAACACCTTAAATCAAACACTAGTAGGGAAATTTAAAGCGACATTGAACAACCCACGAGAAAAAGTGCTACCTGGATGTTCTGGTCTTAATGCTTTCAATGCTTGTTAGTCTTTTTAAGAAAGAAGCAATCTTTGGTTCTTGTCAGTCAGTCTTCATCAAATTGATCTGTGCACTTCTCTTCCTCAGTCAATATCTTGGCAGGGCCTGAGACTGCTACACCCTGACTTTGGGACAGAATGAAAGCATTTCTTTTATGATTTATCTGTTATGAACATCTTCTCTGTAGGGGTGTGATCCACCTGGGAAATGAGACCTTTGGACTTGAGCCTGTGCCACAGTCTGCCACCAACGATCACCTTCTGTACCTCCTGAAGGACGTCGAGTCCGACCCCGTCACCTGTGGTGTCGTCGATGAGGCCGCATCATCGAAGCAAAGCCACGAACCCTTTGAGCCCGGACACTCGCTGTCTTCTCTGCTGCGGGTCAGGAGACTTGCCGTGTTCACCTGAGCTTATTGTTTGTTTATGGTGTGAACTGGTTTTGATTCAGCTGATGCATTTCCTTCTTTACTGTTTGTTCTTCTAACAGAGGAAGCGCAATTTACCTCAAACCAGTTATGTGGAGTTGGTGCTGGTTGTCGATAATCTCAGGGTGAGTGTGTTAATCTTATCGAGGCTAGATGAAAGTAAATGAACACTTTTGTACTCATTGGCTCATCAGCCTTGTGCATCATAAGTATTAACCAGTCAGTCAGAACTGTTGGAAAATTATTTCATTTTTGTGTTCACTGTATTTCCAGTATAATTTTCAGAAACAAAATGAGACAGCGGTACGAGAGGAAATGGTGGAACTGGCTAATCTGCTGGATGGGGTGAGATTTTAAGTTGTTTGTTTTTGCTAAGTCTAATGTTTTTGTGCTCTTGCTGTGCTATGCTTTCTAATCTTTTACTTTTATTTTCTGTTCCAGTATTACAAGAGGCTGAATATCCGCGTAGTGCTGGTGGGCCTGGAGATTTTTAAGGAAAGTAATCCCTTTAGTGTGGAAGGCTCCGCAGGAGAGGTGTTGGGGAGGTTTGTTAAGTGGAGAAAGACTTCTCTATTGCCGAAGATCAGACATGACATTGGTCAACTCATTGTGTAAGTAATATGCATTCTTTTCATCGTCCAATTTTTCTGAAATATAGAGTCAAACTTTTTATTTATCTATTATTGCATTTGTTTCTCAGTGGTCGGCCCACTCTGTACGACGGAGGTGTGTTAGGTATGGCCTTCGTGGGCACAGTCTGCTCTGAAGCAAGCTCTGGAGGAATCAACGTGGTTAGTTCAACTCCCTTTTAACTTCTAACACCAGATGACACCACGGTGCTTTGGCAGCATGGGCTGTTGTGCAGAAACTGATACTGTCTGCATACTGTGTGTCTGCATTATTCATGGGAGGTTCTATAAGTGTAGCTCATTTTCTAATGCTCTGAATAACACAGCAGTCAAACAGGAAAGACTTGCCTTGACAAGTCCATGACAAGGCATCTTGTGTTTGGCTTATTGGAATCCTAACAATTTTTTGCACTTTGATACAGTGTTTTAATATAACTGAAATGTAACATTATAATAATGATAAATCACCTAGTTTTCCAATCCATGATCATAAATTCAACTATAGAAACTATGAAGAATGTAAACACTGAATGAACCAGGTGTGTATTCACAGTTCAGAGACAACAACCTGGCTTCAGTCTCCACTGTGGTGGCTCATGAGATGGGCCATAACCTGGGCATGAATCACGACGACGACCGCTGCAGTTGTGATGGAGGAAGCTGCATCATGTCAGCCGGTGCTAGGTAACCCATCCTTCACAAATACTTTTTAACCCCTTTACATTGAATTAAAAATGCATTAGGTAAAATCCTAGAACATCGTCCTCTGTTCTATGGTCCAAGATTGTTTAGTAATGCGAGGCCTAAAGAAATGGTTATTTCCATTAATGGTTTATCCTGTTACTCTGTAGTGGTTCCACCCTGTTCAGCAAATGCAGTGGAGAAGACTTTGAGACGCTGATCATCCGTGGTGGAGGCGAGTGTCTGAAAAACCAGCCCTCTCCATCGGATGTGATTGGTATTGCTGAATGCGGCAATGGCCGGCTGGACAAAGGAGAGCAGTGTGACTGTGGCAAACCAGAGGTAGAGTACTGCCAAATCAAGAACAACTTTTGGTGTAACACTAATGCACAAATTTGTTGGTAGCTTTACAGGCAGTGCACTAACATCATGTTACAGCCTCATTGATCTTAAAATAAAAGTATTCAGGTGTTAAATTCTTATATTGTTTCTGTCTTGTTAGTGTGGTGACAAGCATATGGTTTTCTCTGTTTCTATGTCATATAGGAATGTGACAATAATTGCTGTGATGCTGCCACCTGCAAATTTACCGCCGGGTCGTCCTGTGCTCAGGGGAGCTGCTGCAACAACTGTCAGGTCAGCGCTATGTTGGACTTTAAGCTGGAGTTATGGAGCTTATAACTGCACTGAATTACATTTTACTTATGGTATGTTGCATATGATTGTTTTTGGTTTAGATCAGAGTTTCTGGAACACTGTGCAGAGGGTCTGTCAACACCTGCGATCTTCCTGAATACTGTGATGGCAAAACTGGCCTCTGTCCCGATGATTTCTATATCATGGATGGCTTGGCCTGTCATAATGCATACTGCTATGAGGGCCGATGCCAGACGTATGATTTCCAGTGCCAACATCTCTTTGCACCAGGTACATTCAATAATGTCTGATGCAGAGACTTCTGTAGCTAATTAAACTCCAGAAACATTTAATCTCACTCTGTTTGTGTTACACTGAAACTATGGATAATCCAGTCTATAACACATCAGGAGGCACTGGTCACCTGGCAAGATGTTAATTCACTTCTCTTGTCATTAATATTTCATCTTGGATATTATGTCTCTCCTGGGCAGATCCAGCAAGAAAGGCAGACGATATTTGTTTCGAGTATGCAAATACCAGGGGAAACTTATTTGGGAACTGTGGAAGAAACAGCAGAGGAGAGTTTATCAAGTGTAGTGTAGAGTAAGTACTCTGTTATTTAATTATTGTGTTGTGGATATATATAGTATATGGTATGTATGTTACATTTAAGATCACAGGATTGAAACTCCTAAATCATCACAAAGCCAACTTATTGCAATTGTTTGGGGTGGATTTGAGATATGCAACCTTCTTTTGTCAGTTAAAGGATAAATTTGTTTTTTTTTTTCTGACTGATTGTGTTTTCTTGAACCTGAACGGCAGAAACGCCAAGTGTGGAAAGGTGCAGTGTGTTGATGTGGACCTCAGCACGATCCCTCCTGGTGCCCAAGTCAGTATCCAAATGGTTCAAGGTTCAACTTGTATTAATGCAGACTTCAACCTCGGCACAGATGTGCTAGATCCTGCTTATGTTAACCCTGGCAGCCCTTGTGATAAAGGAAAGGTAGGTAGACTTGAATGACTGGAACCTATTCAAGAGACGATGTAATCATTAATGTGATCTGACTTGTTTCAGAACAGTATTGACATTGTTAGCATTGTTATTCTTGGCTATGACACTCAATGACTCATTTTGATTGCATTAATAAGTTATAAATCTTCTCTCTCAGACCTGCCTGGACTTCCAGTGTGTGAATGCCTCTGCTCTGCTGCCCAACTTGGACTGTGATGCCCGGGCCACTTGCAACAGCCGAGGAGTCAGACAGCATTTTCTTCACTTTCTTTACTCAGTTCCCAGCCAACAATGACTTTGTCTGACTTTGCTGTTGAAATGTTTCTTTCAGGTATGTAATAACCTAGGGCACTGCCACTGTGATAATGGGTGGGCCCCACCTTACTGTGACAAGCCCGGACGAGGTGGCAGCATAGACAGTGGTCCTGCTCAGATAGGTGAATTGATTTTTATCACACAGAAAGTCAAAGGCACTCTACTGTTCCAGTTCACTTAATGACACACTCATAAGCTCTAATTGGGGCACCGTATGGAAATCAGCAATTACATTTTCTAAATGCATAATATATACATGGTAATCTAATACAAGATTGCATGGCCTATAGTAATTTATATCAAGGCTTCATATTGCATATATATTAATTATTGTCCTTTGCTGTGACCTTTTCTACCTCAGACCACTCCCTCAGGAACGGCCTTTTGATCTTCTTCCTGTTGGTTGTTCCCCTTCTGGTCCTTCTTGTTCTGGTGCTGCTTTACTTCTTCAAGAGAGAGTCCCTGGATCCATGTCTAAAAGGAGACCTTGCCAAGCGTTTTAAGTAAACATCACCTCACTTTAAGAACATACTAATAGTGATGTTTTGTATTTTGATGAAAAGAATATTGCTTTTCTTTTTTTGCTTTCACAGGTCTCGTAATGCTCACAGTGGAAATGCACATGGCCAGTCAAACAGCAATGTTAACACCATAACCCAGCCTCCAGCACAGGCTCCCCCTGCTAGGGTAAATATTATATAATAGTATTAATATATATAATAGCATTTGAAAGTGTCATTGAAAGTGTCTTCTAGTCCAATTGACACTGTCCAATACCAACTAAGTTTTTCTCTCAAAATCGTTGAAACTATCAAGCCCTGTCTACTGTCTGGTTTTAGCACTTCTGTATCCTGGGTTGCTTCAAAACTGCCTGTGTACAACCTCTTTTATAAAAAAAACTTTAAACAATGTATCTAATAATAAAAGTAATGCTGAAAATGAAGTCATGGAAGAGAAAAGAGGTCAATATAAATTGTCTTTTCTTTCTTATTTCAGCCTGAATACCCACCTGCTACCTCAGCTCCCATTTCTAGGTATGAACTAATTTAACTTTTTTTTATTCCAATCAAATTTCCTTCACACACAGATGGAATTTGAAGCTTTGAATCCACCAACAAGCCTGTATAGTACTGGTTTAACTGAATTTGCACACAACTTGTCAGTTTCAGGTATGGAGAACTGGATTATTGGAATACAGAAGCAAGCGCTGCCCCTGCACAGCCACCAGCTCCTCGGCAGGGCCCCGGGGTGCCCAAACCAATCCCACCCAAGGAGCCACCGAACTGATCCTCTTTTTACTCAATGTCCTCATTTGTACTGTGAATGTATTGAGTTTACTACAGCTCAACCCTGTATAAAGAGACTATTTTAAAACACTGTGATATTAATAGACTCACTGACTCTTGCAACATGGTGGTGGATGAGGCTGGAGGACATATGTATTGGCATATGTGTGTTTTATTCTAGACTTCTGTCTATCACTCACGGGAAATACATGCACATAAAACTTTTTTTTAAAATCACCAAATCTTTTGTATGTTATGTATGATTTTCAAATTATTTAAAATATTTTGTGAATTTAAATTTCATGAATTGTAATAAAAAAAACATTTGTTTCTCTGAGCTGTTGTAATAGTTTTGTACTGTACTGGTACTTTACTGAGTCTCAACCTGGGCCTGTGTTGGTGTCAGAAATGGGCTTAAAGCAAGAAAATGTTTTTGCTGTGTCTTTGCAATTTGCTTAATCATTGAGTTGTTCAATAACCATGGAAAATGCTCCAAAGTGAAATGCACTTTATTTGCATCTTCTACTTGATGTGTTGACAGTTTAGACACTTCAGGGTGGATTATTTCTCTCCATGATAAAGAATAAATTACTTAAACCACCATTTATGCTCTTTGGTATAGAAACATTAATATTATTATTATTATTATTATTATTATTATTATTATTATCATTGGTGGTAGTAGTAGTAGTAGCAGTAGTAGTAGTAGTAGTGTACCCCAAGTCCTTAAACCAGTGATTCAAAACTCTTTCGGCCTGTGACCATTTCAAAGAAGAAGAAGAAGAAGACCAACATCAGCAATAGTCATCATCATCATCATGAAGGCTTGCTCACCATGCTTCACTGTGTGGGCTTTTATTTTGAAAAAATTCTAGCCGGAGGTCACGTGTCTCCCTTACGTTTTGACGCGTCATGATGCGGAAGTTAACTGTCACCATAGTCACAAACATCATGTAAAAAGCGGAGTTTTACAGCGGAGGTCTGGTGGCGCATGGCTGCGGAGGAAGCTGGAGCTCGGGCCCCGGCCTGTCTGTGCGTCCTCTGCGGGCTTCCTGCGGCCGGGAAGTCCACGCTGGCCCGCAGGCTCCTCGGCACCGCTGCACAGGTCGGGTGGAGGGCCAGTGTGGTGCCGTATGATGACCTGATCCCCGAGCGTGCCTTTTACACCAGAGAGCTGGAGGACGGTGTTAAAGTGCAAGACATGGTGAAGACAGCTGAGCTAAATTGGCAGATTTTTACTGCAGGTTTAAATGAGTCACTGACTCAAAAAGATCCATCTGATGACACAGTGTCCAAAACTAATAGAAAAGCACAATGTGAATTATTTTAAGTGAGCTTTCCCTTTAATAGTAAAACTACTAATATAATGTCAATGACACTGGGAGTTACAATAATTATATTGTGAGAATAACATAGATATTACAGAAAATAATTACAGTATTATTTAAAGGGTGTTCCCCATTGTGGGATGAATAAAGGTTTATCTTATCTATAGGAGAGTGGTGAGTAAAAGGTACAATAAGGCAAAAACTATGAAATCTGATAATTGAGTTTGTAAGTTATTATTTAAGGCTCTGAGAACTTGTGAATTTTCTTTACTATTTTCTGACATTTTATAGACTAAACTATAATAGGAGACATGTATGCGCAGTATAAATCAGCGTTTGGGTTTCTATTCTATGTTCCCCTATTTAATATTCACTTGTGTCATAATAATGTATTTTCTCCCTTTCCAGCACACTGAATGGAAGTTACACAGACAAGCAGTTTTGCACTGCCTGGAGCAATTCTTGGAGAAACGTCAAGTTTTGGCCGAGCTGCCAATGAGCTGTCGGATCAACACGGCTGCATGGGAACAGTGCATTCAAGCTCTCCTGCTGCCTGATGCTCCAGACTGCTCTCATGCCGACCGGGCACCGCTTCTCTTTCTACTGGATGACAACTTCTACTATCCAAGCATGAGATATGAAGTGTACCAACTTGCAAGAAAGTGTAAGCACTCAAGCGCAAACTCAAACAAACAAATGCATTCGTGAATATTTTCATATTTTCATTTTGTCTTTTCTTGCAACACAAGAACAAACTGGATGTTTGAAAAATTTAAAGGCAACTTTTACTTTCATGAATTACTGATTCTAAGCAAGTTTTATATACATACATAAATTTGTTTTAGTTTACTGATTACCACTGATACTACTGCTGGACAACAAGAAATATGTGTAAAACTTGTACAGTATGGGATAACATGCCATATGCCTTTTAAATAGCCCCCCTTTGGTTGAATTCATTTGTGACTTGTCTTTTCAGATTCGTTGGGTTTCTGCCAAGTGTACCTGCACTGTGACTTGGAATCCTGCATCAGCAGAAACCAGGGCAGGTCTGAACCCATTCCCACTGAGGTGATACAGGAGATGGTGAAGCGTTTGGAGTGTCCAAATCCACAGAAGAACTCATGGGAGACCAACAGCATTTCACTAAACACCACAGATAATTTGTCCAAATGTGACATGTAAGACAACAGAATACACAGCTATTAACAATTATTACTGAAGTTCACATGCATTGAATCAGGTACTCACTCGTTGCCTCTGTCTGTTTCTCTTCCTGTATGGCTTCTCCTCAGCCAGAGGGTGATGGAGTTGATCTCCTCTGCACTGAGCAACCCGCTGAGCCCGGTTGAGGACAACACTGCACAAACGGTGTGTCCATGTAGCTCCCATCAAATCAGTTAAAACTAGGGTTTAAATATGCACCTGCAGAAGTAGGGGATTTATTTGTGCTTTGGTTTCATACTGTTGCAGGAGGCTGACCGCCTGAAATGTGCCACTAGTGTGGTTCACCAGGCCGACCAGGCCTGTCGGCGGCTCGTCTCTGAAACAATGAAGACTGCCAGAGGTCAGTTGTGAGGTTTATGAACATTTGACATTTTACTCATTTGCTTCCCAGCATAATGATCTTTTTCTCACCTTTAGAAAACCGAGTACCACCAGAGCACATGAAGTCTTTGGCTGCTCAGCTGAATGAATCCAAAGCAACATTTCTTCTCAACCTGCGGAGACAGTTGCTTCAGGAAGCACCTTTCACTCAGGAAGAGGACATTGATGTGGAACGTGTGGTGAAAAGAGCAGTTGACGTTTTTGATTGTGAGAGAAAGGAAATCCTGTTGAAAATCATGAATGAAAATAAATGACTTGAATCTTTTCTTGAATTTTGAAGGCAGATTTAATAGCATCAATTCAGACACTTGCTCGTCAGTTTGCCGACCATTGTTGCACTATATCAAAGAAAATGTATGTATGCTATAAATGTATCTAGTAATTAACAATTTGAAATAAATATTTTTATAAAAGTGAAACTGTCCTCAAAATGTATTCAAAATCAAGATACAGTGATACACTAGTGGTCATCTACATGGTCTGTTTGCTTTCTTTCTGTCCATAATAAGATCACAAATACTTGTATGTGATCCACAATCACATACAAACAAGTTAACCAACTAAAAAAGTCCTTACTTTAGACAAAGATTTACACAAATCTCAATATCAATATTGAATCTATACAAATAAGAAGTGGCTACAGTAAAATTAGTTGTACTGAAAATGTACAGTACCACAAAACCACGCAAGACAAATTATAAATATTTGTAGAAAAATGTTTCATGGGTATAAATTGTTAACAAAAAAGCAAGAAAAGCAATTTTAAAATCTATGTAAAATCTTACAGTTTCATTTGGTTGACTTCTGCAGTCCATGGAGTGAGGTATAAATAAATATGAGAAGAGCAGGCAGGATTAAAATGAGTCTGGCTGGACACAAACTTGTTTTGAGCAGAAAATGAGCCAATTTGGCTGTCAGTCTCTGAAAATCCCACTTCAGTTTCTCACAGCAAAATATGTCCAGCTGATTTGACTGAGATAGAAACTTTGGTGTATATTTAGACTAATAAGCAACACACAGATGGTGGACAAGCTTAGAGTTACAAACAGCCCTACAATGACTCCTGAGCTGGTGATGCTCATGTCAAGTGTTAAATACCGTAAATGGGTATTTTACTTAAAATGTCTCATCTATCGCTGTCTGTGTAATTGTGATTTAATATAGGAGCTGAATGAAAGGCTGGTGACTGCAAAGTAATGAGATATGGCCAAACACAAGCAGCTGCACTGGCGAAGAAGGACAGTGGTCACAATGTTCGAATACTGACTGTAGGATAAGTGTGAAATGACTGTGTGAGCTTCTGTTTGTGTTTCTACTGCAGAGATGACATATTGCAAGATGTTCCTCTTCTGTCCACTCATTGTATGTATCAATCCAAAACTAGTATTGAAAGACATGTACACAGTAAGGCAACAATATAGTGCAGTTAGTGAGTATAAAATAAAAAATGAATAGCAAACTGTACAAAACAAAAATATATAACTTAAATTTCTGTCATCATGCTGCATAAGCAATATACTGAATACACCAGGATCTAAGACTCCATATGCATCTATGCTGCAAGGAATCACTTTTTATGTTGTCCACGCGCAAAATGGCAAGCAAAGTCGTATCTGTCTACGCACATGTGGCCACAGATGTTGCACTGGAATGGATGTTCGTAGCCATGGCAGCCCATGTGAATGGTGTAGAGGATATTATCCAGAAATTGAATATCGCAATGTTGGCATTTATGCAGGAGCTGTTGGTCCAGTATGGTAAGGGCAGGGGCGGGTGTGCTCGGCTGGCTGTTGCTAACACTCGCAGTAAGCGTATTGTTCTCAAAGCCAAGGCCTGGAACAGGACTGCATGAGGTGGGAGACTCTTTTTTAGGTGGTGAAGTCTGCACTCCATTTGAACACATTGCAGGATGTTCACTGGAGACCTGCTGTATGAGGATGGGCTTCTGGTCTGTTAAGGACTCCCTGTCAGGGGATGCGGGAGTCTGGGACTCAGGGTGAAGGTCGGCCAACTGGCCTGCAAGTGTAGACAGCTGGTCCAGTGGGTTAGTGAAAGTCAAACCATTAGCACCTCTGTTGCGAGAGTCATTCTCATCTACCTTGGGAAGGTTCTTATACTCGCTGCTGTTCAAATGGTGGTGGATCTTGTGAGACAAGTCATTCAGATAATCCGACTTCGGCAATGCCATGGAGGGAGCGTTGAAGTTGATGAGCAGTCGTCTGCCGTAGCCCAGCGAGCCTGTCCTCTTCTGCAGGGAGCTCAACAATCTCTTGTTGGAGAAAGGAGAGCGGACGACCCTCGTGGGCAGAAGCTTGTGACGGCGGCGGCGATGGTGCGACAGGTTGCTGCGGTCGCTACAGCGGAAGGCGCAGAGGTCACACTTGTATGGCTTCTCTCCCGTGTGTGAGCGCATGTGGGCTTCCAAGTGGCGCTCGTATGCTGAAGCGAAGGGGCACAGCTGGCAGCGGTGAGGTTTTTCTCCTGGGTGACAATCAGAAAAGGAAATAATTAAAGTTATGATCTTTATATTACCGAGCATACTTTCCTTTGAAAGACTAAACAGGAGCGAGTCAGTACTGTAACTCTGAACTATCTCTTTAACCAAATAACACATTGGATTTTGAATCTGACTCTGTCCCAGGGATCTGCAGATGAGAGCAGACTCAAGGTAGCACACTCTACACCTTATGTGAGAAAATGGACATGTAGCTGATCGTTTATGATATAATTATAAAGTAGTAGTTGATTGGGAACATTTCCAATGAAAAAGAAAATATTTTTAGAAATGTCACCTAAACTTCTTCAATGGACCCCCCTTGAGAGCCACTGCTATATAACAGTTCCTCAGGAGTGTGTCTACATTGTCTGTTCAGATAGATGTTTTTTAGGGAGGGTGCTGCCTTAGTGAATGAATGGGAAAACTGACCTGTGTGGATGCGGATGTGCTCTATCAAACGAGCCATGCCCTTGTTGGCATAGCTGCAGTAGCTGCACTTGTATTTTCCATCGCAGGTTCTCTCCAGACCGTCCATCTGTACATCTGACCCTTCCTCCATGGACAGACTCACCTCCACAGAAGGAGGGTCCAGACCATTCTGCTCAGTCCTGGGGGCAACTGCAAGCAGACACAAAATGACTTTAAGATTCCACTCTCTACTTACTAAAGATGTATTGCTGTACAATGTATTATAGTCTCTTCCCACCGGCTTGAAAGGGCTCGGCTGACTCTTTTTCTCCACAAACAGAGCCTGAGATCATGTTGACATGCTGGGTTTGCTGTGACAGGTATTCTTGAAATTCCCTCACAAAATCCACAGGCTCGGTCTTTATCTCTTCCATTTTCCTTCCTCTGTAATAAACCTGAAAAGATCCAGAAGAAATGAGTCGACAGTCAGGTGTGAGACAACTCTGCTTTCACATGTGACTGATGATAAACTACAGAAGCTAACGCAACATTAGCGAGCAGCTATTAACAACAATGCTAACGCTACCTAGCTAGCTCGACCCTTGCAGCAATTTCATTCTTACTAATACTGACTATCTCACACTATCCTCAACACAGTTCATACCTCACCTTTTAGAGTCTAAGTAACATTATCGCCAAGTACAGAGAGGAAGAAAACTGGGCCCTTGGCATAAATTATCCGGCTAAAATTGTCACCAAGTGATCGCTTCCGTTATTCCTGATACGTCTGTGTCCCCCGAGAAGCAACTGTTGCCTTCGTGACTATCGGAAAAATACCTGAAACGATTTTCACACTCAAGCGACTCTCCAGAACGATTTTCAGATAAACATGGGATTTGTATATGTCATCCATATCGCCAAGAAGATTTAGTCCGTCCCTTTCATATAACCACGATATATAAATTAAAAATGCTAACACACAGCCTTAAAAGGAGAGTGTTCGACTCGTACAAGGGGCACCTGAAGGCAGCATCACATGTAAACATTATCTAACAAATCATGGCTGCCTTGCTAGTCAGAATTTTATCAAAGGTGAGTCTGAACATTAAGGACATAGTTATTTACATTTGCAGGGGTTCTGCATTGTTCTGAACATATTTTCCACTGTATTCAATACCTTTATTGTTGAATTACATAACCCGACTGGCTCTTCCTAATGTGACGTTAATAGCTAGCAAGCGGCTAATGTTAGCATTAGAGCACAACTTGTTTCTTTACAAACTCAGCTGATCACTAAAAGGAAACGTGAAATTTACTAACTTAACATTACCAGTGACTGATAGTACTTATATCTAAATTGTGCATTTACCCAGACACTCAGATAGACATTTCCACTGTTTGTCTGTCCTGCTTTCAGTCTTGCAGACAGGTCTCTCGACCATGGGGTGCATGCCAGGCTGGATGGAGGAGCTTATCCAGCAACCCTGCCACTAACATGGCTTTAGACCAGGCAGCTGGGATGGTGTCCTTCCCTCCCCTTCAGTCATACTCAGAGGAGGAGAGCATGATGAGGGAAGCAGGTGAGCTGTCAATCTGGTAACACCTGTCCTACTGATTCATGTGACACGTGACACTCATCTAAAAATTTGTCTTGTTGTTTGACAGTGAAAAAGTATGCCCAAGAGCGCATTGCACCAGTTGTTTCAAAGATGGATGAAAATTCAGCTATGGATGAGGAAGTGATCAAATCTCTCTTTGAACAAGGCGTATGTAGTTTATTTGATTGTAAATTAACAGATGTGTAATTACAGTCAGAGAGTCAGTGTCAGTCTTTCTTTTCTATCTAGTGACTCTCACATTTTTTACAGCTCATGGGCATTGAGATTGACCCAGAGTATGGTGGTACTGGCTCCACATTCTTTTCCTCCATTCTGGTCATCGAGGAGCTGGCGAAGGTGGACCCCTCTGTGGCCGTGCTCTGTGACATCCAGAACACGCTGATCAACACACTCTTTTCCAAACTGGGCACACCAGCTCAGAAAGAGCAGTACCTCAGCCGACTGTCAATCGACATGGTGAGCAATCTCACATCCTGTCTCTCAGTGTATGGCATGTAACACTACATTGTTATTGTGGCGTGGATCGAATTGTATATTCCTCATTGCATTCTGAAGACAATTATGACAGAAGGGTGTTGTTAATTGACCAACCACATTGTAGATCTCTGTGGATATTCTGCACTGGATTTGCTGTAATGTTTTCCTGCACTTCCTTGTCATGTCACACAGGTTGGAAGCTTCTGCCTCTCTGAAGCAGAATCAGGGAGTGATGCCTTTTCTTTGAGGACACGTGCTGAGAAACATAAAGACTATTACATCATCAACGGATCCAAGATGTGGATCAGCAACGCTGAGAATGCAGGTGTTTTCCTGGTGATGGCCAATGCGGACCCATCTGATGTAAGTAACTGCTCATCTTTTTTAAAAAAGATCCACATCTAGTCATTGATTTATTGTATTTCTCTTCTCTCAATGTAAAAACACCTAATCTAATCTCTTCAGAAATGTGTTCCTCTGTCATGTAAAGACAAACTGACTTTGATTGACAGGGGTACAGAGGCATCACCTGCTTCATCGTGGACCGGGACACGGAGGGGCTTGAGATTTGCAAGAAGGAGAACAAGCTTGGCCTGCGTGCGTCCTCCACCTGCCCACTCAACTTTGACAATGTCAAGGTACTATCAAACACCTTATACTGTACCCGATCAATGTGAAACAGGTGCATGTACTGTGACTTTTACTAACTTTCTGTTCTCTGGTGTAGGTACCAGAGAAGAACATTTTGGGACAGGTCGGTCACGGGTACAAATATGCCATCGGAATGTTGAATGAGGGCAGGATTGGAATTGCTGCTCAAGTAAGTCTTTCTTTTATTTAAAACAAACTAAATGTGCCAAAATTACAATATTTGAAATGGAAATGCTGCATGTGCCAACGTGTGTGTTTCAGATGCTTGGGCTGGCACAGGGTTGCTTTGACAACACGATTCCCTACACCAGACAGAGGGTGCAGTTTGGAAAGCGTATCTTTGACTTCCAGGTGAAGATCCAAAATCCATTCCCTTTAGATGACTTGTTTGTGATTATTCACATTATTCTGTGTATTCGGCCAGTGTATTCATGATGTTGTTATGGTTACGCTTTGTATTCCAGGGAATGCAGCACCAAATAGCCCATGTGGCAACACAGATTGAAGCTGCTCGGCTGCTGACGTACAACGCTGCTCGCCTGAAGGAAGCTGGGAGACCATTTATTAAGGAGGCCTGCATGGCGAAATACTTCACTTCAGAGGTGAGCGTCCTCATTCACAACGTTTTCCCAAGGATTTTAGAGCTGTTTGTGTGTTTTCATAGCATATATTATATAATCAGGGTTATTTGTTTTGTCTTTACAAATCCATTTTATGTATTTTGGAAGGATTTTCTCCGTTTCTATAAATTCGGTCAATTCTACATCATTTCTCTAATTTCATTTGTTTTATAAGTCTTTCTCTAAATGTTTTGTAAAATATACATTATTGGTTCTTTTGGTTCTCTCTTGCTCAGGAAAGTCCTATGAAAAATATTTTCAGTCTCAGAGAAGCATTCTCCTCCTTTAATTGAAGTCATTATAATATAATATGTTGTATCTTCCTCAGATTGCAACACTGACCACATCTAAATGCATCGAGTGGATGGGAGGGGTAGGCTTCACCAAAGACTACCCCATCGAGAAATTCTACAGAGACTGTAAAATTGGTGAGCATGACTGGACGAATATTAACTTTGTCAATTGAGTTTGCACACTGTTTATTAGATTGTTTTTTAGGTAACTGCAACTGAAGCTACAGTTGTGGAAAGAACACAAATCATGAGGGCTGCAGGAAGGGCAGGTGTAGCTGTTTGTGATTGGACCAGAGTGGGGTGGGGAGAGGGGCTGATAGCAGTGGCTGTAATCGGACTCTGCAGGAATTCCCTCGTCTGACCCCTCCAGAGTGCCATTATACCAACACACAGCCAAGGAAGCTGCCAGGGCAAAATGTCACTTTTCCTTTCATCACCTCCATTTTGGCTCTCCAGTTCTCCAGCTGGAGCATAATAAGCCCCCTTTTCTCCTGATAGTGAAAGCTGCAGATTCATGTAGGGGAATTCAACAAAATTGACCTTGTTTTGTACAGCAGGAATTCATTCTAGCTTTGTTTTGTCTCCATGCGCAGGTACCATTTATGAAGGCACAACAAACGTCCAGTTATCCACTATGGCCAAGTACATTGATAAGGAGTTTGACCACTGAGACCATCTGACCGGCCTGATAGATTACACTCTGCTGTGTTCACTCCATATTTGTTTTCTCAAATGCCTTTAGTCCTCGCTGTAGATTTGTTCTTATGATTCAAGAGCTCTGCTGCAGTTTTATAGGTTTGTTGTTAAGTAATTCCCTGCTGATGTTACTGATGTAGTTACATTTCCCCAACTTGAGGCTTCAGGTTGCTCTTGTGTAGTATTGTTTGTTTTTTTCACACCTTTCCAGAATTTGTCGTATGTTGACCTCTTTCCTCCTATACATATTTGTCCTCTCTTGCTTATTGAGATATGGTGATGAATCATATAAGAATTTATCCATATGTAGCAATAAGAGACCGAATTTTAAAAACATTTTGATTGGGATTTTCAGTGCCTTCTGAAGGTCTGCTACGACTAAGATCAATAAGTTGGTGAGTTCTTTGTAGGATTGTAACACTTATATATACTCCGTAAATAGTGTACAGTTCATTGCCCTGGAAATGAGGAAGTGATTTTACACCATATGAAGCTATTATTTGTAAAGAGCCATCTGTCTATTGCTTTGGCAGGATCAATAAACATATGCTGTTGTGCAGTGAACCATCTTTCTTTGGTGGGGTTTCCTTTTTGCAGATTAATACCACGTTCTGTCACTAGATAGCAGCATCCTCCAGCACGACGACAGCACTCTGAGTCGAGACAGCTTCTCACTGAAAGAGCAGTCAATTATCACGTCTTTTAACAGCCTGTCACCTCTAATGATATTTTATATCAATTTAATTATGCTGGTGCTTCAGATGAAAAGAGGCTGCCTTGTGTGAATGTATCACTGCTCATTTTTCAGGTGAGACTGATTATATTTCTGTAGCCCACATGTGCTGTGTGAGATCAGGTCCATTGTTGCACACAACACAGACAAGCTGTGTCCAAGTACACAGAGCCGCTATAGCCATTACCCACGATGACCCCTTGTAAAAATGAATAGTGTATCTTGAAAGCCATTAATCACTGACAATACTTAATAGTCATTAAAAAGGATGGAACAAGTCAGATTCATGGCTGCTGCACTGGTAGAAATTGGCAGTCAAATATGTAGACATTCAGATTCCTATGAAGTTGATGGATAGCAGTGGTTTTACACAATCTAACCACATAAGATTATGTCATATTTCATTACACAGATTAAACTTTATTTTAACAGGGAACTGTTTCTCTCTGGTCCTCCAGAAAACATGTATCTAACACCATACATGGAGAAAATGAGAAGAAAAACAGGCTTATGTAAAGACACTTTGTGTTGACAAGGCATTTTCCAACAGTTAGTAAAAAATATACAATTTTGCATTTTTGACTACTCCACTTACTGAATATGGTACAAAAAACACTAAATGCTGTATAAACAAATTATGTTTCCTGTCATGGAAGATTTAGCATCGTGATCGTAAGATTTTATTCACTGATTCATTTATTTATCTTCAGTGTCACCTATTGACCCCACACCAAACACAACAATGATTTGGTATTTTAGAATCTCCTTCACTATAGAAATTAGATCAAGAAGAAATGTCTCTTGTCCTCATGAAAATGTTATTTGCTTCTGACAAACATTAGAGCCGTTTCATCATCATATCCTGTAAAAGATGCCTCATTATTTGTAATTCAGTGCTACAGCAAAGATAAAATATAAAGAATAATTTAGTCTTGGGTCTACTGGGTCTGGAAATAATAATCTGACATGAGTAAAGTCTATTATGTGTGATGTAATTAGATATAAACCTCTATACTTTAAACCTTGCCCTGGATCTGATTAACCTCAGGCAGACCACATATCAGGTTCAAAATGAAGCTCAGACTGACAGAGAACAAAATGTTAGCAGTAAGATCAGCTCCATGTTTGTCCAGACATTTCCAAAAAATCACTGAAATGACAAAATTGAAAGGGGAGGGGGGGCGGGCACAGGCCTGCATTTCCATCATTGATTGAGGGTACTTTGTTTTCCCCTCTGATCCACTCTGACTTGTTCTGTCTATTGTGCAAGCCCCTGATTAATGAACATAATCTGATGAAAACACAACGATCTGCTTTTTCACTTTGCATTGGCAAGCGCAGCTCAACTGGCCTCTTTCTCCGCCCCCATCTTTAACACAGCTATGAGACCTCTAATTATGCAGGGATTCAAGTAGCTTTTCACAAAACACAGTGTTGTCCTTTAGGGGTGGAGAGCGCTCCATGAGCTGAAAGGACAGGCTGCATGTTTGTAGGTTGAGCAAATTCAATTGATTTGATTAGTTCTCTGCATCTGCCTCAAGACTGGATTAAATGATGATCTTAAATGGATTTTTGTCCATATATACTAATGAGTTTGAGCCAAATATAAACATCACAGATAAACACAAAAAAGCTGTGTACAAATTCTGTGTTGAGGTCCTTTTTATCACTATTATTGTGTGTGTGCTGCTTGAGGATCAAAGTGACATTTGCATTATTTCTTATGGCAAAACAACTGCAGAGGCCAAAAATCCAGGATTCAACATATCTTTTGCTGGTGAGGTCTCAAGCACACATAAATCCTTTCAATCAAGAGAAAAGCAGTTGGAAGGCTTCTGTAAACTCAACCTCCCTCCTGCTCATTGTGCCTCTTTATCATCTAATCTGATCACACTTGATCATATAAATGTCTCATTACACATAATTTGCTGTATCCGAGCACTAGTGTTATTGTAATGTGTGACAGAAACAAGACTTGTTGTGTCATCCTCTTGCATTAGATCACCTGCTGCCCCTGTGGGTTTGCAGGCTTTTGTACAAAGCTGATTTGAAAAGCCTTTATCACAATGGTAAGCATTCAATTTGATGTCTGCCTGTAGCACTTCCTGCCTAATAAAATTACCGTGAAGTCAATGAGCCCCGGTGCAGGAGGAAAACACAGTGCATATTGCTTTCCTGTTGCGCACAGGTGGAACAGATGATGTTTGAATATGTAACACATGAATGACAGGTTGATCCCCAGCAGGTCACAGTTGATATAAGAAATAAACATAATACTACTTTTTAAGTGGAAATCTTTTCATTTTTAATATTGTTTTACATGTTTTGGTGGCTTTCATCAGCGCGTAAAATGTGCGTAATATTTGTGCCAAGGCCAGCTCCGTGTTGAGGTGTGATAATCCCTGCACCCTTTATCCAGTTTACTGACAGGTGATTGCAGATCTCACACGCCCCCCAAAAAACCCTGAGACTTTTTCCTCTTTAATCGAATTGGATGATAAGTGGGTGCGCGCTGTGGAGCCCGGTGCCAAAACGCTTGCGCGGCCCTTTTTTTTCTTTGGAGTCTATTCTCGTCACAGCCCCCCTCCTGGTTTCATCTCACATCCCATTTGCTGTTGCACCTGCCCAATAGCAGAGACCGAGCGCGTTTTAACTCGGATGGCATTTTTTATTTCATCATTACAACCCAGCTCAGGTCGGACGCGGTGATCTCTGCGCGCGCGCTCTCTCGGATCATCCTCAGGATCAGCTTGAGGCCACTTTCTTCTTCTTCTCTCTCATATGATTTAGACCAAAAGTATAAAACGAGATCATCATTCTCAGGTTTGTTTTTTAAATTTCCCCTTCATAACTTTTGATGGTGATCCACATCGGACAGTAAAAGGTGATGGCAGACTCTGATGCGCAAGAGACTCGCCAACCCGCAAAGGACTCGCCGTTCTCCATCAAGAACCTGCTGAATATTGAAGACAAACCCGCAAAGCCGAAAAGCATCCTGGGCTCATCCAAAGGAGTGTTTGACGGCAGCTTTTTCTCTCGGCTCGGTGACTTGTCTTTCCCTCGATTCGAGCTGCCCGCACAGAGAATCGGACTATCGGCACAGTATTTGGAGAGAGCGTCCACCTGGTGGTACCCATACACACTCGGGACTCACCTGAGGACTGCAGGTAAATATGATCAACTTTTGCTCTGCAGATAAATTAAACAGAATATTCGTGTCAAGAAAAGTGTAAATTTAGATTCATATCTCAGCAAAGGCCTGCTATTTCTTATCATAAAATCATGCGTAATGTGCTTAAAAATGATTTTTTAAAATGTCACCAAACTCTCCATTAAATAAAGAAAAGGACAAAAAAATCCACAAATAAACTGAATATCTATATTGTTACATTTTTTTAGCATTGCACACTTTTTCAAACTGATTTTTTTTTCCTACAGGCTCTGACAAGGCCAACCTCAGAGACGTGTCCCCGGCTCCGGACAGACGCTCCCCGGATCCCCAAAAAGGCGACCATGATGCCAAAGAGGAGAGCGCAGAGGACGACATCGCCCTGGATGAGAGTGACTGTGAGGAACCCAAGAAAGAGACAGACCAGGAGGACGAGTGGAGGAGAAAAACGGACGAGCTGGACCCCGACAGGAAGCCTTGTCGGAAGAAGAAGACGCGCACGGTGTTTTCCAGGAGCCAGGTGTTCCAGCTGGAGTCCACCTTCGACATAAAGCGCTACCTGAGCAGCTCGGAGCGCGCGGGCCTGGCCGCCTCCCTGCACCTGACGGAGACTCAGGTGAAGATCTGGTTCCAGAACAGGAGGAATAAATGGAAAAGGCAGCTGGCCGCGGAGCTGGAGGCGGCCAACCTGAGCCACGCCGCGGCGCAGAGGATAGTCCGGGTTCCCATTCTTTACCACGAGAGCGGAGCCACGGAACCGACCGGGGGCCCCGCAGCAAACTCACCGGGCAGCCAGTCCCTCCTGGCCTTCCCCCACCACATGTACTATTCCCACCCGGTGCCACTACTGAGGCCTGTCTAACACTGACTGTCATCACTGTACATATGTTTTTAAATGATGAGAGTGACCAGTGAAAAAAGAAATACATTTTGTATATTTTGTAGATTCAACTGTCATAATGTTAGATTATTATTATTATTATTATTATTATTATTATTATTATTATTATTATTATTATTATTATTATTATTATTATCCTGCTGAAGCACTCTGGAGCAAGTCCCTATTACAGATTCAATTGGTGTTACAATCTAAAACTATTACTATTATTATTATTATTATTATTATTATTATTGCTGGTGAGATTGTTACATGCTCAAAAATGGGTGGATATATTTTAATGTATTCAGTTTGATAAAAAAGGAACTTCTTTTGAACAGGGTTGACTGTCCATATGTATTTTACAAAGATTTGTGTTAGTGTTTGTAGCAAAAAAAAAGTGGAATTTAATATTTTGATATTTTCCAATATTGTGCAATACTGTTGGCTTCACATTAGGCAACCAGCCTTTGTCACCTCTAGTTCACTTTTGCAGAAAACAAATTATCTTTTTTTTTCTTCTCTTTGTAATAGTGAGGACAATCATGTGATCCTTTAAAAAAATCCCCAAGAAACTGCAGGTGATAGGAAATAGATTTTATTCCGGTGATTTTAAAGCCATGAAAGAGCCAAAAATAGCCACTGTTTTTGTGTGTTTTTTCTCTGATATTGTTATTGAAATTCTGTATATTATATGGTCTGACAGTAAAGATTTCATCCCAAAAAGAAATGCATCTATCCTTAATATAATTATGATGTACAGTGCATGAAAAAAAAATCATTTAAGTCGTAAAGATCTTAAAGGCTTTCAAATATTTGTGAAGAGCCAGTAATCTTGTTCATAAATGGACCTTTATAATTATAAAGAGACATTAAGGCACAATGAGGGTCTGCAGAGATGGTGATGCCTTCCAAAATAAAATACTAAATTTGGATCATTTTACTCGTTAATTAGCGATGATCATCTTTTGTTAATCGAAGGACTGGAAATGTTGAATGACTGCAGCCTAATTTTATGAATCCTTCAAGAACCCATATTCTGTAATTTCATTTCTAGAATAGACTGTCTGGATTATTACACACTAACACTTGAATCGCTTGCTATAGAGCTATTGTTTTTCTAATAATGTTAGTATAGCTAATTGTGCGGATAACAACAGGCTGCTCACATTCAAACCCTACATTGGCTGCAATTATAAAGCAAATTCAATGGATTAAAGAGTCCGATTAAAGAGTCGGACGATATTATTTTTTCCACACATTTTAAAGATATGATGGTATCAGGTTCACAAGGCTGAGCTATTTTTCTTGTTTTCTTTGTTGTGTCTTTGTTGGCTTCTAACAAGAGGCAGAAATAACCTGTGCCATGTTGGACTATAAAAAACTGTTATTCTATGACATTAAATCTAACCAAAAAATAAATAAATAAAAATAAAGAAAGCCTATATACAGATAATATGGATTGCATAATACAGTATGTCATATAATAGCCTAAACCAGTGTGAAGGTCTATCCATATGCAAATATAGAAATAACCCTGACCTTCCTATTGTGAGGGTGCATATAAGAGTAAATACATGTCAATCCAGGCTGACTTAGGCTGTTATATGACATACTGTATTATACAATGCATATGATCTCTATATAGCATTTATTTATTTCATATTATTATTATCTTTTTTTTTTTTTTTTTTGCTTGAGCAGAATTTTACGTTTTCTTTATTTGCAGTAGTATATACTCTAATCTCACTGTAGGCTGATTTACTGGTTTTACTCTGGTACATTATGGTGTTTTTATGACATTTTCATTGCATCTAATTTAAAGGAAAGACGTACAATTACGCATAACCAGAAAATAGAAAAAGGCAGTCCTGTGTCACGTGATCTGTGCCAAGCCAACGGAAATATCCACCGGAAGTATAGCTTCAGATTGAATCAACCAATCACATCGCAGGCGGGAATTTGAACGTTCGTCTCAACCAATCAGGCTCCACGGGATCAGCGGCAGCGCTTGTAGGGCAGGAAGCTTCTCGTAGCCACATTGCTTTACAGCATTTTCCGCGATATATGTTTTATATTTTATTGTAATCAAAGGCATAATAATTATTCTCGTTGAAGAAAAGAGGCAACCGCGTCCGAACGACACCAAACTGAAGCGGTAAGTAAAGCGAAGCGACCAAAAGCAGGGCTTGTAGCTTGCTTTCTCTTTACCGTTATGAGCTAGCGCTAGCAAACACCGGTGGCAGCAGCAGTGGGCTTGGTCTAATTGCTGGATTTGAAGCAACAAAACGTGTTTAAAGTGTGATATAAAAGAGCAACAGCCATTGAAAACCAACAAAATAAAGCTATTGTTCCGCGAGCATTGACTAAATAAACTCATGATATTTAGCTTGATTGTTAGTAAGCGAAGCCCTCGGCTGAGCTAGTTAGCTAAATTCACAACCACCGCAAGGGCTAAGCTAACAACAAACAGAAGAGCCATTGATTCATTCGTACCTTACTCCCAGTGTAATCCTTAAAAAATGTTTTAAGAGATAGTTTTGAGACAGTCAAAAGAACATAACACGCATGTTTTATAGCTCTATCCTATAGATTTTATTGATTTGGGTGCCAGAAAGGAATGATCATACCTAGCTCAATGAAATGGGCTAATGTTCTAGTACAAGGATTTGGACAATACATTGGCTCTTTATAATCACAAATCTGTATGGCTGGTGGTTTCAATCTAACGTTGTGAATGTCAAAGTCATTGAATGTTCACTTAATGTTATATGTAGTAGTCAAAAGTTCTGGACTTTATAGAAATCAATGGTAGCAATAGTTTATTGTCATCTCGTCTGCATTTGGATGAAATGATACCAGTAATGTTCAGGCATTATAGACACCTGTATGAAATCAGCTTCATGTACCTGTAACACAATTGTTACTTTCCTGAAACATATAAATACTGTGTAAAAATATTAGTGTTTCAGCCATGCCAGAGAAGTGTTGATTAAACTATATGGAACACTCTAGTTTGTTGTGTTATTGAAATAGACTGCTCAATATTTCAAGGTGTTTGTGTTACTGCGTCAATTGCTGTGTATTGTTTTGCACGGAAGTATTGTTATATTTAAACGTGTTATTCATGCATTAATGAGGTCTCATAAAAGTCACCTTGGAGCTTCACTTAGTGTCAGTTTCAGACTTTATGATAGGTGTCTTCTTTTTTGCAGATGACGGGCTCAAACGAGTACAAGCTGAACCAGGGACCAGAGGACGGCATCTCTGCTGTCAAGTTCAGCCCCAGTACAACCCAGTTCCTTCTGGTTTCATCCTGGGACTGCACCGTCCGTCTCTATGATGTCGGAAGCAACACCATGCGGATGAAGTACCAGCACACGGCCCCAGTTCTTGACTGTGCTTTTTATGTAGGTCAAAGATTTTTATATTTGTGTAGGTTCTTCATTGCCATGTTAAGACATAGTCACCTGGTACACACAGATAACCGTCCCCCTTTTTTTTGCAGGACCCAACACATTCTTGGAGCGGAGGGTTAGATGCACAATTAAAAACTCATGATTTGAACACGGACCAAGGTATGTCACAAACCTGCTAACCACTAATAAATGTCTCAGGCAGTATCACCTAACCATTACTGGCTATTCACAACTATGCAATTAATTTGCTGTATGTCTTTATTGATGCTATTGTTTACTATTATTCTCAAACAGATACAATAGTTGGAACACATGATGCTCCCATTCGTTGTGTGGAATACTGCCCAGAGGTTAACGTCATGGTGACGGGTAGCTGGGACAGATCAGTTCGGCTGTGGGACCCAAGGACGCCCTGTAATGCTGGGACCTTTACTCAGCCTGAAAAGGTAAGGCAAAGAAGAACAAAGAAAACTGAGACCTTGTGATTTTGTTAGTTTACTGTCAAATAGTTGTATATTACATTGGTGAAGGTGTTATTTAATTGTAACTCATTCATTGTTACACATGTTTTGCAGAGGTATCAAGTAAGACTTTTAGCCTTAGTAGTGTTGTGTCTCCCTCTTGTCTCATACTTGTCATCTTTGTGAAAGGTGTATACCCTCTCTGTGGCCGGAGACAGGCTGATTGTCGGCACAGCAGGAAGACGAGTCCTGGTGTGGGATTTGAGGAACATGGGTTACGTACAGCAAAGAAGAGAGTCCAGTCTCAAGTATCAAACACGCTGCATTAGAGCCTTCCCCAACAAACAGGTAAACTTTGATTTAGAGTTCACATCTTATCAATTAAAGTGAACACGGTTCTGATGAAACATGCAGGCAACAGTTGACAGATAATTTTCTCCTAATAGAGCATCATGTTACAGATACAGATTCCGGTGTTAATGTAAAGACGTTTGATGATAACTTCATATTTTCTGTCATGGCTCCAGGGCTATGTGTTGAGTTCAATCGAGGGACGTGTAGCTGTGGAGTATCTGGACCCAAGCCAGGAGGTTCAGAAGAAGAAGTATGCCTTCAAGTGCCACAGGCTGAAGGAGGATGGAATTGAGCATGTTTACCCTGTCAATGCCATCTCATTTCACAGTGTTCATAACACCTTTGCCACAGGTACGATTGGCTAGTTAGTACTTGACAAAAGCGTTTGTTTCTTCTGACTTTTAGTTTATTTCTATAATGAGGCTGTTTATTTTTGTAAAGCTCATCAATTTTCCTTTGACATTTAGCATTGAGCTGCCAAGGTTGCATGAGGAACACAGTTATTATAGATCTGTATCTCAGCAATAACACAGCCTAAATCTTTTGATAATTGACCTTGAGCCTCTCCTTCTACCAGGTGGCTCAGACGGCTTTGTGAACATCTGGGACCCGTTCAACAAGAAGCGCCTGTGTCAGTTCCACAGGTACCCGACCAGCATCGCGTCGCTGGCCTTCAATAACGACGGCACCATGCTCGCAATCGCCTCCTCCTACATGCACGAGAAGGGAGACATCAACCACCCAGAGGACGCCATCTTCATCCGCCAAGTCACAGATGCCGAGACCAAGCCCAAGTGAGTCTCCCTCACCTCTTGTGTCCTCAGTATACTTGCCACTCACTGAATCTGTGAGCAGCTGCATTTACAAGGAGCACGTCCAGCTGCAGCATATGCTGATCTGTATCTCTGACCGTCCACTTTTCAATATCCGACAGTTGAAAGATGGACAGATAAAAACTTGAAAATCCTCCCCCCCCAGTTTGTGTCTATGCTGTTGTAAATATGCACTTGGTGGCCAGACAAACAGAAACCTGCTCTACAGTGTAATGCAATCCTCTACAATAGCCCTGTAAATAAATACTACCTTTGTGAAACTAGAAACGTGTTTTTAGACTAACACAGTCATTGGTCATTTTTGAGACTGTTTGTGTTTGTTGTAATGGCTTGTATCATATTGAAATTGTGTCAGTGAAGATGAACAACATAGTCAAAACACAGTTTCCAGAAGACAACTGGGTTAAATTTCAGTTCTGTTTGTGTTTTTTTTCTGGTCACTGCAGATGTAGCACAACAGTGCAGGTGTTAATTGTTTAGTCTATAACGTGACAACAACAAAAACATGGAAAAATGCTCACCATAAGTTCCCATGGCCAAGGATGACATCTTCAAAATGTTTGTGTTGTCCAACCAACAGTCCAAACCCAAAAAACAGGATTACTATCACATAGGACCGAAACATGCTGAAAGTCGTCTCATTTGGGAAGCTGGGACAAGGGAGGATTTGGAATATTTTAAAAAATGACTGAAATGATGATTATAATAATAGTTTAGACTTACAATATACAGACACAATGATATTCATAAGAAAATATGTTCTCAATAAGCAGATGCCTGGAGTAATATTCATGCATTGAGGATATACTGACTTCCATATGAATGACAAGAGGCACTGATAAATCAAAACAGTAACACATGGAAGTGGAAGACTTAATCTGGATAGAGTAAATTGTGGCCTGGCTGAGGTTCCAAAAATGTTGGAATACAATACAAAATGCTCGGACTGATGTCGCACAACAGTGAATTTGGAAAATATAGTGTAATAAACATCATGTTTTAACAGATTTTTGTTTCATTTATGTCAAAAATATTTCCTAGGTACTTCAGGGAGTTTATAAAATGTATTGGTTCAGTAATTGCTCCTGAGTTGATTGGACCTGTTCTCTCCTGTTTTCGGTCTACAGGTCAACCTAAGTCCACCTTGGAATGATTCCCTCTGCGTATGAAGCCTTTATACCATTTGGCTTATCTGCTGGCATCCAGTGTACCATTATCACAGCGTTTCCTGTCATTTCTTTTTCTATTCCAAACTAAGAGTTTTTCATTCTTGTTATTAGTGTTTGCGAAAACTTTTCTTCTCTGTTCCGGTTCTTGTTAAATATTTCCTTGTTTCATATGTCTTCTTACAACCAACTGTTGTTCTTCTTGAATAAAACTGATTTATATACACTTTTTCACATTTTCTGCTTGGTCATTTTGGAGTTGACAAACGTGAATTGCTGATTTTATGATGGTTTTTAATCACTTCTAAGATGTACTTTATGATTTAAATGACACTGAAGTTGTCCTTGGATCATGATAACACTGGTTTGAGTTTTTGCAATTGCAGTATATTAAAAAAAAATTATGTGAAAACTTGATCAACAGCATAAAGTCAGTTGATACTGAAACTATTGTTGCGTGTACTACCTGTGAAAGAAAACCTGAGAAATGCCAGGAATGTGTCAGAGATCGTTCCCTTGATGATGTGTTGAGGGAAAGCGATGATCCACTCGTCTTGCCGAGGGCTCCACTTGCCCTCAGACAGTGACCTGTGCTGATAGACATCGGAGGTCTGCGGCCTAAACCAGATCCTGCTTTATTGTTGGGGAAAATTTAGGAGAAACCCACTAAACTGTGAGTCAGCTGCTTCTGGAAGTCTGTGGGGGTGGAAGAGTTCCCACTACAATAACACAAGACTCATAGATTTTTTTTTTTATTTCTAATGGTGCATTACCAGTCGAGTGTCCTAGATGGTAAATTTAGCTTTATCAGCCTTTTTTATCATTTCACTGCGCAGTGGGATTGTTTTAAACTCCTCCATCCAGAAATATACACAGAAAGAAAATGTTATGGAAGTTCAATGCATCCATCTAATTTCATTAATATAGAAGATAAAGGATGACAGCAGAGATGTTTCAGGGGGCTTAAGACTTTTTTTTTCATCGTTATCGTTGGATTTATCTGCTGCTGTTTTGCAAGTTGTTACACTGGTGACAGAGTCAGATGCATGGCAGACCTTTTTAATGCAGCGTTCAGCATCATGTGAATGGGGAACAGCGAACACAGCCGTGCCCTGCAAAAGTCTAAGTGGTGTCTTTTTCCCTCAGTTCAGATTTTCAATTGCAACTAATGCAATTTCTGAAGCCCTTCAGCCAAAGCAGCAGAGAAGATATAGATGTCAATTATTCTATTTGAGAGCTCCAATTTTTTCTAATGGCTCTATCTGCTTCTGCGGTATCCTGGAAATGATTAGTTCGGATTGGTTAAATGATGTAACTAATTCCCATGATTGTCAATAATGAGTCCATCTTTGACGTTGGATTATGACTGCAGCTTAATATGAAATGGCGTTCATTTTGGGACATAATTACTGAGCATGAAGCAGACGGAGAACGGCCAGGGGTTTGTTGTTGGGGCCACGGCGAATTACCTTGTTTCCTGTCATCTTTGGCTTCCGCTAAATTGGAAAATTGAGTTCTTTGAGTGTGCATTAAAACTGTTAAGGTTTTCTTGTCTGTATGGGATGGATGCCAATTTCTCAGGCGCATTAAAGCAATTAGTATTTTTTTTGCAAAGAGTCCCAAATCTAGTCCTTTTGTATTCAGTACCTTAAAGGATTCATGAAGGTCTGTAATCCAACAAATCAAAGCGGATAAATCAGCTGCATTATCTATCAGCACCTTCCTCCCAGCCTGTCTCCACACAGCTCTCTCCTGTGTGTGCTTTTCCCTTCAGCAAAGGCCCAGCTAACCACATCTGTGGTCGTGTGGCCGGGCTCTGGTTTCCAGCCGCTGAAGTGTTGCAGACACTTTGGCTCTACATGAAACCGTTACATGACAATTAAAATGGGTGATTGTGCTCCAACAGCCTGTCATGTGCATTTAACCCAACCACAAAAGGCTCTTATGTTCACTCAAGAGGGCACAGATGACCTTCAGCCGGACACCTTATCTCTCAGGACCGGCTTCTAATATTATATCAAGCGAATGATACCGTCCTTCACCAGTGTGTGGAAATGGGGAAATCACATGATGCATCGGGGAAATATTGACAGCATTCTGGATTATGGTTTGTCTTCTGTTTCACATACTGCAAACCAGAGATGAAGATGCACTGACGTTGTGGAATAATACAGTTTCCGCCTTTAGCAAAGTAAATTTATGATTTCAAGTAATAAAGATGAGGCTGTTCATATTTTTTTTTCAACAGGATACAACAGCAACATTTTACTTTTTAACACCTCCCCTATTTACACAACAAATATTAAGTGTTTCCTTGCAAGGATTTCCAACATGTCGGGACACGCTTCCTTCAAGACGGTGATGAAAAACTGATTTACATCGATGGCAGCAGTTCAGCAGATCTTCGTGATAATGAGCGAAGTGTGTGTGAGGTTTCTAAGAAAGCATATTTTGGAAAAAAGGTTTTTGAAGGATTAAAAATAATTGTTTCACACATGGTTAATAAATCCATCATAAATGCTGTGTAGATGAGTAATAAATCAGTTTTAAGTCAGGACATGTTTTGGGTTGCCAGGTTGCATATCCTGCTTTGTGTTTTTTATCTGGCTCTTTAATTTAATAAGAAGATCCCCTCAGAGGACAGTTCAGTCACAGAACATCTACACAAACATCCACCTGTTAAAGGAATAGTTTGACATTTTGGGAATTATGTTTATCATATTGATTTATTATTTATTCATTATTGGCTTTCTTGTCTAGAGACACCATCTTGATGAGAGAAGTCAGCAGCTGGTTAGCTCAGTATAACAATTGGAAAAGAAGGAACCGCTAATGGCTCTGTCCAAATTCATTTTTCTCAACCTGGCAACCCAAAGCTCACCATATTAATGATTGTAACTGATCTTCAAAGCATTACAAAACTGCTTACTCATCGTTAGTGTGATTAGTTAAAACCTACGTTAAAGTGTTTGCCTTAATAGAAAGTGGGTTAATGTGGATGTTAAAAAAGACTTATAATGAGATTGTCCTGTAATAAACAGGCTCAAGTTCTTCTTTCATCTTAGGTTGTTGCTATAGATCTGAACACCTACAGCCATCAGATTAGACCAAAGTGTAGATCCTGGTCTTGTCCTGTATAGAGCTGGCGTCCTGTTCCCTCTACATCCCAGCCGGGGGAATGAAACCCGAGCTTTTCACTTGGACGTGGCTGTGGCCTGCAACAGCACCTCACTCAGAGCTGCCCCTGCCCCGAGGAGGCTTTTAAAGAGCTTTGGTGGGCAAGACAACATCTCCTCCAGAGCATTGTAGTTACATTAGAGCCTAATTAGACGGCAAAGCTCAAGGCCATGTAACCCGCTGCTAGGTTTCACACTCGCAGCCATCCATCTCTCCGCAGGTCAGGCAGGCAGGCAGCACGGGGCCGGCTCGCGGAGGGGACGCTCACCTGGGAGCCGGGTTATAGTAAATCAAACATCACTGGGCGTGACAGGAGGGTCACAGATTTTGGACCCGAGGTTCCATTTTGCCTCCTAGGTTTTGTGCTGTAGATTAATCATTTGGTAAAAAATGTGTGGCACTGGTGATCATGAAAAACCAATGAAACCAGGTTGAATTTATCCCTGTTGTTTGAGAGGTTAGGTTAGGTTAGGTTAGGTAGATACTTTATTCATCCCCTTGAGGAAATTTGCAAATGTGAATGACAGGTTTTATGGTAGTATGCTGAATTTAGATTACAGATTTTTGACCTTTAAAACAAAATGAAAATATCTCAGGAGATATTCTTCACAACGGTCGAACAGTCACTCACTCATTTGTGGTTTGAAATGTCTCAACAACTATTGGATGGGTTGCTTTCATGTTCCTCCTTCCATCTAGCGCCATTATGAACTAACATGCTACTTGTAAGATGGTGAACATGGTAAACATACAGATCAGCCTATTAGCATTGCCAGTGTGGACATGTTGGTTTGCTGACAGTATCATGCTGGACTCTTGTTGTTTCTGTATGTTCAACTTTATAGCTCACTTGGACCAATACAGCACTAATCCATACTTTCCTTCCCTGAAAGTCAAGGAAAAAGAAATCCTAGTAAACATTCACTTCAAAAGGCAAACTGTGGAAAAGGGTGGTGTTCAAATCAGCTTCCATGCCACCTGTCAAACTGATGGATGCTTGTATGAACAAAACAGGGGCAGTCGGTGCATCGGGGTCACGTTTGAAAATGTATGGCCAGAGGGCACCGGAGCTCCAGAGATGAAAGGTGAAAATACACAGAAAGGTGAACTCTTGTTTATGAGACGGCTCAGGTTGTTTGACTGGTTAAGTTTTTCTTCTGATTAAGTATATAACGTATTGCCTACTAAACAAAGAGGCACCACTCGATGGTTCCTACTGACGAACCTTTCTCATGCGCAGAGTGTCATACTGAACCACGGCTGGTTTGTTAATCTCCTCCAGGGGTGAAACCACAAGCACTTAAACATAACTGATCCACGTCCTATAGAGAGCCACCTGTCAGCCTCTGTGAGAACCGTCCTGCGGATCACAGGACGTATTCCACTTGAGAACATAGAACCTGTTGCATTGTGTGGATGATTTGCGGTCAGCTTTGGAGTGACAGGCAGTTTTCTTCACGCCGTCGAGGGCAGATCCCAGGGGGGACTTCGGAAAACTTGTTATCCCCATTTAAACCGAAATCAGATTGCAGGCCTTTTCAGGACATCCTCTTTGTAGCTCTCCGTGTCTGTGAAGCCCTCTGTGCTGTTTAATGGGTTCATGGCCACGGGGCAAGGGTTACAGTTTGTCCTTCCTGCAATTAGCATTCACGGTTAGCTTAGCAGAACTAATGCACCACATCTTTGAGGCTCAGGTTGCCTGTGCGCCTCTGAGTGGCTGCGGGCGAGAGTTAACCGACTCCTTGTATCCATTTCAACCTGCTTTATTCCATGGGTTTGGCAAAATCCCCTGAAGAACACCACTGCAAGACGGCTATTATCAGCCAATTAAGCGCCGGTGTCACATTGAAAAAACAGAGCGGATGGATAAAGTTGGTCATACTGTTTGCTTTATTGCTCCAAGAATATTAGCACGAGGGTCTGAACCAGCAGTGACAGGCAGATCCAAGTCTCCTCATTTTCATTACAGATCAATATGGGGTCATTTCCTTTCCATCAATCTATATTTGTTTCTCACATATTTCTCACATTCCTGCCTTTAAAAAAATGCAGTCGCTGTTTTGTCATTGTTTTCTTGTCTGGTTTGTCCTGCGTCATTTAGGTCACCCCTCTGTGATCTCATGGCGAGTTTTTAGCACACAGGAACATTTACACCGACGCTATTGTGGCAGCAGTCGTGGGCCGCGGGGATCTCATGGGTCTTAAGTGACAGCGCAGCTCAAACGAAGCAGCTCGGAGCTGTTTTCTGCTATTAGCTTTCTCCGCGTTGTGTAATATTACATATAGTTTATGTGTAGATCCGCGGACGTTTATGTAGGTTGACCGCAGTATTGTTCGAGAACTATAGCAAATATGTAGGCTGACATGTGAATGCATTTTTCAACAGCAAAGGCTTTCACACATTGGTGCCAAATGCTTTTTCAAGTTAAAAACTTTATTTAAAAAAGACTCATATACAATTTGCTTTAAGAGGCATAAAACCAAGAAAATGAAATTATCTCAGCAAATTATTTTAAAAAATGAATATTGAACACAAGACTAAAATAATAAAGAGATTTAACCAAGTTAAAGAGCAAGTTTGGCTAATCTTATTTTATAAAATGGACATTTACACATCATGTAAACAGGGTTAAATGATACAACTCCCAGGTGATATACAGTCCTTAAATAGGCCAGAAGTGGAGTTTAATGAGAAAACTGAAAGGCAACGTTCAGTGTTAATATTAGTTAATGTCTGTACTTATTATGGAAGCAGAACATTTTGGCTGTGTGTTTAAAGTCCAACCTGTGGCTAAGCAGGGAAAAATCTATGTTATTGAATATAAAATAGCCACATTTGTCATTTCCTAAGTGCATTCTGTCTGAGTGATCAGAGACTGCAGTGCATTACAGAGTCCAATCAATGACATGAAAAAAAAGATGTGCTCTTATAAACAGCTTTTGATTATCGGACATGATTAACTTCTCTGAATTCGGTGAAGTGAAACAGTGTGCTGTCCCATCGACTCCGGTGCAGATTAAGCAAACTAATGTGAATGCAAGAGATCAATGCATTCATCTGGTGATGTTTCTGTGTGTAGAACCGCAGCGCGTTGAGAAGTCTGGCTCTAACTCATCATCGTCCACACATTATATTATTATTGATGGCTCTTGCCTTGGGCCAGTCCATTTGTTTTTCAGATTTGTGACAGGCGGCAGAATGCTGGATGGAGGTTTATTCTGCAGCCGTGCCAGCAGCGCCGCTCACAGCTCTCTCTTATTCCTCTATTGATCATCATACCTCCCAATAATCTGGCGCCTGACACATTTGACAACATTATGTGGAACAGGTCAGAGGACAGCGCTAATGAAACTAAATGATGGATGTTGTTATCCGCAGCATTAACCTTGCTGATAGTTGTCGCGGGCAGCACATTTACCCACACGTTTGTGAGGCTGCAAATAGAGCTGAGCACTCATTGAGGTGGTTCAGAGGCATGTAAGGGGAAAAATACAATAAAGCATCACATAGTGTTGCAGCCCAGCAAAGGTTAAAATCAGTTTATTTTGATTGCACAATTATTGTTTCAGCAGTATTTAGATGATGATTGTGAAGCAGACTACAAGTTGAAATATAGTCACTGAAATGAAGTGAAACAACATTAGTTTATCAGTCAAATTCCAGGTTTTAATTTAGACTCTCAGATGCCTCCGGACTAAAACTATGCTTAATGTGAGGGCTCTTTAAGAAAAATATAACTTTGAAAACCGTCCTGAAAAAGAGGAAGAACAGATTGTGAGATGAAAAGAGGAGCAGAGCTGGTTCACATAGGTTTATTTTAGCTCTGGTAAGTATTCAACAAAGCAGATTCTAAGTCAGCACAATGAGAAATTAAACCACACGTGAATGTCTATTTATTCAGGAAAAAAAAAGCTAAAAAGTGAGCAGATGTTTTACATGTCTGGATTTTTTTTGTGCGCTCGTGTGTCAAAGTCTTAGAAAAGGAGGCAGAAAATGACATTGTAAAAATCACATTCTGTGCGAGCACTGTGAGTGAAGTCATAAGAGAGGTCTGTAACACCAGGCGTGAAGTGAGCTGTATGACTGCCAACGCTCCGCTCTGCTCCTCTCCACTCCATCCATCCCGCCTGGCTAATGTATCCCTCTCAATAGCCGGGGACAAGGGGAGAAAAGACTGCTTGTGTGAAGCACAAAAAGCCCCACCGCGGCCACGTTCGCAGCAGTAATTGGCAAGGAAGCTTCATTTCATTCACTCCTGTATGTCTTTTGTTGTGCTGTGGGTTTTTACAAGTGTGGTGCTTTTGAGAGTTGTTTCAAAACTGGCTTATTTTTGCAGCCCCCTGTCTGTTGTTAGCCATGTGCCCATTTATTTATTTTTTATGAATACACATTTCTTTCTCTTTTTTTTGTTGCACTCTGAAGTGAATTAATAACTAAACCTTTAATAGTGTCTTGATGATACTTTTGAGCACCCTACTTAATTTTGAACATCTGCAAGAGGTGGAAAAACATTTAATCTCTTATGAATCCGTCTGCTTTCACACTCTGAAAGCTTTGATGCTGTTCAGTAAAGTAGTGGTCACAGAATAGAGGTTGGTGGGCATTAGAGGGACAGCCTGCCTCCTTTCATCATCACATTGTAGTAGTCGTATAAAAGCCTGCAAAATGTAGCTTGTAGTTATGTTTTCACCACAATTACACTTTATCCTGTTGTAAAATGCATTAAAAGATTTTTCACCATACTACATCAGTGCATTTCTTTTCTCATAAGCACTCTTAACCTTCTGATACATCAGCTTTATGTGAGTACTGCAGCTAAGAAAGGTCTTGGGGAAATATCTGCTATTTGCTTTTTCAGATGTAATTCAGTTACTGTATGTATTTTTTTCCCCACAGATCCTGTATTTATGTAAGTTTTTACATGCTCACAGCAGTTCATACAGCCAGTGGTTTCCAACCTGTTTCGCTTGTGACCCCCTTTTTCACATGAGTTGTCAGCATTATTGTTTTCCCTCTTCAGTTTGTTTCATTTGATTAATGTTAAGAAGCATGAATGGTTTGAACTGTTTGAAGGATTTTGCAAGAAAAAGTGGATGAACAGCAGAATCACCACCGCTGTTTGAAAGGTTGGGAACCACGCTGGTTTCAAAGGTTGGGAATCACCGGTGTATGATGTCAAAGTTCAGGAGTGTCAACAGTTCTTATTGGGACTATTTCTTTGGTATAAAGTAGTTTGAGTGAAAACTGTTGACAGCAGGGTCTTTGGATTATCCAGAGTAACCTGTGACATTGTTTCTCGAAAGGCCGCAGCTGCTGAGCTTTTAGCCTGGATGGATGGCACTTTGGTCCAGATTGAAATATTTCAATAACTATTGGATGGATTTGGATGATATTTGGTACAGACACTCATGGCGTACAGAGTATGTATCCTATTGCCTTTGATGATCCCCATAGACTGTATAAAATGGTGATTCCCTGGCTTTTCCACGAGATTGATAATTGTGGTTTGTAACTGAGATGTCCTGAGAGCTACTGGGTGGACTGTCTACTGGATTGTAATTTGTCCAAGATGTTAGGTTAGATGTTAGCATTTAGCTCAAAGCGCTACTGTGTCGAAACACAGCAGAGCTACTGGCACGGCTGTAAGCTTTTAATCTTGTTTAAATGTACTGTATTTTATCAATGCTGTGAAAAAACATCTCATCTCTGTTACATTAAGATGAAGGCAAGAATCTCAGATGTCTCTCAGATCTGAAAAACCAGGATGAATAAAACCAAAGCTGTTTGCATCGTTAGATACTGAGTGAGAAAAATGGCTTTAAAAAATGAGTGAACTGTTATAATGACTGGGATGATTGAATGACTCAAATGCACACACAAAAGGCCAAGGTTGAGTAACAAATCTTTAATGAAAACAAAAGAAATCTCAACAAACAAAACTCACTTCAGGGTCAGGTCCAGGAAAAGCCAAAATCCAAAAAAAACAGAACCAACAGACAAGATGATGAGGAGCATGAAGACGACCGACTGGAATCACTAACACTAGGTACAATAAGAACAAGTACAACGATGAACAAACAACGATCTGGCAAGGGCAAACTGAAATGAACTGGCTTTTATAAAGTCCTAATGGGCGATAGACTGCAGCTGGGAACACAGGTGATGAGATGAGATGGGAGGGTCTGGTAGGAGAGGTGAGGCAGAGGCGGGGTGAGTGGACAAATACAGAGACCAGAGATGAAACACTATGGCAGGTGAATAGTTTCAGAACTTAAACATGACAAGACTACAACATGACAAAACAAGACTACAACATGACAAGACTGGAAGAATAAGGACATGAACATTAACAAAGAGATCTAACTATAACAGAGACTGAAACTAAGGCAGAGGACTAAGACAGAACTAAGACACAGAACCAAGACATAAAACTAAGACAAAACACAGCCAGACAAATACAAGACATGAACTGGACAAAGCAAAACAGGGGACTAAGACAGGACAGACTGGAACTGAGACAGATGTGCAGAAAGGCAGGAAAAAAAAACTAGAGCTGGACAAAAAACTGAAACTAAACAACAGCCAAACTGGCCTAACTATAACATGAACTGCCCCTTTAAAGTGCAAGTCAAAGTTCTGTTGAGCAGAAATACATTTGTAAAACTCAGTGGTTTGAAGCTGTAGCTGCTGTGACTGCAGGTAGCTAAAGTGATGTCCAGAAGCGTTAACAGCTGAATATTAGTGCGCTGGCAGTTTCAGTGCAATTTGGTTGTTTATGTAAGGGCGCAATCACAGCCAAGAGTCGTTCCTAACTGTTTCCCCACTTACAGTAAACACAGCTTTTCCCGTGGGGTTAGACTCTCAGTACAACACAATCTCATCTCTAGGGCCCTTTACAGACTAAACGGTGTGCATCTCAGAAAATATTACAGTTAAAAAGAGCGTGTTGACCTCTGCCTGATCGGAACCTTTGAGCCAGTCAAGCCGAGGCAGAAAAATCACAGAAGACGGGGGGTTCAGCTAAAATGGTCGAACTGATTGTTGAGTTTGTTCAACGCTGAAATTCGGCTGTCTGACTGCATCCGCGTTCAGGCAGGTGAAAGGAGAAACAGTTAGGCCCTCGAGTACTGACCCATATGAATCCAACACTGTGGTGCAGGATTTCTCACTAAACAACAGTTGCTCTACAGTTCCATGTTCTGGACAAAGAAAAGGTCGAACTGGTCACCTGACCTGACAACCCTGGGGACTGTGCTGGACGAAGAGGTCAAAGTTGGACACATGGTCTTACAGCAGGGTCAAGACTTGTAGTTCTTCACCTCCTGGTTGTACCGGCTCACCAAGTCTTTGTATATGTCAAAACATGCAACTAACTAATACCTGTAGGCTGAATGACGCACATGTTTACCGCAAAGGAAAACAACTACATATTTACAGCTGATTCTATTGTGCTATAGATTCAGCATAACTCGATATCCGGGAGCATTTCCATTTTAACAGAACCCTCATTGATTCAGTTTCCAGAGGAATTGCAGCATGGATCAGTTTACCTTGTTACCTTGTCACACTATGTCTAGTCTGATCTCCATGTCCATTTCCGCTCTGCTTCCCCTCCCTCTCTCGCCAGCACGCTGCCCAACAGAGCTCGCATTGTCCCTGTGGCCAGTCATCCATTCCTAATATCCAGTCTTTTACCGCGCTGGAGACGTGCTACATGCTTTCAAAGGCCAGAGTGAGCTGTTGATGGATGCCCTCCGTCTCCCAAATGAAGCTCTGAAGAAACCCAGTTAGTGACAAATGTTATAGATCATTTACATCGTGCAGATCTGGAGGATGTAATCAGGTGAGAGAAAGGAGAGGCTACCTTATTCTAAATCTGAGTAAATCAATATCAGAAGCATTAAATCATCAAATCTTTTTATTATGAGACCAGATAGTACAAATACATGTAAACATAACACTTGACATAACACACCAACCATGCTTAAAACAATCAACTGAAGAGTATGGTGAACAATCATGCTTCTTAAGTTAGCTTATTGCTGAAAGTGCTTGAAGTTTCCTTAAAAAAAAAAAAATGAACAAGACGATCATAATAAAGTAAAATGAAAAAATAAAACCTGCATGCACCCACCACTTATCAGACACAACATACAGTCATTTCCTTCATGTCCTTCCAATCCCAGATCATCAGACACTGTCAATATGGTTTTGTCAAGTGTTGTGGAGGAAGCAGTTCCTGAGGACAAGCTTTAAGTTTGAATAATCAAAGACAACTAATCCATCAAATTTAAACACTTTTAAATTCAAGCAATGTTGACCAAGATGTGAAAACCGGAAACTAAAAAATGTGTGCAAACAACAGTGCTGCTCGTACGACAACCAAGGATCTGACCCTCAGGTAAAAACAGTAAAACAGTCATTTGAAAAAAGTGAGGAGCTTGAGTACAGTGTAATGATGTTTCAGGTAGAGAGATGCCATGCAAAGAGATACCATCAACACAGAGAGCTCCTTCTATTGCATTAGCTAAAGGCACTGATATCTTGATGGAAATAACTTCATTTTGGCCACGACCAGGCCCAGTAAATACAATTGGTAGCTGTTAGCGCAGCTGTGCGAGCCCGGAAACTGATGGAAAGTGACTCAGACACAGTTATGAATGGTGCCGGTGTCTGTGCCCCCCCCCTGCACTCTTGAATATGTTATCGTCTCCTCTGCGCGCTGGAGCATATTAATAAAGCGACTTACAGTTACACCATCTAAACAGACCGTAAATCACCACCCATTAAACCCACAGGCGGCGGTAACGTGGCCGGCCCTCGTCGCGCTACGGGCCACCGGTTTTTAACCACCACAATTAACACATTAAACACTTCAATCCTGAACTGATGTGACACAATCAGCTGACATAATGATTAATTAATGGCTAGTGTAAAGTGCGGGCCAGCCCTAGAAATTCAAAACAAGAGAAAGTTAATCAGGCTAATTGTCTGAAACCATCTATATTAACATAATATTGCCACTGAGGATCAGGGAAATTGGAAATCAGGTCTTATCTTTCTTTCCTTTTTTTTTGTTTTATTACAATAACTGCTCACTTGAAAACATTATCTTGTGTTAGTACAATATATCAAAATACAAACACAGCATAATAAAAGGCACTCAGTAAAAATGCGATTAGGTTTGAGCTAAATTAAGAGGGTTTTTTTTGCATCTGTATACTTAATTAAGAATTCCTCCTCTCCCTGCGGCGCCACGTCGCGATGACTATCATCTTCATTGACTTGACACACACGCTGTCACATGCTGAGTGTGATGCTGTGAATGGTGTTCGCTGGGATTTTGGCGTCTGCTTCCTCTCCGCTGATCCTGAAAATCACAAAGGTGTTGGAGGGGATGGTGGTGGTGGCGTTGAGGGATTTACCCAGCCAGCCCTGAGATCCACGCTTGTACATTTTGACTGTTACCTGCAGAGTGGGACAGAAAGAAACAGGAAAGACAGATTACAAAGGTTATAAAGTGAGAGTGGCTAAAAAAATCAAGGTGCTGTTCTTGTTGGGGCCATGACCCTGACTGAGACCTTCTGACCTTTGGTGAGAGATATGCCAGACACTCATGACTTTCACTTTTGACCTCTACGTCTACAAGCTGTTGCTTAATCTGTGGACTTGTAGACCAAAGAACCAGCATTCTGGCTTGTTGGAGGAGGAACTGGGTTTAATGGGTAACATAAACATTTCTGTCAATCTCGAGGTTCAGGTTGATCCTGAAAGTACAGATTGGATAATTTGATGGGGGTAAAATTTAGATGTTAAGCTCATCTTTTTTTAACTGCATTTACCTGCAAATTACCAAATCTATGCTACAAATGACAATTATTTTCATCATCAGTTAATCTGATTATTTTCTCAATGAATGGATTTGTTGTTTATTCTATCAACTGTCAAAAATTAGCAATTTCTCAGAGTTTAAAATTGATTGTTTTGTCTGGACAAACAGTCCAAAACCTGAAGATATGGTTAATTTTCTGTTCACTGGCTAATTGTTTAATCAACATTATGTTTATTTGGGTCCATTGTGGTTTGAATATATCTGTAGTTTTCTACTTGACGGACTGTATTACATGGTAAAACAAATCTGTTTTCCATTAAATCGCGCATTATACCCCTCCTTAGGCACCAATTAGTCATCCACTGAAATGGCTTAAAAAAAAAATACTGTCAAAATTTCCTTAACCTCTGCAAAAATATTTATAAACTCTTTTGGAGCAGTGATCCAAACGGCAGTCTGAAACAGAATAAATATTAAATTAACCTTGTTTTCACCGCGAGCGTTTTTAATTCCCCTCCGCATCTTGAATGGAGTCATACCTCTCTTGATTTTATGTAGGTTGTAGGGCATAATACGCTTTAACACTACATCAAAACTGCCTGTTATGTTTGAGCCTGACAATGGAAGCCTTAACTAGATTTAGACATGCAGGTAATTGAACCACATCCATTTCAAAAAGAATGCCTCGCTGCATCTCTTGTTTGGCTGCATTTACAGGGGATAACAGAATATTACAGTGCCTTTTCACAGTTCCATTTTCTTTCACTTTAGCATTAGGCAATTTTTCAATTATTATTTTTTTTCCATGTTCTTTCATCCCCGGCTCTCCATAATGTCTGGGCCTTTTAGTTAATGGTAGCGACAGTCAGAGCCCAGTATATCGGCCCTTGTCCATTTTGCAGGTCATTGTGGAAGCCCAATAGGCCTTTTATTACGCCGACATCAAAAGGCAGATAAGCATTAGAGGTGGGGAAAATACCCTGCACTAGATATGTTCCCTCTTTCCTTTGTCTGCTATTGAAAGTGATCATTTTAATAGTGAAGAGGTTGGTGAGCTTTGGGGCTGATGGGAAGTGCGACACCCCTGACAGCCTACGAATATGAGCAAGTCGATAACACAACGCGAGCGCACAGCACACCCTCAACACCTGCACACTCTTGCTGCTAACCTAATTATCTGCAACAAAAGCCGCCGCGATTTCAGACACGCATCTTTCCACCATTTACTTACTTATTACTGTGCATTAAAACAGGGAGAAAGAGAGGGGGGGAAAAAACCCCCAGAACAATTGTGTCTTATATTGCAGCCTTGGCCGAATGCCACATGGCTTGTATTACAATAGCATCAGACACTTCAGAACGAGTAAGTGTCTATTAATTTGGGATGCATGAAAAAGTAGCTTCATGACAGCTGGTGGCAGAGAGGCGCATAAACCAACACAAAGACATCAGAGAGGAATTATTCTAACAAATCAGAGCCAAATGTAATAGTAGGTAATCAGCAATTAACTAATTTAATGGAAGTAAAGTTGAGTACCTGCATCTTTGTGGCGGTGTAGAGGCGCAGACACAATGCTGATTCTTCGTCATATTCAAACCCAGACAGAAGTAGGAAAACTACTCAATTCATATAGCATGAGGAGCACGAGAGGCTATATACACACACACTCATACTGCCTATGTGGGGAAGCATTGAAAGAGCATTTGCCTTCATTGTGGCTGCACAATCCTCTAATTGTTATTTTAATAGCAGAAAATGTTGCACATAGATCCAGATCCAGACATTCACAGTTTTGTACTTGGATGAATTGTGCAAAATTTGATTGTAGCCATTTTATTTTATCCAATTTCTGCAGCATCATCAAAAAGGTACAATGCAATCAAATGTTGCAGGATTCGTTTGAGAATGACATGAGCATATGACTAATGTGGTTGCTATTAGTAGTTCATGAGTTACCCTTTTTATAAACAAGGAAACTGCAATAACTTGTGTAGGCAGAACCGCAATCTGAAAACCAGTTACTGGAAATGGTTGGAAATCTTTTGGAGGCTTCTAAAAATATTACTGGGAATGTACCAATGAAACTTGTGGGAAGAGCAGTGACTCACAATTCAAGATGGTAGAGAATCATGAAGGCTAAAATTAATGTACCAACAGATGCACCTGAACCATGAAATAAAGTTAAAACCACATTTACGTCTGTGCCTCACAGAATTAACATTAAATGCTTCAAGCCACAAACTAGCTTGAAAACATAAAAATCAATCAGTCAGCATTTATCAAGCAGAACAGCTACAAAGACACACTGAATGGTTTGAAATCAAAAGCAGCAAAACAAGTTTACTTTTGTACGAGTAAACTGCTACATTGACATATTTGCCACACAGGAAGGAAGTATGTTGGCATCTCTGGCAAAAACTCAAAGACAGGAGGTCTGTGTGGTCTAGACAACCTGCCTGCCAGGTGTGGCTCAGCAGAGGTGGTGTGTCAGCTACAGGAACTGCCACTGCATGTTACCCTCTCAGGCACTTGAGGCAAGTGTCTGAGGCTGAAGACAACACTGGATCTAAATTACAGCAGAAGAACAAAGTGTAAAGGAGCGGCCAACATTTAAAAAAAAAAAAGTCAATCAAAGTGGAATCTGCATCCTACACAGGAAGTGCAGTGCATCACAGCGGCAACAACAAGCTGATGAACAAATCAATAGCTATTAAAAATGATGTCCATGATGTGCGGGAATCATGACTATTTCAAGCGCAGACAGGCCTGAATGTGTGTGTATAACACTTCACGGCGAGGACAGGGCCCTTGGGGCTAAGGTTGGGTGTCACACAAAGGGCTGAGAGCTCACCTAACGGTGTCTACCCCTGATCCGCCTCTCACTTTCTGTGTCGGGGGCAGTCGTGTGAATGACATCACTCCTCACATTTCAACAAGACCAACTCCGGCTTCTTATTTAACGTCTGCTAATAGCCATAAATCCTGCCTCTGGTTCACTGTTCACCTTTTACCCTCTTAAACTCAAGACGACAGCTCTTCCTCCATCCGAAACACCTCCTTACAAATAGCTGATGGCGAATCTCACTGGCATGGGTGTAAAACGAATAAACTTGCATCACAGACTTTGAACTGCTACTACTCACATAGATCATCTAGCTGCTGAGGTATAAATGTGATTATTTGCGTTTAAAGGTCTGACAGGTCTGACAAACGTGAATAACGTGGGGAGCTGTGTAATTGGGTAGGGACGTGTCACCACCTGCATGTATTGCCATTCACAAAGTTCAGATTCTTCTCCTCGATAAAGTCAAAGAATCCCGGTGGGGTATCAGTCAGCGCGGGCTGTTACCTGGAGCCATGGGTGCAGTGTTTCAGGTGAACTCTGAGTGAGCGTAACGCCACACCGGCTTCAGACGACGGGCTCTTTGTTCCACGCCGTGTCTCACCAGACACAGATGGGGAGGAACACTGAGTAACACACCTCTGGCGCACCAAACATCTTTGTTGACGAGCCAAACGCCATGGAATCGGACCAAAAGTGGTTCGCTGTCATTTCGGGTGGATTTAACGAGGCAATTAGGTAAACGCTGTGTGGTTTGGCTCGCTGGATGAATAAATTAACAACCTGCTGAGTCGGGGTGTGAATCGATGGATTATCAGCAATTCACTGCTGTTGAATTCTTCAAGTTGATGATGCAATTGAAGAAAGATTACTGTTAATATAATTACAATTGGAAACCACAGATGTTGATGATGGGAATGTATCCCTATTCTCCAACAATGTGGAAACAGATAGCAAAATTATGTTTTTATTTTATTCTTAAAAAAGCTGCCAAAAGTATGGTTTCAATTTTTTCACTATATGCTGAAAACATTTTCCGTTAAATAGGTGTCAAACTGAAAAACTGCTTCTCAACAGATCTTAATATTCAATATTTTTTTTATAGGTAATAAAAGCTAACACCTTTTATTACCCATTGTGCCAAAGCAGGGACACTAGCACTATGCAGACTTTCATATAGACTGTATATACTATGAGATGTGACCTGAATATGAGCATGTAAAGTATGTATCAATTTCATTTTCAAAAAGAAATCCCCTGTCATAAAAATAATCCAGTATAGTATACATCTAAAAATATAGCCAACCTAAAAAAACCCCTCAAAAAATCCTTGAAAACTACGGATCAAAAATATTTGTTTTAATCTAGATGACAGGTTGTTTTAATATCTGTCAATTTGTAGTTTCTTTCTAATTTAACTGGTTATATTGTTCAGTGAAAAAAATGTCGGAAACAAGTGAAAACTGTACATCTTCAAATTACTTGTTTTGACCGACCAGGAGTTCAAGACCAACAGGAATGAAATTTAAAATGACATAAGATAGAGTTTGACATCTGGAACCAGTGGATGTTGAGTATTTTTCACTCATTTATCTGTAATCAAAATCGTGGTAGAACAAATGTTCTCTTGTCCAATTAACGATCTCAGCAAAGGAAGAGAGTAAGTCAGTCCAGTAGCATCATATTTAAACATCATAACTGAACTGCTCCAGACGTGGACCCTACATTAAGATGCCTAAACTCTGGTTTGGTGACATTACCGTCTACGTCTATAACTACATTTCCCTAAAGTCTTGAACGCAAAAGACGGCTGGTTAAGTTCCAAATAGCTGCGTCTCTGCTTCCAACCAACCTGCCTCGGCTAACAGGAAGCCATTAGACTCTCGGGCAATAACCATTTACATCCATTCACCCGGCTCTGACTTTATTTCCAACCACATAAGTGCATTTTCTGCGAGAGGTTCAAATATGAATCCCCCTCCTTTTTCTCCTCAATGGGTCTGGTTGTCTGGCTGACTTGAGAGGGCACAATCTATGACTGATTTAATTTGCTCTTTACAAACATCTCTAACAGCATTACCCCCAGAGCATACACTGACTGCCCCCATCTGACTCCATTAACTCCCAAATCAGGTTTAAAGACCATATTGATGCCGTCCGTTATTAAGGGTGATTATCAAAACAACAGACAATGGGCCAAAGTGTCTGTTAACTAGTTTATCCATAATTTCACATAACTGTAACAGATGGCAGGGCTGTCAATTACATACTGTATCTGCTGCACACAGTGGCCACGCACTGTCTGGATACGCAGCATATTAGCCTTCACATTAAAAGAACGATCTCACAGGTGGTCAGAGGAAATGGACTGAGAGCACACAAAATAAACTACGATATTAAATGTCAAACACAGACGTGCATCGGTTTGAGAAAACAGGGAGGACTTGCCAATTACCAGCTGCTGTTTTTGGACAGTTTTGCTGTATAATATAAAATAAAGGAAAGTCACAGATAAAAAATTCTAATGTTGCCATTCAGTCCACTTCACCACCTTTATTCTCCTCAATTAACGAGAATGGCTTTTGAAACTGTAATTAAGTGTCTCTGCTCCACTCGGCCTCTTCATTATTCATGAATCCCCATTGATCATATCTTACTATCTATACTATGGGGATCACTGTAATATCCTGAATCCCAAAAAACAAATAGCTCAGCTCACCGAGATAAAATTAACGTCTTGGCCAGTGACCAAAGAAAAGTTTCTGTTAGGTACTAAATCCAGCATTCGATGCTAAATTGGATGACAGGGAAAGTCTTGGATGAAGCCCTATGGTCTTATTGAATATGCCACTGCATAGTCTGCCAGTCTGGGCAATACGTTTCAGTATTGCTATTATCAAATCTGCAACTAACAATTATATTCATTACCAATTCATCTGTCCATTAATCAGTTTATAATTTTGTCTACAAAATGTCGTTGGCATTTTTGCTTCAAATTTGTTGCTGATTCATTTTCTGTCAATCAACTAATCATTTGATTGTTCCAGCTCTACATATGTTATTGCTTAACAAATGAATGCCATTACTAACTCCAAACAAAAACTAACAAAAAACTGAGATATGACGGATTTGTTTTCACATATTTGATCTGTTTAGCATGTGAAGAATCACAAAGGAACAATTCATTGCATTGAGCATCATGCTGATTAACTTACATGGGATTTTTTTTCATAAAGCTGTGATCTCTTAGTTATTCACTTCACTGATATCTAACACTCTCATTAGGCCTCTGTCTTTTCAGAATTTTAGGGCTGGTGTCATAGTGTTTGCAGTATACAACAGAACAGTATAAATATACATTTAAGGTTATCGCAGACATTATTTTCTACTGCGTGTCTTACACAACCACAGCTCATTCCACATTCAGAGAAATTATTTTGTAATGAATATTAATGGCTTGGAGCTTTATTTTAAACATGTATTCAAATTTACTGAAACTCAATTTCCACCTGTGTTAAGTAGGAATGTGTAAAACATGAACTCCACGGGTTGATGTTTAACTAAATTAACAAAAGAGCGCCTGAAGAGCCCTTTAAAATGACTGGTATTGCATGCTGGGTGATGAATTTGGAGGAAACACATTGAGTCATCTTCAAATTGACAGATGCAGAATCTCTCCACGGGACTCTTCACACTGGCTTAGTGCCCGAATGAAAAAATAGATTTTACCAAGTTTAATCGCACGCTATTACAAGGCAGCTTTTATCACTGCCTTCCACTGTATAAGTGCTGGTGTCTTCATGAGTTCATTACAGACACTTGTGATTCTGCAGCACTCTTCTCGTGTGTAATTGCATGGTTAGCTTTCCTCTGTAGCTTCCTACACACACTCTGCTGCAAATTAGTTCCAATTCCAGTTTCCTTTCGAGAGCCATGCTGCAATTACAGAAATCTGAACATCCTGGTAATTTCCCCACAATTTTCATTTCTGTTGAAAAATGCTGTGCAACTAAGAGATCTTTCTTTCTGGGAAATTCCTCAGAAAACTTTTCTCTGAAACTTTTCTTCTGTACAGAAATCAGCCCTCCAACAAGTTTAGCCTGGGACTGGATGAACCTGATGAGCAGACAATCGGATAAATTGAACTTTCCATGACACAGCTTTTAAGGACCTTTTTCTTGGTTCGTGTCTAGAAACTGAAAATTCACACCTTTGTTGATTCATTCACAAGTACACAGGCTTTCAGAGAAACTACAGTTCATACCGTTTTTGTTCTATATAAACATACATAAGATTCTGTCATATTAGTTATAGATTATTTATAATTAATAGTAATGGGTGCTGCATTTGTTTTATTTGGCTGAATATGTTTTTTCTTCTCCACATAAAAAAAGACCAAAAAGCCACAGTGGCTGTCAATATCAGCTATTTAGGCAGCAGAAATTTGCAGGCTTTGTAAATGGCCAGCTCCCGGCCTTTTGTGTGCCTCCATTCATTATCACCACAAAGCGGTTGATGTCTCCCCTCTCCGTCTTGTCTGTGCTAAGCACCAGGCGCACCAGCCTGTCCATTACAGGCCTGTGACGCGTGCAGCCTGGGAGATGGCCAAACGGAGAGGAATGTCAGCGTGGACTTAAATTAACAAGCTACATCTGTGTGGAATCTGTAGCCGGTCAGAGAGACGAGATGTCTCTCCGGTAACCGAGGGTCTGGTTATTTGCCAGCCGAGATGTTGTTGGTGAATTTGCAGCTAGTTCGCCCGGTGGCTTTGCTTCTATTAATCAGCTGACAGGCTGGTGTAGTCAAGTTACGGTCGAAGGAACTCAATTGTTGTTTCGCAGCTATACAATTAGTAGACACTCTATATGGTGAATGTGAGCAAGGAGACTCCAGGGGCTCCATTTTTGCTCCTCTTGAATAAACCTCATTATGCAAACTGGCACAAAGACCTTGTGAAACAGTCAAATTTCAGAATAGGAGACGACATGAAGATGAACAACATAAGTAACCTGCACTTGAAATTATGACATGAATAGATCTTTAGCTCTTTCTCTCCCTCCCTAACACACGCACACACACACACACACACACCGTAATTACCCCTCAATCCATACAAATTGAATGAAGCCAGAACCGTGGTCTAAGAATATAGACCATAATTAATAAATTACAGCCACTCTACTCAATCATTCTCCACTTTGGGGACATGTAGACATCCCATTCTCCGCAGAGTAATTGACCGAGCCCACAGAAAACACACCTAGTGCCTCCGCGGTGGCTTTGTGGATGCATCTGGTGCCACTTCTTACAACCAAACAGATGCCTGAGTGAAACTGCGGGTCATATCGCAGATCTTCTACCCTGTGTGTTTACAAGTAACAAATCAAAAGCATCCATTATTTCTGGGCTCTGAAAATACGCCTGGGGGAGCTATCACGTTTCTTTGCCACCCCCCAAGCTTCCCCTCGCAGCTGCTGCACACGAGCAAAGACCTTTTTTTTTTAAGACAGAGTAGGGGACACCGTCAAGGAGTCCAAAATCTTAAGATGTTTTACTTAAATTTATTCTTCAAATCCAATAGCAAAATCTATTTTTCCTGGTGGTTACTGCAGTTTGTAATCTGATAATAAGACATATAGGTCTGTCTATTTTATCACAACCTCAACAAAATATTTACCATATATTTTACCTCACATTATATTTCTTTGTGAAATATGGGGAGGACGTTCGACTCACACTGCCTCCATTTACAAATATTTCTTTGAAAATAATATATTTTCTTGTCGCTGTGTGTGTCCCCTCGGGCTAGGAAAGGGCCCACTGGAGACTATCTAATGATTGTTGGGTCATGTATCAAATACACAGCAGCTGGAGGCGAGAGGGGAGAGGACATACAGTCTGGATGTTGGGGGGGTGGGCAAACTAAAGCCTGAGTGGAGTCTGTAAGGAAAGCCCAGAGTGTTTGGGTGCTGAGGCTGGGTGTGAAATCTGTAATGGATGCTGACCAGAGGTCGCACTCTTGACCATAACAGCTCTGACCTTTGTCAATCTAACATTTACTTAAATCAAAATAATTCAATAATTGTGAATGTTTTCAGTTACAAATGTCACCAAACAAATATAATTTTGTGTAAATATCATAATCACTCAGGTTTAACAACTTCAACCTTTACATTCATTGTCACAGAGTCTGTTAAGATTTCCTTTCAAATCTGGAGAGGCAACATGTAACTAATTGGCCGAACTCATTCATTAACTTGGAATAAAATTAACAATAATAATGAAAAACATCGACCAATCTGAGAATGTGACTAAGCTCAAATGAGGCTTTTTAGACTGTGCAATTGCCTTGATTCAATCAAATGAGCTAATGAGTAGCTTGCAGGCAGGCAGAATGACTTTCCTCAATGAAAAACTGAACAGTTAAGGCAGTAATTAACATGAGAGGTGTTCATGGAAATGATCTGAAAGAGCACACTCGAGTGGTGGCAGCCAAAAAAAAAGCCTTGTTGTGCTTTTTCTAGATTGTGAAATAAAGGGTTTTTTTTCTTAAAAGACCACTATACGTCTATTTGTTTTACTTTTAAATAAATAAAGCCTTTAATTAGCTGGACTTAGCTTGATAATTAGAAATGTTCTATCTGTAAAACCTGAAAACTGTAAAACTTGACATTTTCTTTAACTGAGTGGCTCCTGACCAAAATTGCATGTAATCACTTAATATAATGTGTAAACAATGATGTTGTGACATTTTTTAAAATTAAAAATTAGCCTAATTGTTTTTAAATAACTGTAAAATTGCTGTCATGTTCTGCAGCCTAAATCAAACCTGTTTTGTTCCAGTTCCCAGAACAAGAAGGGAAAACTGAAGTGAGAGTCATAAAGTACTACTGCCACCTGCTGGTCATCTGGTTCACTCAACCCTTATTTACAGACAGTACATGTAGTCCTGGTGGAGTCAGTGCAGCAGACTGACCTGAGGAACGTGTCCCAGCAGGGCCCACAGGGAATCAGCTGACAGGGTCCTGACTCTGGAAAACTCCAGCGTGTCGGTCTCCTGTCGGTTGAGAGCGATGTACTGGCAGCCCTGGTAGTCTCCTTTCAGCTGCTCGCCACAGTGCAGCCGCACCAGATCCCACGTTCCCACCCTCCTCAGGACTTCCCGCACCGACTCCATCTGCCTGTACGACAGATGACCTGCAGGACAATGGCAAAACAAAAAACAACTTGACCCGTCAGAAACCATTTATACCATTAATTTAATCATATCATACAGTGGTGTTCATTACAGGTCATATTCTTGAATCTGGAAAATCTTATTATCTTAAAACAAGTGAGGAGTCAGTAAGAATATCTTAAAGCATTTTTTGGGGTATTTTATGTCTCGTTAAGTGTCATCGTGAGAGAGGCGACAGGAAATAGAGAGATGGGATGACATGCAACAAAGGTTCCTGACAAACTTTGAACCGGAAACACTGTTATTAATGTAAAGTTCCTTGAAAGCAAGACAACAAGACAGAATAAGGAGGACTAGAACCAAGAAAAACAACACTTTAAGACAAGTGGATTAGTGTGGAAAACAGGTTGAATTAACAAGAATCAAGTGTCGCTGTTGTTGATATTAGTGCATCAATTTGATTCACTCCATCTTTTTTTTGTAACAACATGATTTGGAAAAAGGTTCAAACAAACAAGCTGATTTCTGCACATGATTCATGCTAAAGAGTTTTGCAGTGTATTAAAATGATCAATTGAATCCCTCAAGTATTGATGTCTATATTTTAAGGTCCCACTCACCAGAGAGCCAGGAGGGAGTCAGTGCATCTGACATCCAGGCCATGTAGCCCTCCCTGAAAGACCTGAGGAAGTCGTCTATCTGGCTGTGGGAGACCAGCTCCGTCCTCTTCCTCAGCTCCTCGTCCAGCTCGCAGTCTGGAGAGAGGAAGATAACCCTGGGGAAGAAGAGGCTTTGGCGCACAGACACTCCGCTCCTCTTCAAGTGGCCACATAAGTTTGCCGCCTTGGTCTGGAGGAGAATGTGGGGACGCAAGTGATGATTATTTTCATTATTGATTCATCTCTCTGTTAGTTTTGGATTAATCATTTAGTCTGTAGAAACAGTCAATCAGCAGTTTCTTAAAAATGAACAAAACTTGTACAGACACCTGATATTGAATGTCTGATCAGACTTGTTTACTTTTTTTAAATAGTCGGATTTAAATAATAACTTTATAGATTACTGACTATTTTTCAGGCTGCTTTGGTTTGAATGAAATTTTGGCCTTTGAGAAACTTTGATTCTTACAAATTTAAAGCAAGGAGTACAAAAAGGTATTGTTCAAACTGGAAGGGCATTTGGAGAGCACAGACCTCCTCCAAGGTCAATAGTCCACTTTTCTATGACATACAAAGCGGCAAGCTCAACCACTAAGGTATATATGTCTGGATATTTTTCCAAAATTATTAGAGTTACGTCAAAACATGTTGAAGCCTCATGATCTCAGCTGTCAATCAGCTTGTGCTAATATTTATACAGGATGCCTCAGTATCCACTTTTCAATTTCTAACAGGACCCTTTTTAAGAAATTATACAACTTTAAATTGGCACAGACGGTCGAGCTGTATCTGCTTTGTGTAGATTTAGGAAGTTAATACGTTCAATTCAAGCAGAACTATTTCAACATTGCAGTGTGTGTTTGCCATCAGACTCTTCTGTCAAGCTCCCGGTCCGAACTGAGCATCTATAGAGATGGAAATGAATGACTCGTCGCAGACCCAGGCACATAAGGTGACAGCTGTGTTTAGGCACCTGCCTGCTTTCCCCCCTCCCGACCACGAACATAATTATGGCCTTTCAAATGAAGAGTGACCACTTGGGAAGTTTAGGAAGCCTCGTTGTAGTGTTTGAAATTTCCATATAAATTGTTATGGTGACTCAGAATCTCTTAACCCGGCTGGAGTTTGGATGAAAACAATGTTCCGGACAATTGATTGGATCTTGGACACGAGTGTGCCAGACAGTTTGACATTTAGGTTTCCATGGTGGTATTTCAACATTTCAGTGTCTTTCTCACCGTGATGGCTCTGAGGGGATCTTCAAGCTGTTCGATGCAGGTATTGGTAAAGTTTTGGTCCTTTTCTTTCACTTGAACATGCCAGTTTTGGTTGTGAGCTGACACTGTGCCTCTCCAGGGTTTTACATCTATGCAGAAGATCCCCTGGCCTTTGTGGAAAAAAAAAACATTACTCCAAGTGAAGATTTACAGAGCTGCAGTAGGCCTCAAGCTAAATGGATAAAAGCACTGTATTCGTAATTTAACATGACAATAGTGATATGTATTCTGATGTTTATAGATAAAATCACTGGATGGGAATCAGTGTCAATCAATTTAAAACAAATACTTCTATCCATAAGGAAATCTGTGAGGTGGCTGCTTAATAATGGCTGAATTCCATTTAGCTGCTTCAGTTTGAGCCTCCTGCTATCGTACATGCTGACTCACTGTCACACTGTCTTAGCTTACTGGGACACTTAAACAGAAAAGATCCATTACAAATGATATAAGTAGAAACTCAAAGGCCTGGAGCAAAACATAATATAAATCTCAATATACTGCAAAGGAACATTCAGATGATATTGATATACACCATGATATCAGTATTATATTGATTTGTTTTTTTCCATGCTATTCTACCTGTGAGGATAACAATGTTGATGTCATCTTTGGTGGTCTGAAACTGGTCGGGGATACGCAGATTACAGTAAACATCTTCCTTTCTCAGCCCGGCCAGTCTCCTACAGTTAAAATAAATAGAAAAAAGAAAAACACTTAGTGGTTCAATTTTGCATTTCAAGTCAAAGCTGCATTAATGCATTTTATTAACAGATACCTATTTACACATCCAGCAGACATAAAGCAACATAAGCATTCATTTGGAGTCATGTTTATGTCCAGCCCATGAATGTGAGTCCAATATTCACTCTCTTCTTTACTCTGTTTTAGTCTCCACCAACTCCTGGGGACATATCCCTAAGCTGCTAAATGCGCTGCAACGTTCACCAGGTAGTTACTGAATTGCCTGTCTGTCATTAGCAGGCATGTAGCACATAGCAGCTTGAGCTTTTCAGTCCAAACATCTGCCTGCTGCAGCTGGAAACAATGGGCTGAAAGACACTAAAACTCTCACTAGACACATGGGTGATAACTCTCTCTTTGTGGGTTGTGGGTTCACTATAAAAAACACTGATTCATGCGGCTTTAAGTTGACAATACTTTACCTGACGTGCTGCAGAAAGTCAGGTAGTGTTGGTGTCGGGCCTGAGCTCGGGCTTTGAGCACTTTCTGAAGCTTTGGAGCCGAGATGCAACTGAGTGAACAGACTTCCAAGCTGAGGCATATTAGTGTTTGTCTGGAAAGAAAAACAGACTGACATGAGACTAACAGGGCAATTTTATGCAGAGACAATATGCACAGAAAAAACAAGGCAGCAAAAGCACATGTATAGATAGTAGCTTCAGATGTGTATAGTGTTATATAGTAACATAGTGTTTGAACTGTAATAAGCATGTTGTTGTAGCCATAAACATGTTTGTGTCCTAGTTTATCTAATATGGCTTTTTTCAGCTGAATCACATTTGCACAACAGCTCAAATGACAAACAGTATTTTCATTGCTTCAGTAAAGTTATTATGCTTTCAAAATTCAAATTAAAACGTCAGGCTTGCTGTTAAAGGCTTGAACTTGAACCCTGTGAAGAGAACAAAGAGAAGAAGACAACAGCTGAGCTCTGCAAACAAACCATACATACTGTTGAGGTCTCGCGTTGTTTGAAAGAGTCTTTGTGGAGGAAAAAATGAGGGACTTCAGCTCGACATGTTCCCGGAGTTAATGTCGCTCTGCTGCTCTCTTTTACAAATGCTGAGCAATGTAACTCTATCCAGGAAAGCTGTTTCACAAGTTCACCCCGCTCCCCCTCTTCCCCCTTCTCCTCAATGTTCCTGGAAGAAGTAAACAACAGACCACGTGCTCCACGTGCAGCATCATATTTCACCCAGGGGAGCGCTGACGTCAGAGCACGTCACTCAGTCCTCCATGATGCATTTAGGGAACCTGTTATTTTGATGCGAGGCTCATGTGATGCTTTGGCCTGAGAACAAGAACAAGTAGGAATCGTGCACTGATATTTGCTTTTGCATGTAAACAAGCATTTGTAGGAGATTTTACTCAAGTGTCTGGTGGAATCTAAAAAAAAAACAGTCCCTCTATGAGGTGCATTCAGTAGGTGTGGAGCTTTTGATCAGATCACACAGTCTTCATCAGCATTGCCAGTTGTCATTGAACATGTACAACTGTGGATGATGTTCACGTGAAGTGATCAAAAGCCACTAAATGGACTGTGGTGAGATTGTTTGTTCAGCTGCTGTTTCAGTGGTCAAGAATGAACTTTGAACCTCAGCTTGTGTCAACGGTTTGAGGTTTTTCAGTGTGTGAATTTGAATGAATTAGAACAACATTGTATTGTTGTGCAGATGGGAAAAGTTGAATGCATTCATGAAAGGTGGTGCCTTATGTGTTTAAGAAGAGGTTTGCTATTATGCTTGTTGTTTGTTTTATTAATATTTCTGACTTCTAACCCTCTATTTTATCAGTATTTGTTGGTTGGGGATTTCTGTATGACATTAATCATCATAGAGTTTAAAATATCCCACAAAAAATACGACATCTTTAAAACTACTGTATTCTTAGGTCAGTGTCAAGAGCTACACATCTGATGGCTTTTCTTCATATCTGATCAATATGTGCTTCCACAAACAACCACAACTGGGACCGAGAAGCAGATAAGTGAGAGTATTAATATTGTTCAGTCTGGCCTTAAAAGAGAAATATGGAATAATTCAGAGCTATATAGTTAGTTCAGCATTGAGTTATAGGTAGTTATAGGTATAATCCAATTTATTCTAACATGATTAATTTTGCCATAGAGCTGCGTATGATGAAGGTGAATTAAGGAATAAAATTATCATTCACAATTACAGGTGACCCTTGAGAGAACAGAGCAGACTCATCATATTAATGTAGAGAGGTTTATCCCAGAGTTGGCTCAAACTAATAAGATTTTACATTTCACAGTGTATGTATGTGAGGATGAAATATACTGTATATTGTGTTTTCCCCCCTGAACTTGTAGATGGTCTGCTAAGAATTTACTGGCACATCCTCCAGGATTCTCACATCCTGCATGAGCCTACAGAGAGGATATTACAAAAGTGATGAAGAATATTTAATTCAGCAGTAAATACACAGTGAATATCTCAATGTGGTGATAAACAATATCCGGATATCACAAAATACTATGAAAGAACTTAATATCAAGAACAGATAGCCAAATCAGCTCATATGGGCTCAATGGAAGCCAATAAACAGAGGCACTCTGCCTCTCCTGACCTTCACTTCTGGTTGAGATCGGGCCGATAATGCAGGCGCAACCTCAATAAAACCCATACAATGGAGTAAAATAAATAGATATTAAATTAAAGCAGAGGCAATACTGGCTGAACTGCCGCAGGAATTCGAGAACAAAAGCTTCTTTGTGGAGTTTAATATTGTCTACAATCACCGCCTCGTGATACATTTCCAATCATTTTCATCTCCTGCCTTGACGTATCAACACATCATCTTGTATTGGAACTTGCAAATGACTTGTGTGTATATAAGCAGCCACGTTTATATATTAAATGTGCTTCATGCTCCTAGTTTGGCCTTTTTCGGTCGGAGTTAATATCAAATTCGTAATCTGTCTCATCTCCGAGTGTCCGCCGAGGAGGAGTCTGCGGTGTCAAACATTGTCATGACTGCGTGTTTGTTGTCTTGCACAAACTTTACCCCTGACTATATTTTATGTTCTTTTAGGTGTTATGCTCACAAAATACTCAAATTCACAGAAGAATTAGCCACTGCTTATTTTGGTGTCATTATAAATACTGCTGCTATGAGACCCATGTTGTTGTCTTCAGCCTTTTGTCATGGACTCAAATAGAGGCCCTCTTCAGGTCACTGCATGCTTCAAGTGCTTCCTGAAGCCTTCCTACCTTTGTCAGCATTAATGTCATTTTTACCTAATGCACCTGAAGAGCTCCACTGCGTGAGTGAGGAGTTGCTGAGGGCTTTCAGGTCCTCTCTAAAGTGTAGTTAGGCCTCAGAGTTCATTATAGGGGTGGGTTAGCTGCTATTGTATAGAGGGCTAAGTGACCTTAGTAGAAAGAAACAAGCATAATCTGGAGAATGATAGTGGTATGAATTTCATGTATTTGTCAGAATTGGACTGTCATGATCAAGCAGATGAGATTCAGTTTCTAGTGCTGTTAAAAAAAAAAAAGAGGATAATTTTTCTCGCTGACGATATTTCCATTTTCAATCTTTCAAATCAAATATCTCATTTGCAGAAGTAATGGCTACATGACATCGCTGACGCTCCGCTCACTAATTTTTGCTCATTTCCTCTGAATTATTAATACGAGAGATTCTCCATATGCTCTCTCCGAGTATTCTTGTGTCCATCCGTTTCAGAGAGAGAATTAGCATTTTACAGTGAAGAGTATAAAGAGCTTAACTGCCCCAATCAAACCAGGTGATTTAAATCCTGTCTGATCAAGATGTTTAAAAGGGGTTGCAGCTGGATGACCTGAAGTAAATGGTCTGAAAATGTTCCTGGGTCTCAATCACCTGGATAATTAGGTGCATTTCACCTGGAAAAAAGCATCGGTGCAGAAAAGAGGTTTCAAAATAAAACAGTGAAAATGAGTTTTTTGCTAAAATGCTGAATGCAAAAAACAGACAACTAATAATCCCACTGATGCACTAAACCCAGTTAAACCTGGGCTCAAACATGAAGCGTGAAAGTGTGAAAAACAGTTTGGTATCGACCCTGGAGAGGCTTCTTTGTGACTGGCCTGCCTCGGTAATTAGTTATGCCATATGAAGAGGTAATTTGTATGCTAAAGTTTAATTGTTCAATTATCACTGGATGTGAGAGGAGGCCTTGATGCCATTTCATCATGTTTGAAAATAGTGTTGAACCCCTCGTGCCACATATTCTAATAGTTGGCAATTACAGAGAGAGCCCTCTAACTAAGTTGATTGATGCAGGCCGGCCCCGCTGAAAAGCCTTTGCTACTTGCCTGGTGCAATCGTTGGCAGTGAAGAGCTGGTCCATCGAGCTGAACCAGCCGAGCTCTCGCTGTGGAAAAGGGCCTCGACTAGCTGCTGACAGACAGCATAAACACCAACTATACAAGTACTGAGGAGGACAACATGTCAAAACAACATTATTACAAAGTAAACAAGAGAAGATTAGATGAGCATTCATTGCTATCAGGAAGCCTCTGTAAAGAGACTCGTCTTTCTTCGTGATGCGAACAGACAAATGACTCGAACAGTCGCCAGCGATTTTCAGGCCTGTCATGGAACATTTTTGCTGCCCAGTCCTCAACTTTGCATTTCACCCTGAGGAATTTTGGATCCTTACATCCTCTGAATGCAGCTTTTATTAAAGCCAAAATCTGGGATTGAGTTTTGGCTCAGTGATCTTGTTTTTTTTCCTGCATTGTGACTTCTGAGTGAAGGTCAACAAAAAAAAAGAGAAAAGTTTGAATTGTTACTATGACAAAAGCATTATTACTTACTTTAAGGTACTGTTTTTAAGGACTTTTAAATATTAAATACATTTTCCCTATTTCCATGATGTGGACAATACATCTGGCATCAAGCCAACTACAAGCCTTTCAGAAAGCAACAGAAATGAAATTATAATACCATTAAAGAGAGGCACTATTTGCTTTATTCTATGGGATATTGAATTGCATTTGATCCATATGTTACATGTAACAGACTCTACAGGAAGTAAGTAAATAATAAATAAAAGCATGTCTCTGTCCATGATCCTTGTCTTCTGGCAATTTTGGAGCTGTGTCACACACACATTTATCATGTAATTACAGCTCCACAGTCAGTTACTGATGACCTGGGCTCCAGTGATTATGTTCCATTTCATGCTTTTCAGGGGCCCAGATGGGAATCCAGGAGACAAAAAAGAGGTCCCTTCACTCTCACACAGCATCTTTTCAATTCTCTCATTAGTGCTGTAAATTGAACCATATGTGTCCGATTTGTAATTAGCTGCTGTAGAACAGAGGGTGACGTGATGTCTTTGATAGAGAAGATCTGCTCTATTAAAGGCCACTTTGTTATCAATAGCAATAACAACACAAGAAGCTTTTTTATATACAGGCATGGACAGAAGGCTGAAATCTTTTAATTTACATTGCTCACGTACAATTTAAGATAAATACAACGTATTAAACTGAACTTTGACAAACAGTCGAAACTTTACACAAACACTGCAGTTGTATTAATTCTCTAACAATGTCAGATGTGGTCAGTCACGGATTTTTACTTTTGACACTTAAATCCAATTTTGCTCAAAATTTCAATTAAATGGGATTTTGAACAACTGATTTTCGCTTGTAATACAGTATTTTTTATATTGTTGTACCTGTACTTTAATTTATCACTGTGTGTACACACCTAGAGCAAAACTATTTCAACATATTTCCTTCATTATCAAAGGAAATTTCATAACATTTTGCAGCTCTGGTGAAAGTGAATGTGTTTTCTAGTTTCTCTGTTTCATTTTCATTTAGGTGATGAAATGCTATGAACATACTTCTTTACTAGATCAGCATGTGGCAGCCCCTTTGATGAGTGATTTGTAAAACCAGAGGTATAACAACAGGTATTTTCAGCTCTTCCCAAACAGAAAATGCCCCTTTCATGTTCTTCCAACTTGGTACTCACAATCTGAAACAAGGGTGCAATTGTGGTTGTCACCAAACAATGACATTTTTTCTTTCTTTCACTCTCTAAATTCCCCATATCATCTCTACACAGATGAGCAATTTGTCTGTCATGAGGTCTGGGGCATCGGCCCACTCCAGCCCTATTTCACTGACAACACTGTTATTAGCGGTAAGCCGAGCCAGAGGCAAATGAATCTGCCTACTGTTCAGGAGGCCAGGGCTCTTTTCAGCGATTAATTTGATAAATATATTAATTATGAATCTGGATGACAGTACAATCAGATTGTCAGGCTTCCAGGCTTGGCCTTTGTGATAAGTCGGCTTTGAGATTGGGTCTCCTCGGGTTTCAGGAGCTGTCATCCCGCGGCTCAGCCTCTTATCAGCGCCTGACCCATTCACTCGGTAATTTCCTGTGTGTTGTAATTAAATGGAGGCTTTCTGATTGCAAGTGACTCTCTTTAAGAGGTGCTTCTTGGGTTTCAGGTGAAAGGGATGTTCAATGGATCGTCTGTCTCGCCTGCCCTCTGCAGGACTCAACAGGCGCTGAGTGTCCTATTTTTACAACATGTACCTTTAATACATCTGCTTTAATGTGGAAACCATGTGAATAATTTATGCTGATGATGCTCGCAATGTTGGGAATAATCAAACGCATGGCCGAGTGATACACAAGCTGGTTTGTCTCATCAACAAAAAACAAATCAAATAATGAAAAAAAGTTGGGGGGTTTTCTTGTTGTTGCCCTTTAAGCTAACTCACATCACTACTATTATATCATTACTTGAATGATGGTGCATTTACTGCAAGGAACCTTGAGGCTGCTGCTTAGAAGTTTAAGAAATCCCCTTCTGGCTGCAGACAGCTGATCGTGGACATTTACTGTAGGTGCTGACTCCGTCCGTCCATCTCCGCTCAGATACTGTTACAGAACCGGCAGAGGGACATCCTGAGCCTGGCGTGGGGCCTACAGCTGTAGACCTCTGTCACTATAATCTGATAAACAGCTACAAGGCAGTGGAAGTGTTAAAGAAGTAAAGCAAAAATCAAGCAAGAGACTGAAGCTTTTTTAGGGATGCACATGTTGTTGATGCGTTATTTTGCTGCTTGAAAGAAATAAAACACATTTATCATAAGAGATGACAAATTTTTAGAGAAGTTACTTGTTTCTGTTTCAAAGAGGTTGAAGCTGACAGATTTGGGATCAATCAGTTGTTCATCACTGCTTCACAACCTGCAGAAACAACAACCAATGATGAACAAAAAGTTGTAAGAAGAAACATTTCAATTACAAACTGAATTATTTTCTTTCAGATTTACAATTTTTGAGAACTTGATATTGATGACAAACCACATTTTATCTTTGGTTAAAAAGACTTTCAAGGGACGACTCAAATGTCCAAACAATAACTCCATTGGACAAATTCTAATTCGTCAGGAGTAAAGCCCTCAGTCTCTGGAGTGGGATCCAACGAAGGCTTGAATTAGCTCGGCCGTGTTGCCTCTGAATGCACAAAAGGTTTCCCTGCCGCCCTCTTTCACTCTTCCTCTCTGGTATCGCCGAAGCCTATAATTAAAATCACGTTTTTTTTCATACGGCCGGTGAGCGCCATTAATTCAGAGAGTAGGGCCATTATGGAGGTTGTGGCTCCCAGGGTAGCACTGGGGAAGAGGTGGGGCAGTGGCTTTTCAACGCTAATGGCCCCCGTGTGTTGCCTGCTATTAATCTCAACAAGGAGTGAAGTGGCTCCATCCCAGCTGCAGAAGCAGGACAAGGCCTCCCAAAACACTGCACAGATTAAATGGAGTTTTGTCTTGGGCTCTTTGCTTTGACCTGTGACATTTAAATAGGCTTTAACAGCGGACTTTACTTTACTTTCCATTACTTCGTCCATAAACTCGGGAATATTGTTCTGTTTAAATCACTCTTCAGCATGAGCCCTTTGATTTTATAAAGGGACCAGTGTCTTTGTGCAAGTACAAATATTTGGACTGAAACTGTTGCAGCACTTTGCTATGTCTTGTAGAATAAAAAAAACCCTGGTGATAATATTTCAGCTTGTCAAACAGCCTCTTTGGCAGAAAGCCCGGTCTGGAGGTCACATCCTGCTCACTTTCATAGGTGTCCAATAATTCATGTATCTGCGACATGCAGGACATGCAATTTACAAACAGGACCATAAATAGGAGGAAAATGACAAAGGAGATAAAAAGAGCACTGACCTTGCTTTGCCACAAGGAGGAACCACTGATTAAATTTTGCTGCAGTTGGACTTGGCTGCTGATTCGTGGAGAAAGAGCTCAACAGAAGCTTTGAGTCTGCTTGCAATACTGCTATGTTCCACTAGGTGGCAGGAGTGCACGATTTAATAAATGATCATAACAATGAACTTCCAAGATAATCTCTTTAATAAGCCAAGCACCTGAACAAACAGGAGGGTCTCAGCTGTTGCTCTTCAATCTGGCCTGCAGTGAGTGCTGAGCTGTAAAGCAGGTTCCTCCATATATATTTCATACTGCTTGGTAGAAGATTCCAAATGTTTGTGCAACAATAAGAGCCTCAAATTCCTTCAGAGACTTGATAGAAGAGAAGGGATGTGATCAAGTTTTCACCAGCATGTGTGAAAGAAGCAGTTGCCTTAATGATGCACCAACTGTAACATCACTGTGTGAGAGCTGCAAGCTGGAGAGGGGACACCAGAGGTTAATTGCAGTCTCCTGAAAGCTAGATACAATGGCTCCATGCAAACAGGGAAAAAAAACAAATTACACTCTCATATTCATGTAATCACGCTGATATAAAATTAATTTTCTGAAGCCCAGAAATCTGCTGTCATCCCCTTGTTGCGTTCTATTCACGCTGGCTATGTTAAGCCGGAAATAAAAGAATAATTAGGCATTAGTGTTTCTAATTAAGGTTTCTCTCAAAGGTGAATGGAAGGCTGATGAAATTTTTTGAGGATTTATTAAATTACTGTGAAATTAAATTAGGGTGGCAAATTAATCCTCGCAGTGAATTAGATCAGTGAGTGAGAAAATTGACTTTTCAACACAAAGCAGGGGATGAGAAGGAATAAAACACAGACACGCTGCTGAGCTAAGATGATAATCAAGGATGAAACACAACAGCACTTGTTTAACTGAAGATGTCCACATGGGCCAAATTTACATGTAGGAGGAGCGGGGCATCCATAAAAAAAATCTAGAGGGCCAATTCTCAGTTTCAGAGAGAGGCAAGACAAATGCCCTTGATTCCTCAGTACACATGGCTTTTATTCCCAGATGCTCCTGCACCATGATTTATCCTCTCAGTGACACACTGTGCCGGGATGCTGTTGCCTCCCATCACTGTATTTTCCAGACATTCCCACAGTGCTGTCTGAAAACCTGTCCAGTTTTTTGCAATGATGCGCTAAGGTATGCATCCCAGAAAAGTCACATTGCAACAAAGCGTGGTAATACACTGTTCTTGTTTTAAAGCTGTTACTACTTGAGAATGATGATGACAAAGATTTGCTTACATACTACACTGCTTTAGTTTAATGTGTACATATATATGGAGCAGATGAGTTAGATGAGAAGAGCGACACCGATCAAAGTACAGAGCAGGACCTAAGAGATTATGAGCTTATTTTACCATACAGACTAGAAGCAAGGGAACATAGCTTGGCTTTATTCAAAGTTCAAAATCTGCCTTTCCAGCACCTTTAAAGTTCACTAATTTACAGCTTGCATCTCTGTTGTTGTTGTCTGTAGTCCTGGGGAAATTCCTATTGGATTGTGGGATACTGAGTCTGTTGTGTCATTTTTATCTGCGTTCGTCCTTTTGAGTATATGTTCTGTTCTTATTACAAGGCTTGTTTGTTGTGTGAACAACTTTGTCTCTGTGTTAAGATTGAACCAATGTTATTGGGTTTATTGCATGTTTTTTTTTCTCTATTTTTTTATTGTTCAGTCAGTACATTGTCATATAGTATTATTTACTGTCTACTCAAAGAGAGCAAAGCAATTTTATTGTAGTTCAAATAATTATTTTGAGTAATACATTTGTAATAGCTTCTCCTGGTGTTCTAACCAAAGGAAAAATAACCATATTCCATAAGCAAAGAAAAGGATTTTGCAGATTTTCTGGATGCCTGTCTTTCCTTTTATGAAGCAGACTTCAGTAATAGTCTATTGGTTTCTAGTTTTACAAGGTCAAACAGTTAATACAGACAATCACTGATCACATTTCTGAGCTCACTAAGATAATTTTCCCTGAAAACACATGAAAATTTCAAGGGATATGTGCTTTTATTGGAGTCAAATAAGGGTCAAGGTTAAAAGATTTTCATTCCATCGCTGCAGGCTTTATATCTCAACGACGCTCAGACTGGACTGATTTTTACTTTTTTTTGTCAGATCTGCTCTTTGACTCGTACATTAGCGTCGGATTGCGCTGACTGACACTGATCACTTGATCTCAGACAGCAGACATAACAGGTCTATTAGAAAACAGGATTGCTTTCCCCCTCTTTTAAATTACAGCGATATGATGGATTTGAATCACAACCTGATTAAACTGGTGTCAGGAAGAACGATTTTCATTCCAGCATGGAGGAGAAATCTAATCAAGTTGCAGCTGCATTAGAAGAGATACAGTTTGTGCATTTCAATACCTTGAAAGCTTGTGTCCTGGAAACAACAAAATAAAATCCTTAGCTGTGTGTTTATGTGGATACCTGAGACGTGCAGCTTCACAGTGAATCTGACACTTCATAATATGCTGCAAAATTGCTAATAAGTAGATCAATACGTTGCAAATCATGTGGCTGTTAGATGTAGCATAGGCTGATAATGATACTGTGAACTCATCTGTGATATAAAGAGATTAAAAGACAGATAGACAGTCTCATATTTGAGCTGCTTTATGACCCAGATTGACACATCCAATGGTGAATGTGCATAAAACATCTGGCTTTTATTCTGTAATGTGGCGAAAATCCCACTGGTACCCGACTCAGTGGCCTTTTCTCCTCTGTCAACCATTAGCCAGAAAATACAGCTCGTTCCAGCTCTGCTTCTGCAAGGTTCAACAGTTTTACATAATTACACTATAAATTTGACTCCGGAAGCTGAACAGTAAATATTTGCAGAATACTGTCCAGCTACAGATAATAATCACAGCTCAGTGGTTTATGGTCCGAATATTAACAAGGAGGCGAAAAACAATGTGTTTGCAGCTACTGTAAAACAGGAGAACCATGTTACACTGAAATCCTTTCATGTCGGACATGTAGCAGGTGCCTGTTTGCAGCCTTGAGCATGTTGTGCCAAAACCTTCCTGGATAGTAAAAATAAGCTTGTACTCCTTAGTCCAGCTCCTGTAAGAACAGTGCTCTGATTATAAATTGCTGATGGCGAGCTCCGGCCTCGGTGCTGGGTTTCCTCCACAGCTAATGTGAAAAGACAGGGGCCTCAGATTGTTCAGGAGGGTTTTGGTGGCACACTGAGCAGACAAGCATACAGATAGGGGACGTGGGGGGGGGGAGCCTCTCATCAGGGAGGCCTTTCTAATGTTCACATACAGCAGCCAGATTGTTATGTTATTACATTATTGGATTATTGTTTCTGATGCATGAACATAAGCAGCATTTTAATGTTGCAGCTGCTTCATTTTAATCATGATGAATCAATAATATATGATGATATATAAGAACTGCCGTGTGCAAGGTCTTTATCTACAATATAACAAGTAGCTTTCACATAAATGTCGTGGAGAAACTCTTTTGATTTCAATTGACATAAATTGTACATAAGTATTGTAGTAAAGAAAACTTTCCTCTAATGGTAACTGGGATCTATTAACCCTGTTTAAAGCCTGTGTGCTAAGCTGCTGGTGGTAGAGTTAAATTTAGCAAACAGATACAGAGAGGTATCAAAAATGCTGTTTTTATTGTAAACCTATACAGCAAGTAAGCTCAATACTTTTTCAATAAGATGTCAATAAAAGCATTGTTTTTGTCCGATACCAGCTTCATAAAATGATCCAGTAAATCAGCAGATTTGGACACATTCTCTGGTTGGTTTTTCAACATATGTGCGAGCTGTCATTTCAAACACTGTTCAGTATGAAACAGGAAGCAGTGGCGATGACTAAGCCAGTGGTAACACGGAGCATCTCAGCATTATCGTTAGCAGTGTCAACACCTTCCCCTCGCCTTCGCTTGCAGGTTGGCATTTCACTCTGTTTGGATCAAGCTTCTTGTCTGAGCGAGTCTCCATCCTGTCTTCACCTCTGAGACCTTTACGAGCCATAAGACCGCTCAGCTCATACAGTATGTATGCACTCTCCTGAGTTACATAACTCACAGTCTCCAGTCTGACTTGTTTTTCAAATTTACACCAAATTCCACAAACTTTTTTTTTCTCAAGTGAGTTCCTCTCGACTCCGCATTGAAATCCTGCGTCACTCGAGATATGTCCAAAATATAAGTGACAAGTCTATATTCAAAAGGTGAGTCTGCAAAACACAGAAGCTGAAGCATACATCTAGGTTTAAAATTTACGCCAGCCCCTGCCAATCTGAGGGAAGTCAAGTGTGGAATTGGAACTGGCAGCGAATTCAAATCCACACTGTCACAGCAAAAAAGGAGGAGCGCTGCAGGCTCTCTCTCTCTCATCCTACCGTCTCTCACAGTCAAGTCCTGCACTTGTTAAACCTTCTGACAAGAGGAATTATCTTCAAAGTGCAGATCTGCAGACTTGAGATGTCTTGACTTGTCTCAAACGCAGTAAACACAAAGGATTGCCAGCAAAAACTCTGATTTTAGGCGATGCAAAATCCATTTTCGCAAGGTTACACCACTGAGAGGCTAATCAATAATAATAATGATGTAATGTCTTTCATCATCAACGAGGAATGTGATTTTTTAAAAAGAGAACAAACTGCCAAACTTCAGAAACAGATCATTAACCAAACTGGTGAAAACAAGTCAGCTAGTCCTTAAACATTTAGTTGATGATACAGCAATTTCAGTAATCAATTATTTGTCCGAAAAATAACAAAACAAAACTTATCTGAAGATGCCTTGCTACATTTTACAGAGTAATCAATTAATTGGTTGTTTAAAAAAAACATAGACAATGAAAATATTTGATAGTTGCAACTCTACCATCAACAATATTGCTTAAATATCCCTCTGTAACTCATCAATGTTTTGTGATGGATGAATGACAACTTCATCAATATTTTCATTAAAAAATATATGCTTATATATTGTATGACTATTGTCTGTCTGGCATGATTAATCTGTGAGTCATACTCCACCAACATCAGACAAAGGAGCTGCTATGCTGCATTAATTCAAGGTGATATTACCTGAGGCCAGGAGGCGTCAAAGCCCATGTGTCCAAACCTGGCCTCATTTACATGGATCTGAATTAACATAGTGCTCATAAAGCCCCTTTAAGGTGGAATGAAAGAATAACAGCATCCATATTTATCAAAAGCTATTTCCATGCCACGTCTGTCTAATGTGGCGTGGCGCTTAATGGGGATGTTTGTGCGGCTTTGTTCAGGCTGATGCGTCTTGAGCAAAAGTCTTTTTCTGGTGGAAAATTTGGCAGCTGGGACAACAAAATCCATCACGAGTTCAATCCCTTCACCCGTGCGCATTAAACCTCCATCCATATCACTCAGTCCCCTCAAAGCTATATTTTTAGAAAGGCTTCTTTTTCAGACACGTTATTGTCTGTGGAGATGGCATTTAATTATGAAAAGGATAATTAAAGCGGCGCTTCCAAAGAGCCGCACTTGTGCCTGAGATCAACTGGTGGCTCGGTGCTGATAAGGCCTCTGAACTGACAGGAGAGAGAGAGCGGCGCAAGCACTCGCATGACAGCGCCTGAGTGTGCCTTTCTCCACAGGCTGATTGCCCCATCGCATGTGAAAGTATAATGCTGGAAATGCATCCATCATAGAGCTCTACTCCGAGGCCAAGATGGAGCTGCTTTTCAGCTTAATAACACCCAGCAGCGGGCAGAGTCCTCTGTCCTTCCCCTGCAGCTTGTTTCTCTTTGCAACAACATACACTCCACAGACAGTGTTACAGGATGGCATTTCAATGAGGCCTCACTCTCAAGGCAAACCTCCCTCTGTTTTCCCTCCTCATGGTCATCTCTTTTGCCACCGAGCAGAGAGCGAAGAGACTCGGTGGCCTGCATAATGTCTCCACACCCAAACACCATGTGCATGTGTGTGGCAGTAACAATAACTCTTTCCTCCCACACGCTTCCCTCCCTCTCCCTCTCTCCCCCCCCCCCTCATTGCCACCACCTCGCCCTTGCTCCAGCGGCTCACGTGCCGCGGCACACTCTGACGAGTCCCACGCTTCAGAGGAACAATTCTCCACGCGGTCCAGAGGGGCAGCAGAGTGTGGGGGCGTCATCCAGGAGGATGTTCCTTATCAATCTGCTGGAGCGGAGTTGATGTGTAAAGATGTGAGAGTGAAGCATGAGGGGGAATGCAATGATGGGTCAAAGCAGTGAAGCTGCTTGACATGAGTTCAGTTTGAATCCAAAATAAGGTTTGAGTAAGAACCAAAGTAGGAATAACAGACTTGCCAATGATTATGCATCAACTTGTTTTTTTGCTTTCTTAAGATTTTTGAAAATTCAAATATGGGCTTCTTATTAGGATACTGTTAGTGCTCATTTGTGCTGTGTGTGAGTTTGCTTTACTTGAGCATATATTCATTATATCCCTTGAAATCTAAATGACTTTAAAGTAGAAGAAAAGGAATGCACTTTGAATATAATGAAGGCTTCATGCATTATGTATAATTTATTAAAGTAGTTTCCCAAGTTTAAAAAAGGAACTAATAGAAGCATTTTACACACTTTGCATGTCTCCTCAATTTATTTATTCATCAGTTTTTTTCTGCAACCATAAGTTTGGATTATGTCAAAAGAAAACTCTCAATGCATTTTTTTTCTTTCACAGCAGGAATCTCCACTTAACTCTCATCCCTGCTCTTTTCCCTGTTTCCCTGAGAGGAGACAGGGGGAGATGAAGCAGCCCACACACTGTGCAGAGTGTGCGGAGGGGTGATGCCTCCAGAGCGCATCATCCCACTGCAGGACGCAGAGCAGGAGGAGAGAGCAGCTCTGGATCAGGAGCGGCTGTAGTTTAGAGTGGGGAGAAAAAAAAAACAAACGAATCTGCATCACACTTCTTATCATGCCGGATTCCTGCTCCTCATCTCTGCAGCCTGAGACCATGTAGTGGAGAGAGGGAGAGAGAGCGAGAGGGGGGTCTCCATGTGGGGGATGCGTGGACACGGTTATGGGTGATTGATGCCCTCTTTTTTTTTCTTTTTCTTTTTTTTTGCATGACCGGATATGCAGAGAAAAAGTGGGGATAAGTGAGGATGGACACTGCGGAGGTGATTCTGTCTGTGCTGGTGGTTGTGATTATCATAGTGTCTTTGCTGTCCAACGTCCTGGTGCTGATCTGCTTTCTCTACAACCCGGAGATCCGCAAGCAGGTGCCGGGTCTCTTCACCCTCAACCTCACCTTCTGCAACCTGTTGCTGACCGTCTCCAACATGCCCCTCACTCTGGTGGGTCTGGTGAGCCGGGCTCAGCCGGGTGGAGACGCCTTCTGTCGGATCGTGGGCTTCCTGGAGACCTTCCTGTCCACCAACTCGATGCTGAGCATGGCAGCCCTGAGCATCGACAGGTGGATCGCCGTGGTCTTCCCCCTGAGGTATCACTCCAAGATGCGCCACAAGGACGCGGCGCTGGTGCTCGGCTACACGTGGGCGCACTCCATGTCCTTCTCCACCGTGGCCACGAGCCTGTCCTGGGTGGGATACCACCGGCTGTACGCCTCGTGCACCCTGTCCAACCCGAGGGCGAGCAGCCGGACCCAGTTCGTCATCTTCACAGTCTTCTTCCACTCCTTCACCTTCCTGCTGTCTTTTGTAGTCCTGTGCGTCACATACCTCAAAGTGCTCAAAGTGGCCAGGTTTCACTGTAAGAGGATCGATGTTATCACGATGCAAACTTTGGTGCTGCTGGTGGACATACACCCCAGGTGAGTCCCCCGCCTCTGATTACCTGTTTATGTCGCACCTGCATCAGACGCCTCTCACTGTTGCAGCCTGCACATTCACACATGGAGAGCACAGGTTTGTTCAACTGGATGAGTGCATTTAGAAAAAAAAGAACAAACTGTACAAATCTGATGAAAAAGAGGAAAAACCTCCCTGAGAGCTCTAGTTTTAGTTGGTTTGTTTCATATTGATGTTCAAGCCTGACATGTTATGTGCGTGTGCACTTAATGATGCTTTGCCATTTGAATTGCATCTTCAGTATTCAAGGGATGCAAAATCTGACTCTATTGAAATGTCATGCGGAGTGATTGCTTTACTCTGCCTCCATACAGTGTAGCTCAAAACCAATATATGCTCCCTGTGTGTGTATGTGTGCGTGTATGTACTGTCTATAAGGTGTGCGCTGGTGTTATAACTCCTGCCTGTCTTGATGACCTCAATTTCTTCAAATATTACTCCGAGCAGTGTGTCATCATGACATCACAGCCTGGTGCACACACACACACAAAGTCAGGCACACACACACAGAAAAGTGTTGAAATTGCAATTCTCGAAGTGGAGATTCTCACTTTGGGATTCATCTATTCTTTTACCTTAGCTCAGCCTCTCAAAGCTCATCTCATATTTAACCCCTTCACAGCAGAACTAAACAGAGGCACATCCACTTCCTCACTGTCTGAGATTTAAAGAGACTCTTTGTGGTCTGTCCCACTGATTATAAACCCACTGACCCCTCTCTGTCTCCAGTGTTCGCCAGCGTTGTCTGGAGGAGCAGAAGAGGCGACGACAGAGAGCGACGAGGAAGATCAGCACCTTCATCGGCACCTTCATGCTCTGCTTCGCTCCCTATGTGATCACAAGGTGAGAGCTGGAGAGACACCCAGAGAGCAGGGGGTGGGTGAGAGGTAAACCATGCTGGCAGACTGCAGCGTACGCAGCCTACTTTGTTTTGCTGGTATCTCCCAAACCTCCCCTCCTCTGCTGTCAACTGCCCCCCTCACCCACCACCTCCACCTCCACCTCCTCTCTGCTTCCTCTCCACACCGGCCGGAGTTGGAAGATGAGATTGGCTGACCTTGTGATAAGTAATATGCCTCTGCTCCTCTGTGGCTGCTGCATTAGCACTTTTCTGCCCAAGTTCGTCGGGTGCATCAGTTAGTCAGGTAGAAGTGATGTGCAAGTGGACATGTGAGAAGGAAGGTTCATTTCTTAAGTTCAAACCGTTCAAGGGTCAAAAGACTGTAAAATATAGAGTTCATGGACTGGAGAGAAACACAAGGATACTTTAGTCATTACTTCAAAATACAAGAACAAATACAGCACTTAACATGTTTTATCAGACTTCTAGAATCATTTCTCCAAATTGCAAACTCCTCGATTTTTTCACCTTCAGAGTTTTTGTTGTGACTATTTCCATTTGGAGTTATCAGTTTTGCTGTTGAACTGTTTAATTATCTCCATTGTATCTGAGTGATGACAGAAATCTCAGAGTTGAGGTAGGAATATCACAAAACCTGGACACATGATACCAAAATGATTTGAATGGATGAGCACCAGTGATGAAGTAAGTTAGTAAGTCAGAAAATGTATCTGTGCCACAAACTCAGATGACAAACCACTCAAAAAGTGACAAAATAAAGTCAACACAAACAGTCAAATGCCCTTTATTTTGAAATGTGCTGCTAAAGGACACTGTTTTTCTGCAATGCAGCTGCACAGAGGAAGTAGAGAAGCTGCTGACAGCTGAAAAATAACAAGGGAGAAAAGACGAATAACAGTGAAAGAGCTCCCAGAAAACAGAAAATAACTATTTTGGAAAAACATGTTTTTGAAGATTAATTGTTAGTGGCCTTCTAGAGTTACAGTTTGATTGAGATCAGGTGTCACTTCCTGTTCGTATAACATGATTAAGTACGTTGAAATCTCTATCTATTCAACATATAAGTTCTACACAGATTGTCACAGGTTATTGTATGAAAAACAACAATATATTAACCTAAAACAGGAAGTGATACAATACATGCAGACATCCATCAAAATACATGGAAAGTGAAATGTCAGTCTAAAGATTGATTAGTTAGTTTTCCAGAATCCTTCTGTAAATGTCAAGAGCATCCACAATTTATTTTAATCATTTTCCAGCTGTGACAAACTCCTCCATTTCTTTTGTGCATTGAATTGTGGGAGAATCGACGACAACACTCTCAAAAATGTTTATTCAGCAGACTGTCAGTTTTGGCATTACATACTAAAAACCTGCTTAGAAATGTGAGATTTTTTTTGTAATTTGGGTAATTACCCTTTAAGTTATAATTAACCAAATAGAAAAAAAAAACTTCCATAATTGTGTACCCCTATAGCTTAATTCAAACCTGTGCTCATATGATGTTGAAGATTAATGATGAACGTCTGGATATGAAATGATGTATTTTATAGTAAACACTGCCCATTAACATCTTTAAATATTAAATATCAAAAAGTTTGATATTGAGTTTTTATTCTTTATTCTTTAATGCACTCGGACACTGATCAGTAAACTGTCAGTAATGAATGACCACAGCAGCACTGTTCACACTCTCATCTGGCAAATGGCAGTGTACTAATTACAGTCTGAATATATTACTCTAAAAGCTCCTCCACTGCCTCCTCTGATGCTCATTTGTTGCACAGGGGTCATCGTGTGTTTAGTAAAAGCCCTGCTGTGCGGCGCGGCAGCTGACTTAACCTCCTGTTCACTCCGGAGCTGTGGAGTGTGTGGGCAAATGCCAGTGATGGCTACTGGGCTGGTGTTAATGTGCTGACAGAGCTTGATTGTGGACGGCGTAATCACACAGAGTGCAAGAGGAGAGGATCAGCGTTTTTTTTTATGACACCATGTACAGTTAAATATTTTTTAAACTTGACAAAAATTAGTGTGAAAGCACCAATTTTCTGTCTTTTTGAGCATCAGCTACTTTGAGATACTCACAACAGGAAAGACTGTAAAGCTAATTAAGTGCAGCTCTAAATCAAAAACACAGTATTTCAAGTAGAGAGGAGTATTTTTTTTCTTCATGATTCTTTGCTTTGTCCTCAGTGTAAGCCAAGTAACGTTGGACTGATAATCCACATACAAGAGGAAAAAAGAAAAGTCTCATCTATTTTCACTTGACAGCTTCATTTTATCTTTTGGCTGATTGCAAATAACAACTTCAGACACTGAGATGACTGCATACAGAAATAAAATCTGGTTCTTTACAGTTATAAAGAAGCCTCCTCCTTTGATAATGATAAAAAAAAGATGTTATGGGCTGACATGTCTTGCAAATGTATTTCTATTTCTGCCTAATAAGCTTAGGGCATGCATGTCTTTTCCAGCATGTTGACTCGCCTTCCTGCCGCCCTCCCTCTCTCACCACCCTCTTTCTTTATGCTCGCCTGCAGGATCGTGGAGTTATTTCCAGCGGTGCCTATCAACCCCCACTGGGGAATCGTCTCCAAGTGCTTAACGTACAGCAAGGCAGCCTGCGACCCCTTCGTGTACTCCCTGCTCCGACACCAGTACAAGAAGACGTGCGCCGACATCATCAACAGGCTGCTGAAGCGGAGCTCCTTGAACGCGTCGGGGCCCAGGCACGAGAACCAAGTCAGCAGCATACCGACGGCGGAGTGACGCGGTCCGAGGGTCGACCTGGCCGCCGTCAGGGAAATATGAAGCTGATTTATTGCAGAGGAAGAAGAGAACAAATAACGGTTGTTCCCGTCCACGTCTGTTGAATTCGGTCTGACGTGCCCTCCCCGCCACAAAAACAAGAAAGTCACTTCTCTACAAGGGCAAATCCCTGCGCAGTAATACCACTGTGCTTGCATACTGAACGCCCACAACAGCAGATCAGTGCAGTGAACTCGTTGTGAGGACAAAAAAAAAAAAAAAAAAAAAAAGCAACGGCAGATTTCACGTCCACCTGGAGAGACAGATGTGCTCGCCCAAGAAGAACGGCCAGTTCATAGCCTCCTGATGTTAACTAGGGCAGCTTCTGATATAGGACATATTTATTTTGCAGGAGATCTGTTTGTTTTTGACATTCCTGTAGTATTATTCATTTTATTTTAAAAGGATAGGGAATGATTGTGTGTCTGTTTTAGTCTGTGCTAAGTGACAAGTTGATCTGTTCACACTGGATGTAGCACTGAGAACTAGTCTAACCAAAACCTCATAGAAAAGCAAGCCCCTCTCAAATTGTCTCACAGGAGCAGGCAGGACACTGTTTGGCTCAGCTGATTTCAGGCTTGATGGGGTCAAACACTCCCGGTAAAACTAATTTTAGGGCACTTTTATTTTTGTAGTACATTGCCTTGGAGTGGAAGGGCCATTGAAGGAAAAAGCAACCTCATCTTCTCTCCCGTTTTTTTTTTTTTTCTTTCTAAAGGTCCTTACACACCGGGAACGGTTTTTTTCGTGCGATTAATTTGGATGTCAATTTTTTTTTTCCGAACTTAGATCCTGTCAATACAAGCATTCACATCAGTGACGTTTTCTCGTCTGGCGAAATTGCAGTATTTATTTTTTCGCATCAAGGTAGAATTTTCCGAAGTTTCGCATCATGTGTGTCCACTTCTGACCAGTGTTGTTGAGCCGTCACATTCACTGGTGTATCCAACATGGCCAAGTGGCTGATTGTTTACGTGTCGGAGAACAGAGTGCTTTTTGATAAAAAAAAAAAAACAAACTAAAAATTACGAGGATAACAACCTGAAGGACAACTTGTGGAGAGTCATAGCATGGGGTCTCACATATGACGATGGTGTGTGGGCTTAAACAGTTTGTTAAACGTCTTTGTTTTAACTTTCATCTTTGCTAAGTAACTTTAGCTCGTAAGCTAACCTGTTCAGATAAAACATACTATTTGTATTTTCACCGTCTCAAACTCAATTGCGTTGCTGTCACATAACGATTAGGTCTTGGTTGACTCCATTTTTGTCATCTCGCTTCCTCCCGGGATGCATCTTTTTCCCCCTCGGAAAGTCGCATAATCGCATCACATGATATGTATAGTCAGGCGCGTCAAAATTCGCCTCCGAATACTTCGCAATTTCGTGTCGTATATTCGCGTCATTCTTGTTGTGTAAGGACCTTAAAGCTGGTATGTTTCTGGAACAATTTCACGTGCTTTAAGGACGACAGCTTTGGCTTTTGAAGGCTTCGAAATGTTGGCAACAGCTTCCTTTCCCGTCACTGTAACGGTCCTTGTTGGGCCATTGGGTCCAATCTGCAACCATTTCAAAGAGAGAAAAGAATCTGTCAGGGTCATTTTCATTGAATTTTGAGACACACCTTACTAATGAAATCAATGAATGAGTGATGGGGAGTGATTAGACACTGGACTGTCACTATCGAACACCTTCCCAGACTCTAGGTTTAGTTTACCCTCTTTGATTGATTCTCTCGCTTTGAGCCTATTTTTGCCTGCTCACTTTCATATCATTTCTTCCAAAGCCACTTTCTTATCAGCTTCAGATTTTCTCTTTTCACGTCAGCTTTTTGTTTGATGAGTCTTTCGTGTTCTTTGTGAAGCAACAATTATTCTTTTTTGCTGCTCGAAAGAAAGCACCGGACAAACAAACATCTGCATCTCCCATAGTCACAGTGAAAACTTTCATTTCAATCACGTTTGCTTTTAGAAAAGACTTTACATTTTCTTTCAACATTTTCTCACCAATTTATAATAGTCTGTTATTCTAAGTACCTCATCCATTGTACACAAATCTAAGCAGTCTTCAGAAGGAGCTGCAAATAATTTATAGACAAGCCATTATGATTTTTTTTTCTTCACACTAATGAAAGACATGCTGGCTGCCCCAAAAGGCCAGAGTGAAAATGGAAACGAGTGTCCCCGCTATCTGCCAGACTAACACTGAACTAAGCTCACCCCGAGTCTTCATGAGGTTAATTGTGGGTCATCGAAAACCAATGGACTGCAGAAATAACCTGGCGAACCCCTCCCCCAGAAACCAAGGACAGGCTCCAGAGATGACTACTGACCACTTGAAACCTAACTCTACACAAACAACCTCGATGAAACGCAAAGGAGAAAAATACTATACCGAACAGGGGACAATATGTTTAAGATCCAAATACAGTTAAATATTTTAAACCTTTCCTTAGACAAATGAAGACTCTCCCCACGTCCAAAAAACATAACACCACCCAAACCACATCCTTCTCTCCCAACACTTCCCTCATTAACACCAGTTGCCCTAATTAAATCAAAGGGAATTCCCTCGACCTCACTCTAAGCCAGAGGGCCGTCACAGTGTTGGATGTGTGCAGACGCGTTTCCATCTCTCAGCAGCTATTTTGAAGGACTCACTGACCCCGACCAAGCTGAGTTTTAACGGGAAAACCGGGCCTTCAAAGCGGCTGTCTTTGCTCTCATGACTGACACGTGCCCCTCGGGTTGTTCAGCCAAGTGGAGCGTGAGTGACTGTACTTACCCGGGTTTGTACTCACAGAGAGGAGCAGAGAGGACAAGAGAGGAAGTTATATATGATGTCTTTATTTTGAAGCCTGTGTTTAATAGCAATGACAGACATTCATGCAAACAGTTCTTAGAACAAAGCGGCTCTGGAAGCAGAAATTATGTATGTGCTTAAGTCGGCGATGAAGCTAAAGAGACCACCTAATATTTGTTTGGATAAACCCATCGTGATTCACTGAACATGTGAATACAGTTTATACTTCTAGTCAGAATCAAGAAAGGCAACCATAAAACTTTTAATTGAGGTTAATTGCTTGTCTTGGGGTCCCCAATATACCTGTTTGAACTTAGTGGTTTTACATTTTATTAAACTAAAAGGCAAGTTCTTATTAGAAAAATGTTAAAGTCTGCAATGGAGTTTTTCTTTTTAATTATCAAGTAATCTGACAATTATGACAAGTTTTTTCAATTATTCAATCATTGATTTGGTCCCGAAACGTCAGAAAACACTCAAAGATGTTTCGTTGATTTTGATACAAGACTAAGAAAAGTGAAGAAGCTGATCACTGAACCTTTAGCATTTTTTGCTTAAAAATGGCTCAAAAGAAATTAAAAGTTAATTTTATGTTGATTGGTCAATCTGGTAATTGGTCATTTCAGCTCTAAAGACTTCCTGAAGATACATTAATGAGAAGGTTTGAAGTAGCAACAGTAAATTAGACGAATGGAGGAAGAATCACCAAAGAAAGGAATTTTAAAAACCATCACAGATCAGGTAATATTTCAGATGTCTCAGTGGTTGATTGGTTAAAGATCAAGCAGGCTAACCCTTAATGAACTAGAACAAACTGATTTTTGTTTCCAGAGCAGCTTTGCTTCCCAGCAACATTTGTACAACTAAACCTCCATCTGTTTATTTAAATATATCATGAAAATCCAAATGACACTTACAGTGTTTTTAAGAAAGATACTTGGTGATCAGTGTGTTTTTTAATAAGATGGATCTCTATAGAAAGACAGCAATACCCCCTCTTTACCCACATGCTGTGTGTTCATTTAGCTTCATCGCTTGTGCTGTTTCGCGGTTGAGGCATTTCTCGAAGACAGGCCCAAAGCCCAGGAGCCCCCTTGACTGAAGTGTTATCTGGACCACTACATGTTGTACCTAACAAATCCTTTTTTTTCTGTATCAGAAGACAGGCAGCTCTGTATCAGAGGGCTTCTGACTGGGCTGCACTTGTTATGGAGTCGACTTACTGTACAACACGTATTGCTAACGTCTGGACATCTGATTTTCAGTTTCCACTGTTCAGCCGGGATTTGTGACGGGTTGCACAATGCATGTAGACGAATGGCCGACGGTGAGATACTGTATGTATCTGCAGCGAGTGCCAAAAATGATCAACGACGCCCAGTGAGCCAAATAATTGTAGCTGCAGTTCATCTTCTGAAAACATCGGAGAAAGCACTTACGTCATTACTAATTGATATATATTTGCTTTTATTTCATGTCCATGACTTCAAGGATTTATGGTCATACGGAGGAGAAATGGTTGTCTTGGATATATGATGCATTGTGTGGTACTGTATGACACTCCGAGACAACCGATGCCTTAAATTCTGTAATATATGGTTTCATTCACAGTGGTATATGGACATCTTTAACAGTATATATAAAATCAATCATTGCCTTATTAGCATCTGTTAATTGACACATAACCATCTAGAATCTCTGTATTTCTCTATCCTAATTCTGCTTTCCATGGTAATTTCTCGCTGATGTTTTGCACTGACGTAGAGTAGTTATTTTTCTCATAAATGACGACTATGGTTATTGGTGACGAGCTAAACGCTACATGTCGACAGATTTAGATAAACGACAAACGTGAAAAGTATTTTTGTGTCTTTTTGATATACGTACATGTGATTTATGACGACACCGTGTTTTGTTTGAGTGTTACAGAATGTGCTGCTTCAAATGCAAACGACGTTTTAACTGTTGTTGATAGCTGACGATGAGTTGAGTGTAATATACCTCATTTTGTTATGGTGACTGACTTGACTGCCTGAAGTGTTTTGTTATGTACCTCCTAATTTATTAAACCGTCAGCTCGACACTGCTGAAGGTGGCTAAGACGACAAACGGTTGATGACGCCGGCGATGCGATGACGGGTGATGCTGACAACTGCTGTTTCCACCTGTCGTCGAGAAGATGAGAATATTTGGTCTTGCTGGTGATTGTTATTGTAATGTTCGTGGAAATGAGGAAGACGACTGTTTCAGATTTTGACCATGAAGATTCGAATAAATTGTAGACTTTACCCAAGTGCTTTGGTGTTGTTGTTGTGACAAAAACAAGGTTGCTCAAATTCCAGGAATTTTCCCAGTATTTAAAGCTGTGTTAAGCATTTTTATACAGACGAAAGAGGAGGCACAAAATCTCCAAAAGAACCAGACAGAGAAACAGCTCTCTCCTGTTACAGCTGGCCTTTCCAAGAATCTATTATCAGGTTTATTTTCTGCAATTTATTTAAACAAAAACTTGTTGAAAAGCTGAAACTTCTTCCATCCCTCTGGGAGATAAATAGGTCAGAGGTCTTCACTTCACTGAGCCTTGGTTCCTCGTACACGAGACGTGATCTGGGCCAGGCGGCGGCTCTTATCTCACAGTGCATCATTATCACTGTGCATGTAGGAGAAAAGGTTCTCGAGGAGAGATGGAGAGTGTGAAAGTGTGATTTCCCTATCCTGTTCGGATCAGGTATGTCCAAACTAAGCTCCTTCTCCCTCAGTTTCGACCCTCAAGACTTAAACCTCCAGAACATGCAAATCTGAATTTAGCTTTATTAAGTGATAACAGAGAGCGGGATGACTGGAACTCAGCAGATTAACGTCAAGTTATTAATTGGGGAGAGACGGTGGGCTAGTGGTCAGAGAAGTCAGGTGTCAACTGGAAGGTCGCTAGTTCGAGGCCACGGACTGGCAACAAGATACCTGGACCAGATGTAGGACCAGATGGACCAGACCAGCCCTTGCAAGCCCAAGAGGAGCAACAGATGGACACTCCCTTCCCTAGCCCATCGTCTAAGTGCCCTTGAGCAAGGCACCTTACTCCCCTGAAGATCTGCGCTTCCGGGCGCTTCCAATAATAGCTGCCCACTGCTCCGTGCGGTCGTTGTGTTTCATATGCTGTGTACCCACGGATGGGTTAAATGCAAGTGGCAACCTCCGGCGCTGAAAAATTCATAGCTGTCAATCTAAGTGGCGCCACTTTGATTGACAACTAGCCACTGACGGTATAAAGGGCGTCACCCCGGCTAATTCCAGTCACTGAGTTTGGGAAAGAGATCGTCGTGGGGTTAGCCGCTAGCAACGATATTTAGCATTTAACCTAGCTGGTTAGCCGTAGCTAGTTTGATTATTTCAAATAAAGCGGCTTTTTTCAGCCAATAGCGTTCATTCAGCCGGCCCATAGGACCCGCCTCAGCTCCGCCCTCGCTCCACCTCTTTGTCCATATTTGGAGTAACCGGAGGTAGGCTACCAAGATGGCTGCGTCCTACGATTTGCTTCATTTTTGCTCTTCAGAAACCTATGGGTGACACTACGTCCATATTTTATACAGTCTATGGTTAAATGCAGAGGTTGAACTTCCCAATGCATGTAGCATGGTTGTGTGTGCATGACTAAAAGTGGGACAAATAAAGGGTCTTCTTCTTAATCAGTTATTAAGCCACGATTAAGTTGATTTGACACCATGGCCATAAAATAACTGTTCATCAGTCTGTTTCTCCAAAATTACTTTTAAACGCTTGAGTGGATGCAAAAAGCATGTACACCTTGTTATTTACACGTTGTTTTAAGGTAAAATAAGAATCATCTTGTTAGTGTGCAGCTACTACGTCTCCCATGAGGCTTTTCCGTTGGCTAAAAATAATACCGATAATTCTCTCACATACAGAGAGAGTTTGATTTTTTTCTCTGCTCCTCAAACTGGTTTCCTCAATATAAACTGCACGGGTTATGTCCAACGTGATGAGGCAAGAAATGCTACCATAGCTTTTGGACAGTGGAGCTCTACATATAAGCTGTATCAGGCTGACAGACACTTGTTATTGGGATCAATTCATTTTTGTCTTCGTGAAGTTTGGTGGTAAAAGAAAAAGGTTCTAAAAGATAGAAAAAAACTTTTCAGCTGCATCACAACCACAGTCGAGCGCTAAGTTAGTGCCATGATCACATCTTCAAACTACTTTTGGATTTGATGAACGCATCAGTGTCTGTTAGAGAAAACAGGAGGGTTTGACAAGAGCGATGTGACTTTTGCGTCCACAGCAATTCCAACCTGCAATCAGTCTGAGCCAGAGGGAAGCGATTCTTCTGTTCACACCACAGCGCAGGTGGTAATGAAACAACATGGGCGGCTCACTGAGACGGCCTCGCTGTAAATGACTGAGATGGTGCACGCTGATTCACACTCCAGGAGCCGGTGATTATCTTCAGGTGGGCGGCGCTGACCGTAACACGCGGCTTAATCACGGTCGGCCTCAGCCCACTCGGTCGAGTGACCCCGCTGAGCGAGAAATAAACCGCAGCTCAAAGTGAAAAGTGGACACCTCGCTCTGTAAAACTAAGGAGTGTTTGTTGTTCCTCTCTTCAGAACCATTTGACCTGGGACGAGGAAACAAGGGAGGTTAACTTTAAAGCTCTGAAAGTCTGAAGTCCTTGAATCAAAATATCTGAAATCTGTTTAAACCGATAAAGATACGCTTATGCTTTCAAGTGTCTTAGTGCAGAGGTAAGATTTTTTTAATGTGTGAATTTAAAATGACACATTTATCCAAGCATTGGTTAAAAAAAAAGAGTAATCCAACATCTCTTTTGACAGGTACTTGGAAAACCTCAACAATAAATGTTGTGTTTGATTTTTTTTTCTGCTGCAAACCACAAAATTAAGAAAATACACAAAAGACTGGAATGAAAGCTGCTTTGTGTTTCATCCAAACTCCAAAAAAGCCTGAGGAAACTTCACCTTGACTTTTCCCTCCACAACAGAACAACATGCATTGTAGGTGAATTTGTGAGAATCCAGCATCTGCTTCACATATCAACAAACAAAAAGCATGTGGTGCTCATTGTTTCACTCATACTCTTGTTTCTCTGTCGTGTGTCACCATGTGCTTGTTGTTTGTACTAGAAAATGTGTGACGCACATTGGTACCGTGCAGGTAGTAGCTGCTGCACCAAAGTGTCAGCACTGCACTTTTGTTTGTTTTGTTATGAAAAATAAATGAACAGGAAGGGTTGAAGTGGTTGGTGTTTGGTGCAGATCAGGGCCCAGGAATGTGTCCTCTGCCTACAATGCTTTCCTTTTATACCTTCCCAGGAGATTGAACAACCACCTGACACCAGGTGAGTCCAATGACTGTCGTTAGAGCAGCCAGGAGCTCTAATGAACCAGGTGGTGTCAATGACCTTGATCACAGAGGTTGAAACCTTGGACTCCCTGCCAGTGTGTTAGAACTGAAGAAGCCTTCAAGCATCAACAACCAAGTTGCTTCACATTCAGCCCTCCTCTGTTCAACATGACCTGAGAATATTCACAGACACTCATACAGCTTCCAGACTAAAATTATGACCTTGAAACTCATCTTTTTTTCTGAAAGCTTCTTTGCGACCACTATCTCACAGAAGTCACAGAGGGTCACAGGACGCCCAGCAAACAAACTAAGCAACCACATAAAAGCCATACAATAATAAAAGAATGTAAAGCACTAATCCCACTGATATACATGAAACCATTATAACTATTCATCTGATGAAATCAGACAGCAAAATAGCACTGTTCCTGTTGGTGATCAATCAAGAGTGTCTTAGAATTAACTTGAACTCAGGTAGAAGAAAAAGGAATCAGATGTGTAAAGTGACCGATGTCCCGCTTTGTTTGAACCGAGCCGGAGGCGATAACCACCAACCCTGACATGATTGATGATCCTTTCAGTTACTTTTATTCTGATCTATATAGCTTCCTCTCAGCACTTGATGGTTCTCCTGTGTTCCCTGGAGGCTTTTGGTACATTCCTCCATATGTTCTGGGAATGCCTGCCTGTTGCTCATTTTTGGAACGAGCTCTCCTCTCAGCTGCCAGATATATGCTTCCTGACTTTGCCCATATAACTGCTGGATGATACATCTCAGCTGCCGGGTCGGGGTTGCTAGCAGACGTACTTATGCTGGCTTCACTTCAGCCAAGAAATGAGCTCCTAAGAGGTGGAAACATGCTGACAAACTCTCGGAGAGCAACTGGATTCTGACATTTCTTGATGTAATTTAGTTGGAGTTATCCATCGCCTGCGTGACCGGACTGAAGGAGTATTGATTTGTGGGAGTTTGCATATTGAAAAACTGAAGGAACGGATGCAATGATGGGGTTGGTTTTGTCCTGTTGTCATTTTGCTCTTATTGCTTTTTGGCTGTTAATTGCTGACATCATTAATTGCACGTTGCCTTTTTCAAAAATTTGGCAAAAATAAAACATTTAATTAGAAATTGCAAACACCTGTGTGAGTGACCTTTAACCCTTTATAGGGCAAGTGTCTATTTTTGGTATTTTCCGCACCATTTACAAAAGTGAAAAATTGGAAAAAAAAATTTACAACAGAAATAAAATTTTCTTATGTCCTCCAAAACACACTAAGGTTAAATTTTTGAATTTCAAAGTATTTCAATGAGTGCCGTATAAAGGGTTAAGGGTTAAAGGGTTTGAATTTCCTTCCTTTGTTTCCTAGATTAGATTAGAAGTCATAAAACATAGATGCTCATATACCAGCTGTTAGGGATCCTAAACAATGACACCTAAAATTTTGGACAAAGCCGCAATATTGCTGGATGTCTTACACGCACATTAAACACATTTCAAGGATTGTGAACAAGGTGCTCTGATTTCTCATTGCATTTGTATTATTCTATGCCGATAAACACTTTTTCTCACACTATATATCATCTACAAAAGCTCCTGTGCAGGAGCATATGACTAAACCCAGAGCTCCAGCTGTGTGATGACTCCACCCTCAGCGTGTGTCCTGTGTGCTCTGCTTCTTGTCTGCAGGCCGCTGGTGGGTGGAGCTGCTTTGCTCGTTACCTAAACCTGTAACATCTGCGTCGGAGCTGCCACAGTTTAGAAGGACTGGCTCACTGGGCAGTCACCTCTGGGCTTCCTGGCAGCCGCCCACACGCCATCAAAGATTTACTCAGTGGTACTGGACTCACGCTGCTGATCTGTGCACTGATCACATGCCTCATAGTTTGGGTTCAGTGATTTTTGAATTACTGTCATTCTAATTCTGTGTGTGGTCCCCCACTTTGAGCCAGCCAGTAACAGTAGATGATAATGTTTTTGGCATCATTGATGAGGATTTGTCCCTGAGTCAGACATCTCACATTCACAGCGCAAGCAAATATTGACCTGAAGACATTTAGCACATGCATCTTGAGGGACTTTCATTTGGAAATGTGGTGACATTTCACTTGTTAACAATGTTAGCAAATAGTTTGAAAATAAATATTTTGATTGCATTTGGACTGATCATCTGCTTCGCTTGGTTCACACAAATTAAAGGATTATTCTGGTTTATTACAGCCTGGGTTTTTTTTAGCCACAGAACAGTCCACATTTAAATATCTCAACAACTGTTCTTTGGATTGTGGTGATATTTTGTTTAGACATTCATTGTCTCTGAAGGATAAAGTCTGATTTTGGCGTTCCCTGATTTTCTTCTGGTGCCACCATGAAGCTGACATGTGTTGTGTCCAGTGAAACATCTGAACTATTTGATTTGATTAATCTGATAAACACATTCATGTTCCCCTCAGGAAGAACTCAATTAAAGTCAGTGATTCCCTTACTTTTAGTCTAGCGCCACCTTCAGGTCAAAATTGTGATCCAACACAATTGAGTAAATATACATGCAAAAACTGACTCCCATCATCCTTTTACTTCATGTTTAGTGCTTATTAGCCGGTGTTGACACTCTCACATGATCAACATGGTCAAATTATACCTGCTAAATATGAACATGTGAGCATCCTGAACATTTAGTTCACAGGAAAACTATGTGTAACTGTGGTAAAAATACATCAAAGCTGTAGCAGAAGTTCGGAAACAGCTCCGCAAACTAATTCTACTGTTCCTCTCATTTTCCCCCAGAAAAGTTTAATAACCCAGAGGTTTGTTTAAAACTTGTTCACTCATCTGACTGCTCGTGTTTCTTGCTCCATCAGACTCTGTTTAAGCGATGTCACCACATTCCCAGATCTCAGCAATTACTTTCAATCTAACATACAAGCTCATTGTTATTATTGCCAGTGGGAAGCGCTGCCAGAAACCCGGCTTGCAAGAAACTGGAATTTCCCTGGGGTTTAACTGGAAACAAGTTAAACAAAATATTTCTGTCACTTGCTCAAAAAGGAGCAAAACTGAACACTGCATAACGTGTCTAAACTTAGTGAGTATATCCAGAAACTACTTCTCAACCACCATCCCTCTCTTTACTGATCTGGTTGTCGTCTTTGATGTCCATCGAGCCAGCGGAGAGTCTAATCTGTCTCAGAGTCTCCGCAGCAGCAGAGGTTAAGAGCCGGTTTACCAACGCCGCATGGCGACTCGCTCCTGTGATATCCAGGCCGGCACTCCGACACTTCAAAGGCTGGACCGACTTCTGAAGAAGCGCTGGCCTTTCAACTGCTGGCAAGGTCAGCTGGTGCCTGTGTCTTCCCACACATCTGCACGGTATCATAGCTGCAGGCCACAGCGGCCGAGCTGCACACCCTGCACACTGTACAACCCCCCCCACACACACACACACACCCACCGTCACACACACGGATGGTCTGCTGTCCATATGGGACAAATCTGGACGTCAATTTGTCTCATAAGTTTTTATTATTAATGAGTAACACAACTGTTTAATGATCAAACCTGCTCTTTTCGGGAAATGTCTGGTTTGTTTTGCCAAAAAAACAGGAAGTTACTCAGGCTCTTTTTGAGCCTCACATCTGGTGCTTCAAGCATAACTGCTCCACTTCTTTTCTACATTACAGGACAATGAGAGATGTCACCAGAAATATTAAAAGAGTTTCTGTGGCACAAACTCTAAGAGAGAACTTTGACCAGCTAAACAGGGTAGAGCTGGTTCTGTGTTGCTTTTGAATGCTCAATTCTTCCAACCCTCCTGCAGCTCAAGTCAATATTGGTGGGGCATTTAGAAGTTGGAGATTTCAGCCTCTGAAAAACTTTTAAGTAACCTGCAAAGCTGTTGTCTTATGCCTGTTGGATACCTATATGTATATCTATATAGCCATGTGCCACGCCAGCAGCTCCATGACACTTTGTACAGATGGCGTCCAGACATGAATCCCAATGACTCTGCTGATCCTCTGACTTTCCCTCCAGGATCACCACCAGATTGACATTCAGGGTTTTTCATGAAATGTTTGAACAGCTATTTTTTAAATTTGTTTTTATATTTAACATTCATTTCCTTCCTCCAACTCCTTTAATCTATTTTTGAAAACTCCTAAAGTGACCAGCTCCCACAGAACCAAATCATTCTGCAGCAAATTCCAAGCCACAGGAGCAGCATTCCTAAAAGCCTGTTTCCCCATTTCAACATGAGGACAGACATCAAGAGCAAGTCCTGCAAAGAGGACATGTTGGATCGATTTGCATGAAATTTGGTTCGCACATGTTCCTCGCAAGATGCACTATAATAACCGCGAAGATCTCCTGACTTTTTCCTCCAGCGCCATCATCAAGTCACATTTGTAATTTGTCCAACACTTTGGTTTATGACCTAATACTTTCATAGATTCCCATCAGCCTCGGCTGTGCTTTGGCAAACTTGGAAAACCAGCTGCGAGTAGCGTCATCATCACGACCATCTGACGTCTCGCCAAAGAAAAGCAGCTCCAGCTGTCACATTTTAGGTTGGTGTGACATAAGTGTTCAGTAATTTAGTGTGGCCCTCGAAGGACGTTATAAAACTGAAATGGCCCTTGACAGGAAAAAGGTTCACACCCCTGATCTGACCCTATCTCCATGTTTGGTTGAATGCAAACCCAACTTGCAAATGTACGATGTTGGACTTGGACTTGAATCGTATCAGGAAAGTAACAGTGATCAAGAAATAAAGACTATTTTAGCTTTATTTTCAGGAACTAAAATCAGTGGTTGTCTGCAAGATTTAAAACATGGTATTATTTGGTAGCACTGTCACTCCTCTAATATGACTTACACACACATTCCCTCTGTTTCACATTCAAACTCACCGACTTTGCTATAGATCTACAGAAAGCACTGCGATATTAACAAGCTCTGATATATCTTCTCCTCTGCAGCTCTCGGAGATGATGACAGGTGTGTGAGCCTCTGTTCAATAACCTTTGGAGGAGGAGATAAGAGGTTAAGGTCTTCCTCTAATTGCATGTTGGCCAGAGAGGAGGAAGGCTGGTGGTGTTGTCAGAAGAAGCCAGTGATCTGTAAAAAGCCCCGGCAGAGCTCTGATAATTACAGCCTTTCCTCCTCGGCACTCCCAAGATACGATCTTCGCTGCTGCGGAAATCAAATGAGATGATGCTTAAAATTAACCACAGTGATTACAACTAAGTTATGGGAATGAAATGGAGTTTATTTCCCATTAGGGGCGTTCAATCAAACAGGAGTGAATTTAAAAAGTGAATTTTAATATTAATCAAACCAAGGACATCTTAGTAGCTCATTCTCTACTTATATTTCTATATTTTTCTATGTAGTTTGGCGTCTGAGCTGCTTTGGCACTGTATTGTAAACTTAATTCTCTCTATATTGTGAAGTGTATGTTCACCTGTAGACAAACATAGACAAAGACTAGACAAGACTTTCTAGGTTTCCCAGTTAATTGGAATTCACTGAAGGTGTAAAATCTGAAATCTGTTTTCTTCATAATAGCTCATTCCAGGCAACTAAATTATTAGAAAACTACAGAACCATGAAACAAGCAAAAATTACTCATAAAATAAACCAACACTTTTGAAGTGCATTAACATAAATAAAGCTTGACTGACTGACTTCCAGAGTGTTTAAGAGTGAATAAAATCCACACGTAAACAATTAAATCATTTCCATTTGTGCAAACATAGTCTTTATTTAATAACTTGACCAATCAAAGAGTATAAAAAACAATCAATGACAAAAGGTCACTGAGTCCACAAATTTTTTTTTTAAAGAAGTGAAAATTGTACAAGTGCAGGTAATGAAGCTTTTGTAATGGTTTACATAACTGTGTTACATAAGTTAATAAGTATGTACATGATGACAGTCATGGCCATTCCTCACAGTGGATAACATTAGATGCTGAGACCTCATCTGTTACTTATATATCCATTTTCTTTCATTTAAAAAAAAGTAAGTTCTAATGTGATGATCTTCTGCAGGATCAGTATTTATGGTTGTGATGCCAGATTATAAATTGATTGGTCATAAGCATTAAAATAGCCTACGACAGAATGAACTGTTTAAACGTTTATGCTGGATATCAAGACGAGACGAGATGACGACAGACTGAGCTTATTGTCTGCGGGTGAAACCAAACCAAACAAAAACCAAATAAAGCATCCCGTTTAAATTAATCCACATTTCCAATCTTCAAACATTAATTCCACTGACAGAACTCTGGAGGAATCTGACAGAGGTCCAGACCCGGCCTTGGACTTCACCCGAGTCTGATCAGAGCAGATGTTTGTTTTTAATTCTTCCTCCTTCTTCCTGGTGCGATCATTATGTTCCCAGACGTCTCGCTCTGGACCTGCGAGCCTGGAGCTGCCTGACGGGCAGTCTGATGGGCTGCTTGTTGAATTTTTCCATTATTTCTTTGATTCGCGACAGGTTGGTGCGGCCGACGATGAAGTCGCACTTGGTGGCGCCCATCTCGTAGCCCACCTCGCACTTCTTGCTGCTGAGGCTGTAGCCCTCGGCCCTGGCTGTGACTCTGTACTCTCCAGGGTTCAGCAAGCGCCAGTAATCACCATCAGCAGCTGGAAACACACACATGAGAAAGATTTTTTTGCACTTTGGTTTCATGTGCTCGGGGTGTTGCAGGTTTAATAGCAGTAGCCTATTAAACATCAACCGTGCAAAAGGTTTTCATTAACCAGAAGAGGTAAACACTGAAAAAAGGCAGTTAACAAGCTGAACGGTTTAACTGTTACCAGCTAAATGCAAAATGAAGCTATCACACTTTAACATTTTAAATCAATAGTTTCAGTTCACCGTTGACATCCATCAACATTCAGGAATCTAAGCACAGTAAAATCTGAACAATGAGGAAATGGAGCTTCATATTATTTTGTTTGTAAAGCAACACGGTTAATTAATTCACAATCATCTACCAAAATAAATAACTAATGATTACATTTCAGAGAATGTATATTAGTATACAGTATCACAAAATGACATAGAACAAAACCTGCTGGTGTTAAATGATCCTTACATATAATAAATTCTTAAATCTTATTGTGGTTTTTTTGTCTCATTCTTTCATTCTGTCACCTATCTCTTTTATTATGCTATACAATTTGAAGTCACTAATCCCAAACCTGAAATCTTCATGTGTATAATAGACAGAGTTACCCTTTAAATCTATACGGACATGGATCAAACTACTGTTAGCTTTTCACAAACCCACTTTTCTCTCAGGTAAAAGATTCACTATGGATGTTGTGTCCTCGAGGGTTTTACCTATAAGGGACCGTGTAAACATGATGTTTAAGTTAAATCACAACGAGCGTGACAGTCACAGCAGCAATATGCAAATCTTGTCCTAGAAGAGTTGAAACAGCCCACTAAGCAGCGGCAGAAGGCAGGCGTCACAAAACCTTTCATCTCAAGCCTGAAATAAAAGTTGGCGAGTTCTTTGTCTTCTGCTTTTGAGAAGGGAGGTGTTCTATATTCCTGTTTAGGTTTTTAAAAATAGCTCGCCTTTGTTGTTATTTTCTTGGCCTCATCCCGCTGAACGCCGCCTTTGTGTGACCTGGGTGGTGCATTTCAATCCTTTGACCCACTTGCGAAAATGACAGTGACACGTTCGAGCACCCACTGATACGAATGAAATACGATGGCAGGTCCGTCTCTGCTGCTGATCTATAGTCGATCCAAATAGTCACACACGCACATCTGTGCTCACATTACTCACATTCAGATGGCGGGAGGGAATCTAATTGTTTCCTGAAATGCTTCAACATAAAATGCTAATGAGCTAATGAATTGTGAGTCCAGGCTGTCTGCCCTGTCCTCTCAGCGACTGCAGCTGATTCATCCTGATGGAAGCAAATGTCTGTTTTTTAAAAGCAGTTCCAAAGCAAATTTTAAGCAGCTGAAAAGATACAATTTTTCAAAATAAATACCCTCAAATCTTTCTCGACTGCAACTGAGAATACCAAGGATTCAAAGAGGAAATGGTGACTTATACTTAGTTCCAGGAATAATAATGGCTAATGTCCTTTTGGACATTCGATTTCACGCTCTAAGTACAAAACTACTTTGGCTCTGAAGGCTGCATTTTTTAGGCATCAGCAGAGATTGCCTCGAGGGCGCACAATCGATAGTCAAATACAGAGCAGAGGGGCCTCGACGACGCCAGCTATGACTGTGAACTGAGTCAGACTCCAACCTGCGGCCTTGCTGAAATACATCAGCTGCTTTTGTTTATGCTTTTTATTCCGTCTTACGCTAGAATACTAACTTACTGTAAGAGTGACTCATGAGACGGTCGAGTCAGAGAGGAGTAGCCTCTGCTGCCTTGACTGCAAAACCTGAGCTTACTCACATCCAGTTTGAGACACAAAGTACCAGTTGCTTGCTCATATGAACCATTAATAGAGGAGATTGTGCATAAAAATCACGTGAAATATAACATTGTACCTGTGCGGATATCATGGCTGATCCCCTCCACAGAGATGATCGCGTTAGCTACTCCACGACCTTGCACGTCCCTCACCACACCTTTGATCCCACGATGCACCTGCATATGAAAAGCATGACCCGTGCAAGCATGCGTGAAACCTAGCCCGAGTTTACCCCATCAACATCTCATTCATAATTTAACACAATGTATATTGCATGATGTGATGATACGATGTATAATTTATGATCTTTGGTCTAACAGTTAAGCATGTTTTCATATCTTTCCTCTTCATCCAGCTTCAATATTTAAATACATGCTGTGTCCCAACATGGGGCCGGATCCTCTGGAGTATTCATCACTAGAGAGAATACAGCATAACAGGCTCACAAACTCGTCACGTTTCAGAGTTTTCTCTGAGAATGCAGCCTTATCTTTGTCTGAATTTGGAGGACAAGACCTGCAAAATCCTCATCAACTGATAAAGCCAGGAATTTATTTATTTAATTTATATTTACATTGTAATCAATACTGGTAAATGCACTCACACATACTGATGTGGGCCTGCAAAAATGACAATAATTAAAGGAATAATTATTGTTTGTAGATAATTATATTGTTATTGGCCAGGATTTATTATTTATCACAATTTTCAGAAAATAATTGATATATTTATCATTAACCAGCTACATATTATGCAATTGTCCATCATGCATCATACTTATGTGTCATGAAATTTGCCAGCATTTACCACTGATATTCACAAGTTGTCTGTGTCTGCGAGAATGAATAATTGACTTTACAAGTAAATGAGGAGCACTTGAACGCACCGCTAGTTTTTCTCTCCTCTGACAGGCCGACGTTTGTGTGCTGTATTCTTCAGAGGATCCAGCAATTAAATCTCAGCAAGAAAGTTTTACCATAACATCCACTTAGGTAATTAACAGTTAGGTAGCACAGTTTGTGATCAACTCATGTATTGATACAGCACTTTTTAGTAATTGCTTTAGTGAGAATAACAGGAACAAATATGGACGACCATGTTCCTAAAATAACTTCAAAATAATTTTTAAAAAAAGCATGTTTCTAAGTGGCTGGTTTTTGCATGTGCACAGGGTTTTCTTGTGTGTACGTGTGAGCTGCGGGGGCTGCTTTGCTTCTGTACCTGCTCCATGAAGACAAGAAGAGACTCGCGATTGTTCTCCCACTCCTCAGGCAGCTCGCTCTCATGAGGGAATTTGTCACAACCCACATACATCGACAACTCAAAGCAGTTGGTGTGCAAATAGCTGAAATCATTCATACCTGCCAAGAGAGAGAAACATGTCTGTAGGCATTCTGTCCAGCTATTGGCCAGTTTATGGTGAAGTGGATTTAAATCACTCTCATTTTTTTCTTTGTTTGTCTGCATTTGAATTCTGACATGATGGCTGGGAGCTAAAACCTAGAAGCCTTGCGACAGCCCAAGGGCTTCAGTACTGAATATGCAGATGTGCTCATGGGTGCTAAACAAAGCTACGGCTCAAAGGCTCAGAGCCGAGCAGAGAAATCCTGCATAACACAGTGTTAGGATGAGTGAGAAAACACCCGGGCAGCTGTGGACACTAACTGCCAGCCGCCGTGTGCCAGGACGCTCCGTTGATGGTGCCGTCCTCCTTGGCGAAATTCTCCGTGTGGCAGACCCTTTGGTTGGCGTCAGTCATCAGGCGGTGGGTGGAGGCGTAGGAGAAGGCCAGCCAGCGGAAGACGTGGTCGTCCGGGGTGGGGGTCTGCTCCCTGGTCACCCCTTGGGAGCGGGTTTTGTCGTAGGGGAAGGTCACCACCAGCTCCCCTCCCTGCAGGTTCCCTCCCAACACAAAGGGCATCTTCTCCATCCACGCTATCAGAGCCCGGGTCTCCACGGCAACCTGAGGCGGGGACACGGGATAGGATAATGTAATTTGTGCAATCATCTCAGTACCTTGGTTGTTAAATTAACTCCCTCTTGCTGGAAACAATTTCTCTACAATGTGCTCTCAATAGGGAACGATGAAGCTATCAGAAAAGGCTGTTCACACACTCCCACAGGGGAAACTAATTCCACTAATATTTATTCTGAAAAGTGAACAAATTTTCATCAAGAGGCAGCGAGGCAGCCAGCGTCCACTGACTTGTATTTGCATGTTCCAATCAGGATATTGATAAAAATGCCCCTTCTGTTTGCTCTCATATAATTAAACCAGCCCTCCTATCTCTGACGCCGGTCGGGCTGGTCGGTGAGGCGAGCGAGGACAGTTTTCACAGCTTCCTGAGCACAGATGGGGATCCCAGCTCCGCAGCTGCAGCAGCTATTCTGGAGGCTCTGTGTGACTCACCCGTGCTTCTCAGTAACGTCAAAACACTCGTGAGGATGAGCTCGAAATAGATCACTGGGTGTATTTTCGCTCACAGCCACTGCGTCACAAATAGCAAACGCACCCGCTTCTCCCAAAATAGACAGCATCAACATGCCCACGCACTCGTTTTACCCTTTTCAAGAGAAGGATGGTCACTGTGGGATTTGTTTGTTAAACTGGTGCAGAGTCACAAATTGTCACCTGCAGGTCAAAGTGAATGAAATCACATACAAGTCATGTCATATTGCACACTAAAAGCTGAAGTGACTCATGCTTAAATCTCTCAGAAGCTGCATTCTGGGCATTTCTATAAGCCCTAATCTAAAAATGCATGCCCTGATCCTTGTATGGATGCTGAAATCTACACTATAAATTTGTTTAAAATACAATGTAACTGTCTATCTAACAGAGTATGTCAGACTCACAGAGGCATTTTTGGACAGGTACCACTCCGGGATGGGCACGTGGTGGTTGAACATTTTGCGAGGGATCCACTTCTTGGCCTCGGCTTCCCACAGTATGGAGTTGAGATCGGGGAAGTTGTGATGAATGTCTATTCCGTCATTGCTCCATCGACCCAGAGACCACCCACTGAGCTCTGAACCCTGAGTAACAGAAAATATAAAGGCAAACTATGAAGGTGATGATCGCAGATAGGCTCTTGTAACATGGCTCAGATGGCTTAATGGGAAGTGTGGTGTTCATCCATTAAGAGGCCCAGCAGTGGTACCACAGCTTAGCATTTAACATTTGAGCAAATCACAACACTGCTGAACTCCTACTTATTACAAAGCCCAGCAGTCCATGAACTCAGCTGGTCAACCAGGGAACATGCTGCTGAGGGAAGGAAGGTCAACACTAACAACCAAAAACACTGAGTAATTTTGGATCAGCAGGGGCAGAAAAACTCCAAAAACAAACCCACAGTCAGGCATCATTTACTTTACTCTTTGCCATTTGGTGCTGGTTAGGTAGCACCTACTCTGGAGTTGTTAGAAATAGCTCACTATATGCACAACCTTCAAGTCTATGTGCAGCTGAGGAACCAAAACAATGAGACAAAAAGAGGCTGAAAACCGTTTATAGATCCAGATTTGGGTTTTCTGAGTGTGTGACCCTTTTACATTACAGCTTAATGAAGCTTCAATCTTTGCATCAGCCATGAGAAAATGTGATTATTAGAGATGAAAAACTGTCCTGATTGTCTGCTGGTCTCTCGCAGGGTTGAATGGGTTCATCTGTTGTAACTGTGCATGCACATGCAAATTTCAGTACAAGCTGACAAGAGAATTAGTTGTTAGACGTGCAACAGAGCATCACAGTGTGTACAGAGTACTCACACATCAGGTCACCTAATGTCATTAACTGTACAGGAGCCAAGCCTTACTTACCTTTATCTAGGTGTTTCCTTTAATCTAGCACATGCAACTTTATTTGTTCTTGGAAGTTTGACTGAGAGCTTTTTCAGGATAAAACTCACACCTGGAAGCTGCTCAGTACAACCACAGTCTGATCTCAAGATTTACTCCAGAGGATTGAACCAACTATCTTCTGGTCACATGCTCCAACCTTTAACCCACCACTGCCCTGACAACATGTGCTTTAGTGGCTTTTACAGGCATGTCCACTTATAACACATATATTGTTTATTGTTTGTATTCCACCAGATCATTCAAAGCAATTTCCTGACATGTGCCTGTGCCACATGTGCTCTTATCAGGAGAACCCCTGCCCAGCAGATATGAAGCTGTTTTCACCAGAGGCCAGCGAGTGATGTGAGGTCACTAATGGCCGTCTTGCAGACCTACCACTTCAAAGGCTTTCTCGTACCCATCGGGGTTGACAGATGGCAATAGATGGATCCTGGTCTCCTCCACCAGGTGACGTATCCGCTGGTTGCCAGACAGATACTCCAGACACATGAACTGCATGAGCAGGAGGAGCAGCTCTCGTCCCAGCACCTCATTACCATGAGAACCGGCTGTGTAGCGAAATTCCGGTTCACCTGGTCAACAGGTTCACACGAAGCGAGAGATCGGAGAAAGATAGAGGGAGATTAAATATGCAATCACTGCGACTGTACGTGCAGCCACACTGAGAAAAGCACTCTGAGGGACACAGTGTGATGTCTCTAATGTTGTTATTATTGTACATTAAACTGAGCAATCACGTCCTGCTGCACTGAATATACTCACCAGCTTCGTGCTCTCCTGGGTTGTCAGAAATCTCTATGGCATACAGCTTGAGGCCGCTGTGGCTCTTTCCTATGTTATAGATCCGGGTGATGTTGGGGCACATTTCATTAACCACCTTCATGAGCTGGGGAGGGTAAATAATGAGGCATCAGCTCTTAATTAATCATATAAAAGTCAACCTAAAGTAAATGAAATTAGCAGCAAAGCAAAGAGCAAAAAGTACATTTACTCAAACCCTAAAAACAAGAAGAAGAAAGACTAAACTTTATTATGATATAGTGAATAGGTGATTGGTGAATTTTTATGTCATGTCGTAAAATAATTTGTTAGAAAGTGGTTTGCAGCACAGATGATACTGAACGATCATAGGAATAATATGGGAATACTGGAGGCGGCAGGTGTGTCTCTATGATCCTCTCACTCTTGTCACTTTGATCACAAGGGTGACACTACTCTATAAAGAACATAGGCTTCAATATTGTCTAGAGTTGAGTTCTTATAGTGCAGAGTTGAGAATGTTATAGAGGAAAAAGGTGCATAAAATTTGTATGCTACTCCAGCGCCATTTGTCAATACACAGCACAGTTTGGCTGCTGATATTTCAGAGCTGTGGTCGGAGCCATAGAGTCTAACGTACACAAATCTCAGTCAGATAAAGGAATGAGTCAGGCAGACTGGACTAACATACTAATTTAGACAACCCCTCTGCCCTGGCTCTCTCCCCCCTGCTCATGTAGAGGGGGTAGTTGTATGTGTCATGTAGTGTGCTGGTTGCTGACTCAGCTGCACGTCTGTACAATTACAGCCACAGATAACTAACGTAGCTCGTTAACCTATAGCTCTCTGACCGACTGCTGCCGAGGCAGATTGAGACAAACTGTAGCCTCGGGACGACGTAGCTGTGGCTGTTGCTCTGATTGTGCCTGAAGCTACGGCCGTGCTGTGTATCATGATATTTCAGATGCTTTGTAGAAGATGGGGTATATTATCTTAATTTGCCTCTTAGGAAGATTTATTTTTATTTTATTTTATATTTTTTGCTTATTTAGTTGTGAATATCAAATTTTATAGAGAAACACAACTATTCAGAAGTTTTAAGTATTTTTAAATGGTAGTAATGCTTCTTTACATGCCGAGTACGTGCAGCCTCAAACTAGTACAAAATAATCTCCAGGTTATTGGAAATTTAATTTAATAACGCTCCATCCAATGGGGGAGGGGCGTCGCTGTGTGAGAACCAGTCAAGGTGATTATGAAGACCGGTTTGTATAGGAGCCGATTAAACTGGCATCAACTATCATTTACCCGTACGAGCATGAATGGAGGCACCAAGAAAAAACACATGTGCTCTTCCAGCTGCTGCAGAGGTCATTAACCAGTCAGGAGCGATGGGATTTTAATTAAGTCTGGGTTGAAGCTTGACTTTTCCATCCAAGTAAATCATTAAACAACAAACAAACAACATCTGGTTTTGTTCGTAAAGCGAAGGATTACAAGTCGAGAGTGAAATTCTTGCTCCTGATTTAATAAAGCACAACATCCCCTTGATAAATGTACCTGGATGGTCTTTTCCTACACACTACCTGCCACTTATGAGCATTTATTCTTTCTGACAGAATCATAATAGAACTGGCTTGGACAGACTGTGTTTTACTCTGCATATAGTAACTCACTACTCAGACTAATGTTATCATTAAAGAGAGGCTCCTTGGCCGCGATGTGGCCGGGTAATGGCAAGGTAATGTGCCATCTTCCTCTTTGAAGAATGTGGAAAATGTTCTTTCTTTTCACCTATAATGTTATTCGACTGCCCACGCTCTGACAATATCAATATTCCCAGAGCTGCGATATTACAATCAGCTGTGATCTGAGACGAGGACAGTCCTTAAGCGATGTAAGAGATGTCTTTTTTTTTGCTCCTCTCATGGGGAATGTACTTTATCTGACGAGCCGCAATGGGCTTTTTCCACTTTGAGGTTCTGACACAGAGCTATTTAAACTGCTGCGGACGAGGGGGGAGATACCAGGTACCTGCATGGAGAAAAGAAATGTCAAGGCTTTAGAAGCTTTAGAAGCTGATTTTTAAAAATAGTCCTCCTCTCCTTTGTGAAGGCCTATTGAGGCCGGACACCCTGCGAGACACATTAGCCTCAAAGGTGGGCAAAGAAAGAAAAACGGTCCATTTAATTCACTGTGATATACTTTGAGTTTCAGGCTGTCACACAAGAAGAAAAGCTGCTGTTTTACAATGAGCCATACGTTCGGAGCAGTAATTGTACTAAGTGTCATTGTGGGTCATAACAGCAGTTTAGGACACCTGTAGTCGGCCGTTTGGCTCAAGGGAGCAGCTACATTACAGGCGATTACGATTCACAGCACTTGTACCTTCACAACCACTCAGTCACAGTGTAAGCTGTGACAAATACAGCTGTCTTCCTCCTCGGTACAAACAGGCTACTGTTCATGACAACTATATGAATAAGTAATGACACAACCCGGGAGATGCTTAATGCATTTTCATGTGGCTGACAGCACTTTGCTACTGTTGCACACTTTGTTCTTCGCAAAGGACACAACTTGTCTTGAGTCTCACAGTCACACAAGATGTTTTATTGCTCCATGCTCTGGTGTTTTTGCTGATTAAGAAATAAGAGCTGACGCCTCTGTAGGTAGGCTGATACCTTGTTGTTTTCTGTGACTCACCTGCCTCATCTCTTTGTAGCTGTGGTGTTTAAAGTCCAACTTGTCTGTTGTTATGACTTCGTTGCGTCTGTGGTAATAATTATTCGGATCTGTTGGGAATCAGGAAAACATTTAGTCGTTGATACTCAGAGATTAAATAAAGTGGATTAGTTCCTTTAATTTGCAGTGATACCAAAGGAAAGGAATGATTATTCACATCAGGTGTGCCAAGATGAAAAAATTCTGAGCACCTGCAGTTTAGGTTCAAATAAGCCAAATGACAAAGAAACATGTTTTTTCTGGTATCAATCCTTGCAGAAAATATTGGCCGCCCCAACACAAAGGAAGCAAAGTTTAATTCTATTTGTTGCGCTCTCTACACTCAAAAATTACACATTAATAACTCAACAGCAAACTCTCTTTCTCGAATCATGTCCCACTCACTGTGGATAATCCTGCTGTACAAAGTTTCCATTCAGACTATTTTTTCTCTATATTCAAGTGAAAATTGTCTCAGCATGTAAAACCAAAACTCCCTGCATGGCTGGATACCAGTAGAAGAGAGAGAGGCAGGTTGATGTTTAGGGTGAACATCAATCTAGTTCAGTTCTAGACACTGAAATCCAGGAAGTTGGTTCAAGTTGCAGATCCATCCATCCAGACTTTGACAACTTATCATGCAGCACTATGAGACATGATTTTAATACTGAAGTTATCACAGTAATAATTAGGGATTGTTCTCCTATGAGAAACGAGAGCATTGGACATTCGAGCAAACGCCCTAAGACGACATGTTTTTTGCGAGGCAGCTGCATTTGCGAGATCATATGAGATCATGCGAGCTGAGAATCCATCTTGCCAGGCATCACGTTATTGTGCTGGAGGCTGAACCATGGTGGCCCGGCTACAGGCATGGTCTACCGGGAAATTTCCATGACCAAGCAGCACCTTGCCAGATGACGCTGCTCTGTGGCAAAAGTTGAGCCAGGTTCTTTTCAGCTGCACTCCTGAATTATATTTGCCAGTTCTCTGCATTGACACCACCACTGTGTTTCCATTATGGCCTCATTCACTCATGTCTGTCTTAACAGGGGCCTGTTTTGTTCTGATATTTCTACCCCCCGGTGGTGGGAATCATTCACGAGTCTGCTCCATACAAACCCGTCACCTGGCATGGGACAGCCAAGGATCTCCACTCTCATGCAGATGTTGCCGCTGGTGAACCAAGAGCGAGGGTTGACTCGAATGTATCGGGCGACCATGGGCGCCGGGAAGATGTTCCGGACCGGGATCTCCTTTTCCCTGTTGCCTCTGAAGATCTACTGAGGCAAACACATTCAATGCATTCATTTATTAGCCTGTGTCTAAAGGACAATGCCTTTTGATCAGCAGCTGTAAATGAGCCAAATGTTTCCTAGAATGCTTTTTGTCATTCATCATCCTGGATGTTTAAAGAGACTCTATAAATCTAATAAAATTATAGAAATCACCTTGTATAAAGGACAGAGCGTGCTGTAAATGTTAAAGAAGCACAGGATGATAAACAGATATTTGTTTCCATTTTTTTGTCCACACACATTCATGCACCTGTAGAACGTCATTAAACCTTGATCCCACTGGGAGTTTATTGTAAATTTTAACACCCACGGTTATAGTTCTTCTCCACCTTTTGGCATTTTGAAAGACAAACAGTGCAGTTTGGCATTTGGCGTAAAAGGTGGGCGAGTGGGTGAGCGGGAAGCTTGTAGCGGAGACTAAATTACTGTTGGGGCATTTTCTCCCACGTGGATGACATCACCAGCCGAGGGAGTGTACGGTTACGACCGAAATTTCATTAGCTGGGACGGGAACCAAAGCAGGACGCAACCAGGATACGATTTCCCTCAGAAATATCGTCTTAATCTCATCTGCATGTTCATTGATAATAGGATTATTAATGTTATTATTCTACAGCTGAATGCTTCAGTTGCTGCTTTAGCCTGGTGTCAAGGTATTCCTGTATTTGGTTTCTGTTTATTCAATTACATCGAGTGCCCATGTAGAAGAAGAGACGCGACTCTGACGAGGAGCCAGGATGAGGTTCCCATCTGCTTGAGGATCATCAATATTTACTATTGCCTCCCAGCTCATTAAACTTGGAAATAAGCAGAGAGCTACATCTTCCTCTGTAATTGCTCTGAAGCAAGAACTCATTTTTCCATCTGGCTCCCGTCAATCAGGGACACACAAAGCCAGATATGAAAGCAGTTTACGCAGAGAAAGCGTTACGCTGCGATCGTTCACGTCAGAAGTTTTTAAATGTCACCATTGTTGCTCACCAAGTCCTGTGAGCCGTTCTTCAGCGTGATCCAGGTGTGACTGTCGTTGCTCACCATGACCTTGTAGGAGGTCACCCAGTCGCTCCTGTTAATGTAAGACAAAGAGGGGATGAGAGGAAGGAAAGAACTATCCCCTCAGGCTGAATTCAATACCAATCGAGGCTGCTGCGAGGACGTCGCTCAGCACACATCTAGACACGGGTGAAAGTCGGTTTAAAAATAGGAAAATGGGCGAGCAGGTCAAAGAATTTGTATTAGAAGAGTCACTCGAGCCTTTGGAATGTGAAGTTTGTCATGCAGATGAGTTTCATTTTAACTGGGACGACTTCTTGTTCTGAATTCCTGATAATCAGAGCGAATTGCCATTTTGTCTCACTTCATTCATTCATTTAAATTAGTGAAGGAATCAGACATGTGGGCAGCGATTCAAAGCTACTTCAATGCAATGTATTATTTACTATGTGAGTGGTGCTATCGTGAATTTCAACTACAGTAGAATTAACATTTTCTTTTGTTTAAGAATGGCAGTAAATCTTAAAGGAATCATTTTCGGAAAAACACTCACTTGCCATGAGTTAGATGAGATGATCACAAATACACCCGCCAGCACCTCTAAAGCTCACTAATTAACACACTAAGTGTAAAGGGTTGCATGCTGTAATTATTTCTTGCAGAATGATTTTTGTTTATTTGTTAACCAGCAGCCTCATACTCTTGTCAAGAAAGCAAATATTGTGATATATATTGTGCTAATTCGGCAAGTATTCATAACTGAAACATCAACATCTTACATGGTAAAGTTTTGTAGAAATGAAGGGCTTGAATATTAGAAATAAATCAGATTTCCCACTGTACCATATTGTATATGTTGTTTTGCATATTTTAGCTGATTTAATACAAGTAATACTTAACCATTCTGCAAACCAAGCCGGTGTGTTTTATTAATTTTAATCTATTTTCCATAGTTTCCATTCATCTCCATATAGTACTATTAGTGCACTCTTGAGTTGTATAATCCATCACAGTGAACATCAAATCTGCATTAATTTTTGTCAAAGATACATTACTGGGATGAGGTAACACAGTTTCTTATAATCAATCTGTGCAACAGTGAGGGTCATAGTGAACACTGAGATTATGTCCTCAGTATTTTTTCTGGCATTTGGAGGGTTTTAGCAGCTCATTCCACAATAAAAACCTGAGCTCAGGCAGATTCTTGTAAGTAACAGAAAATGTACTGAATAAACCAAAAAGTCAACTGAATAAACCAAAAATATGGAAAATCTGCATCGTTAGAAAATGGTAGAGAATTTCTCTTGGGTTCATTAAATTAGCATTTCTAAAGATTCGGGCTAAAAGAAAATACTGCATGCATTTGAAAATGGTCGACACAAGTGTAAAGGAGTTGTATTTGAGGAGCTTAAACCTGCAAAAACATCAGCCTTATCCTTTCAAAGTGGCTCGGCACAGAGAGTTGAAACATCAAAATAATACAATGTTCTTTAGGTCTGTCGGAAAAAGGCTGATGACTTAATGTCCCGTCGAGCCAGACAGAGCTCTTCCCTGTGTGTGTAGGTTGGCAGTGACTCTCATGCTTCTGGATAAAGACATCAGTGCTGAGCTGGTGCAGCCTGCTAAGAATTCCCAGTTCTGCTAATTAAAGCGCCGTTTTAGACAGAAGCCCCTGAGCTGGCACCGCACACAGTTCGCCCCACACAGCTAATTGTGGAGATATTCTGTCTCGGCCATCGGTGTCTCCTGCGTCCTCGGATCGCGCCGGCCTTGAAGGAAAATTACAAACACAGCCTGATAGAGAATCTCCCCATGCTCTCTGACTACGCAGCAGTTTCCAGAAGTCTGTGCCACCCTCTCCAATTAACAAGTACAAAGGCCAAATGTTGTCAAATATTATTACAGAGCAGAGTCGGAGTAGGTAGGTGGTGGAGAAAATGAGAACAGGGTTGGTTTGCTTGTTGAAGAAAGGACCAGAGTTAAATATAAAACTTGTCCTTTCAGTTTATGACTTTATTGTTTCCAGATTTCCTTTTGTTAAAACGCATATTGAAAATTAGATAAGGGGCTCAATCTCTTATGTCCAAGAGTGGTGCCACGGTTTAAGAAAAGTATAAGGCTATATTATTGGTTACTGGTCATTATTGGTCAGATTAGGAGTGAGCAGTCGATTTGAAATGGCAATGAAACATTTTCATCTTCTATTGTTTTTCTGTCTATTTTTCTGTTTTATTTTTCTCCATTTTATGTTTTTTTTTTAATTCATTTTGTCTCACACTGTCATTTTTATTTTTGAGCATATTATCACTTTATCTCTATATGTTTTTTTTATTTTTGGTGTGCATTATTTTAACTGTTTATCTTTCTAATATATCATTATTGTTATTAGTTTGTCAGCCACATGCAAAGCACTAAATTGCGCTAACCTGCAAAACCTATAAAAGACAGATTGATCCCTTGTTTTGGGGAACTCATTAGTCACATATTCTGGTCTTAAAAAGCCATCAAGTCCGTAGTCAGTAAATGTTATAGCATGTTTTTTCTCTTTACACAGCACAACCTGGCAACCCAAAAGTTCTTATTAGTAAAGGTTCATAATTTCTAAAGTATAAGTAAAAGATGAACAACCCATTCCTTATAACTTATAAACCCTGTATCAAGTATTCCTTATTTGAAAATGCAACCCCTGAGCCTTTAATAAAATACAATAGCATAATGGAGAATCCAGTCTTGTTGAATAATGTGGGCTGAATAACTAAAGGTGAAGAACTATGACTACAGGTGTCTTCTCCATAACAAAACACACACACACATAATCCTCTGTGAGTTGATGTGTCAAGAGCTCATTGAATCAAATATGTACAGTTGATGTTTTCTGTGAAGTGTCACAGGGTCAACCCAATTTTAATTTTTAGTAAATTTCAGACCAGTTCTATAATATAAGACAAAGCATGAAGGAAGAAAATGGGCGACTTTCTTCTACAGCAGCTGTTATTTACATAGCCGCACTAACGAGATGGTTCTGCCACACAGCTGGTGGAGTTACTGTTAGAACAGTCATGGTGACCAGACAGTGTGTTGGTATTTGTGTTTTCATATGTGTTTGTAATAAGATGACATGACGACAGACATTGTCTGAGTCGAGCCAGTCAAAGCTTGTGCAGTATTTCTTCATCTAAAAAACATAGTGACAGTGGAGACTGCTTTTTTTTTTTACTTTTGTGTTGCCAGAAATAGCAAAAAAAAAAAAAAAACTTGAAAGAAAAAACAGACATGGAACAAATGAAAAATGGGGTTGAATGACATATGCACATTATTTTTGCTCCATTCGTTGCAGTTTTAAGGTAAAAACTTGAGCTTGTTGTGTCTGACATCAGGTCAAAATCACTGTAATTGTGGAAATAACACAACTGTAATATTAAAGAATAAAACAAGCCTTTGTCTTGAGTTTAATTGGTTTCCTCAATCCAGCCAAGTCAACCAATCATCAAATCATCAGTGCTTTAAAACCAAACCTGGTAATATTTGATCCAGCAGTTTTTATTTTTAAGTATGTGAGAAAAGCTGCTACTTTATCCATTTTAACTTTACCTTAAAAAAACAGTGTTGAAGTTATTTACATACTGGCATAGTTATGAGGTTGTGTAGGCGGCCTCTATATTTAAAAAATGTCTTCATACCCAAAAAAGACTAATGTACTGAAGAGCTGAGGCAGTGGGAGGTGAGAATACACCCATTGCTTTGTATTTGGAAGTTATATACATAAGATACCATAGAGAGCTGCTGGCACTGTATCTCATATCTGAACAAGCTTTACAGACACTGATACTATATTATAGTCTCTCACTGTAAATATAATTTGTGCAGTTTAAAGAACTATTTGTTATACCCATCTTCTCTTCCCATCATCTGAGCGAGATGAACAAGCTCCCAGTGAAATCTTTTCTCTCCAGTGTTATTTTTATAATGTAGTGACCTTTGAAGAGAGATGAAAGAACGAGGCTGCACTCCAATCAATCAAACTCATAAATCCTTAATCCCACAGCGAGGGGATCAGAAAGGACTCGTGAAAAGGGCAAAGACCAGCGAGGGTTCGGGGCCGTGGGGATTTGATCGAAAAGCTTGTTTTGTTTATGTTTGTGAAGACAAAATTTTCCAGTTGGGTTTTGAAGGAAAATCCAAAAGTGGTTCAGAGTCATGGAACAATTATTGCTGTCTGCTTACTTTCCTGTTTTGACACTTGTGCCATATATAATTAAATTTTCATTTGGGTTCTTATTAGCCATTTTAGCGAGATGGTTCTATAAATGGAAATGTTGGTCTGTGGTCACTTCACTTACTTTGGTCCAGACTGACTTTATCTCATTTAATATTGGATGGATCAGCATGAAATTTTGTTCATGGTCCCCAGATGATGAATCCTACTGAGTGGTGATCCACCAATGTGCCCTTTAGCACCACCATTTTGAGTGAAATGTCTCAGCAACTATGTGTTTTTGCTTTGATGCTACTTAGCAAAATATAATATCTATTTTTCTTCTTATTCTCAGATTTTATCTTTATCTTTTCATCCTTTTCTTATAAGGACTATAGGTCTGAAATAAAGTATTGTATAATGCATTGTATAATGCCTTGGTCAACATTTGCACAACAACCAATCAAACAATAAAATCTGATGTAGCTCAAAGTGATCAATATTAAATGAGCTGGATTATCAAGTCTGCTAATGGTTCAAAAACAACCTTCAAGCCAGCATCGACAGATATCACCAGGATTCAAGGCAACTTAGAACACTGGCACAAAATCTATCATCCACAATTCAAGTAAGCTTGGGCAAGAAAACCCTCATCCTCAACCATCTGTACCTCTCCCTGCATGTCTGCGGGGTTCGTACTCACGACCAGAGGGAGCTCCTGCCTTGTGTGATGACCCCCGTGAACTTTGTCAGCCTCCTGGCATCCACCTCGAACCACTGCAGCGGGTCATCTCTCCCAGCGCACCAGGCTCCGTCATAGAGGTCGTCTTCATAAAGGCCAGCCTGCGGGCCAGAAGCAGGATTTCATTCCAGATGTCCATGTGGAAGCTCAAACACGCAGACCATGTACGGTACAACACGCTGACACTGGTAACTGACAGCCTCTGCTTTGCTTGTTTTTGGTACAAATTTATTTAAGGTTGCTGTATTAGTGTTGACAGCGGCAAGGATGAAGTATACAGTTTTCCACTTTGAACCTCTGACTGCTGTCGAGATAAGAATAAGCCAGTTCAGATAGATGTGTCTTCTAACATTATGAAGACAGCTACATTACTCAAGACATGACATCAGACTGGATCATCCTTAAATGGGGCAAACAACAGCACAGCAAAGCAGGAGAAGCTATAGAGAATTAATACAGGACACGTCAGTCAGACAGAGCTGAAAACACTGAGATTTTTTTTTTTGCAGTTCCCAGCATTCCTGATTTTACTGTACATTTTACTGATCCAATGTGAGTGCACATGCGCTCGACACTTTCATGGTTCAACAGCTGAAAATGTTAAACTAATCACGATGCATAAAACGCTGTTCTCTCTCCCTGAAGCCCGGACCAGCTGACACTGTTGGCTCAGGGCGAGATGTGTGAACAGTCACACTCATATACTGACGTGCTGCACTGTACATGCCGAGTGCATAATATCACAGGCTCTTCATTAAAACTGTCAAGTCTATGTGAAGTGCAGCACTTTTACTTGGAACAGCTAATTATTTAAAGATCTGACACATCTGCATTGAAAGAGTACATTATGTAAGTTAAGATTATAATCGGGGTGTATTGTGTTTAATTATACATCCTTCACATTTGGATCTTTTAAATATGTTTGGTGGGCTTTCCAAGATGCTTCCACTGAATATGACCCTATGTATTATATCTAGTGGATATTTATTTAGTCATGAAAAAGCTGAAGAAGTCCTTGAATAAAAATTGATTTCTGGAAACAATGTTGGAATTATCCTTCTGCAACACCTAAACGTCTCTGGGGTCTGTGAAGAAGGATGTAGAGGAGCCAACACACAGTTCATAAATACTATTATATCATGTTGCTCTGGGCCTTAAACAAACTGGTTAGTTGATCCAGTTCAAAAAAAATATGTGTTTGATTTACTTGTTCACTTCAGTTCACTCAGCCTCACCTTAATCATACTAAGTTCATTGACATATACATGCAAACCACCTCTCTTACGATGCCTATATTTCCATTTACTCGCAGTTAGAAGAAGCACTTTCCAGCCATAAGAAGCAGGTGTTCAGTTTCCTTGAACCTAAAGCAAAAATGCATATCTATTTTACTGTTGACTGATTTGTGACATCTCCATATAATTCAGAGGAGGTCTGCTTTACGTCCTGTCTCTCTGTCAGTTAGCAGAGTATCTAGGACTTTTTAACAGATATCAAGGTTTGGCTGCGGATCAAGTGATCACTTTTGGGCGCCAATCCAGATCCAGGTGCAGATCCAGGACCTGTCATGAACTAAAAATGAAAAAAAAATCTGGCACATGTATTCCATAAATTATTATATGTATTTTGCTGCAGGATACAGTTTTTAACTAGGCATTTGTATTATGATTGTTACAAATGTAGAAGGAATGTGCCATTTTGGTGCCTTCAGGAATTTATTTGTTCTTATTTCCTGCAAATATGCATCAAAAGAAAGTTGAATTCATCACAGAGCAGTTGGTGTCTGGAATCTAAACGAACTGCAGCAGCTACAAAAGTGGAAATAAACCAAGTTCACTGGCCACAGGCCCGGTTCAACAGGCAACATCTGCTTTCTATGTGTTCCTTGTGATTTACAGATAATTATTCTCTAGAATGGACATTATCTCCGTCCCTCTATGATCCCCGACAGACACTCGCATGGACCGACCAACGTGCACACACAATCCAAACAGCAAGGCCTTTGTTTTGTTGATTTCCTGAAACATAATGCCTCGCCGTCTTGAGCGAATTAAGTGTGTGTGTGTGTGTGTGTGTGTGTGTGTGTTTCATTAATTGTGCGGTTGCGTTCGGAGCAGTGCAGCCTGCAGAAGATGAGGCTCGCTGCTGCAGACGGTATGAAAGCTAAAACCGTCAAAGAACAGCTTGCACTAACAGGAAATACCTCTTCTCCCAGATGCCAATCCTTTTTATTAGGTTTGGGGATGTGCCCCTGGTTTGATGGCAACACTATTACTTTCTCTGTTGAGTTAGCTTTGGAGTATTAAAATATGCTGCGAGCTGAAACAGGACGATAATGTCATCCAGTTGTCACAGCCGACATCTTTCCATGGAGCTTAAACGTGAACTTAAACTGATCCTGAAATTAAAAGATACTATCTCTCAATCATATTTTTTTAGTATTGCCGTTTTGTGGGAGGAAAAAAATGACTTCACCAAACATGAAAGGAAAGACGACATTGCCCAGGGTCTGATACGAGTCTCAACGTTTCAAGCTACGCCAGCGCTTTACATTCCTTTCTTACCTGAATGTTAAGACGACCTCTGTGCGCGCCAAGGCCGTAGCGTTTCGTAGTTGAGGCGTGAAGCTGGAAATCATCAATCTTCAACGTCTCCAGTCCCATGGGAGGGCATTCTGGGTAACGAGAACGACAAATTGACCTGTGATGGTGATGTTGTGTATCATGTCCTACATCGCTCCAGTTGTACTACTTTCTGCACAGCACAGCTCCTGAGTCAGACACCATGCATTTGTTAATAGACAGACTCAACAGTAATGAGCAATTTAGAGTTTGCACAGTGACCTCAAATGTGTGAAGCAAACAACAAGACGGCAGCTGCACTCTGCTGTGATTTATCTAATAATAGGTGCTCTATACAGAAAACCTAATGTAGTCAACACATTAGGTTGAACACAGAACAATGAACACTTTCACTGGAATAATGCAAAATGCCCATATAGCAGCAGAATGTGATTGTTATGATAGTGGCTTGATTCATTCCGTCTCCGACAATGACTCAAGATGGAAACTCTTTCATCAAGCAAGTCCAATCTGCAGCAAATGTGTTCACCTGCAGTAGCCACATCCCACTTTGAGCTCAAATGGTAGACAAATAAGTTCATATGCGTCAAATGTCAAACAGCTAATTTTCCCCAAACCTGATAAATCAAAGTACAAAAGCCGAGCCCGTACTAATGAAATGGAGTTTAACAGCATGACAGAGCCTTTTGATGTCTTAACTGTTATGAATTTCAAAACACGTCAGTCTTCATGGCTGATTAATGACTGTGTACTATGAACGCTTCCTTTCAGTAATTTTGCAGCGCACACCTGTCGCAGCCGTCTAACCTGCACCCTGAATACATAATTAATTTGTTGACGTGACTGTAGCGATATCACGAAAAGGAGAAAATGGGAAATCGCCGCAGCAACAGCGACAAACGTGCAGCAGCAGGTTTAAAGGTATTAAAAAGATAGAGATGTGATCAAAGGGAGATCTGTAGGTGTCAGAAAGGGTTTTTTTTGGATTTGGTGCCAGTCCTACTAACAGATATTGGATAAGGTTGGAAACAGGTCAAAATCATAAAAAAAAAAAAAGTTGCGTGATCCTTCAAAACCTTCTGCACAACTTATCTGTAGTTCCTTTAAAGCACTCACTCTTATAATTTTCTGTAATGTTGTGGGACAGACAGATTAAAAAAGTCAATCAAAGCAGCAGAGATATCCTGACTTTTGGTTTATGGCGTGGCTCAAGCTCCAAAAACACTACCCATAATGCAACCTAATAAGGCTTCTTTGTTTGATTCTGTTTTTGAATTCTCCAAACCCAAGATGAAAAATCCCTGATGACATCCTAATCTGGGTTATTTGTTTCCAGTGGCTGAATATTGTTCCCATGACCAGTGCACTGACTGTTCCGTGTACAGTCAGTGGAGACACAGCTGTGAAGCACAGTGCCGTCATGTATGTGATGCTGGGGAGATGTGCAGTGCGTGACCTTGATATCTGGCTGTAGGCACATTGTACAGTTTGTCTCCATGTTCAGTCATGCAGAAATTCTGCAATGTAAACGTTTCCCATCTTAACATAGAACACATAATTTAATTGGGGTTTTTGAGTTGTGCTTTGCTTATGATTTTTTAGGGTTTTTTTTCCCAGATGAATCAGACCAATATCAGCTTCTTTTTCAATGCAAATGAAGTTATTCCATGTTTACAGATGTAGTTTCAAATCATATGTTCATTGCTGTAGATGATGTTACTAGACTTTATGCAGTTATCCAGCTCAAAGCAAGGGACATGAGTACACTAAGATGCAATGAGTCTCATAGTAGAGTTCATACCTTCACTGGCAGAACTGATGATGGAAATTAGCAGTCATCAATATGAATAATCATCTTGTAATTAACTCCTTGAGCTTGCCACTTGTCCATTAACACCAACTGCTGCCACGGCAATGGTTTGGCAGGCATGCAGCCGTAATCATGGCACTCCGACTTTACTTAGGAAAAACACAGTCTTTAAAATAGAAAGCTGCACATCACTTCAAAAAATGTTCTCATTTGCTGCTGGAGGGACTTTGCAGTTCATTTGAACAACTGCCCGTCTTTAAGTAATTACAGAAAGTGAGATGGTGTTCACTAAAAAGAGGTCTTTGTGTGAGATTGGCTCATCTTTTACACTACAATGGATATCAACCAGTGAGGGCCACATGGGCAAATCAAGGCTGAAATGTGAAATCCCCTGTGCCCAACGGCTCTTTGGGTCAGATCAAGCTGTTTGCAGACTTCCCTGGATCACAGCGGTGGAATTTCAGAGCAAGAATTTCCGATTGGGCATCGGTCTGTTTGTACATGCGGCATATGCTGCACATGTCGCTGTCGTACAGCCAGGACTGCCTTCACAAATGAACACCCAGACGTGCAACAGGCACAAAGGACACAGGAATTTTCTTTCTGTGCTGAACTTTTAGTTATACAACATGTGAAGTCAGACATACAGTTCTGCTGTGAAGTATATTTAATCCTTAAAGGAAGCTGGCTTTGCATTGTATAACTGCTCCAGTAGCCTGATACGTGTGAGACACTGAAGACAGTCAATCACATGCTCCTGGATTTTGAGAGAAGCCAGAGACAAAGACGATCAGCATCCAAAATCCACACATGCATGAGACAATTTATGTTTGGTGCATAAAGCAAATATAGCTGAGATCAAATTAATTCCTGCTGTAAATCTGAAGTGTAAAAGTTGTTCAACAAGCCAGAGGCAAAGCCACTGGGAAGGCCAGTTAGTGTGGTTTTCACAGTAACTCTATACAGCAATAAAACACATGGGTTCATCTATTTGTGACGCTGCATGCCTATATTTAAAATCCTCGTGGAATCAGACACGTACTATAAGTCCACAGGCTTTCTGAATGGAGCGATCACAACATATTAGGGACGAGCCGGCCCTCGAAGCAGCCCAGAGGATCAAGGTTAGCGGGACGAAAAAATAGATGGGTGTCTGCCATGTTGCAAAAGCCCTAAATCATTATCACCATCTGCGTGCAATCCTTCACAACAGGACTCACACAGGAACACAGCATCTGGCTTCAACAATAATGTGTAATAGAAATAACAGAAAAAAGACAGTCGAGGTCTCATATGTTGCTCTCTAGGCCACTTGCCGTTTTCCTGCTCAGGCCCAAAACCTCTGGGATCAAAGTTTAGTCCTTAATATATAATTTGTAAGTTTTTTTCACATCTGATGTTACAGTATTGAAATACTTATACTTATCTACTGAATACATTTTTCTCCATGCACTGTCACCTTGTCATGGGCTTTGTTCCTGGTAGGGTCAAAGTCAAGCAAGACCTCAACGGTGGGATGAAGTTGGTGCAAACTGAACCGCTAAAAAAGCTGCAAGAAATCTCCGATTGTAATATACAAACTCTGATAACCCAAAATAAAAAGCAAGTGTCCTGGCAGCATCCATGCTCCAAACACTGGCACCTCATCGATGACATCATCGCACAATCTCTGAACCAAGAAGATGAACTGAACATAAGAGCTGGTGCCGACCGGTCTCATCATTCACCATGAAAAGACATCTGAGAGGAAACATCTTGTTTCAACACATTTCTGTTGCATCTGCCTGAGACATCCACTGAATCAAACTTTGACTGCTGGTTTTAATAGTTTCCTTATTGTCTTGGTATGTGTGTAGGTGGTAGGTTCTAATACACCTCAAACAATGGCTGATAATTCAATATTTGGAGGCTGAACAGTTTCTAAATCTGAAGAGTCTGAGATCTTGATGCATAGAAAGTGTGTGATTCACGGTTGAAGTCAGTCAGAGGGTGACCCGGATAAATCAGCTGCTACCAGGAGACGCTGAAACAAATTTGGAAAACAGATTGATGCTGAGTCACAGTTTCAGCCGTGAAAACATGATTTTGGGAGCGGGAGCCGTCCAGATTTCGACTGTGTGGGCGTCTTCGTGCCAGGCGTGTCGGCATGGAGTTCCCATTTTCCAACATGCAAGAATATCCAACTTTCTGCTCATATTCCCAAGTGGCAAATTAAAAAATGGCAACCTTGCTGCCTCTCGCTGTAGGTTCTTTACAGTAGCCTCAACGTAAACATATAAATTCACAGTTGGCCGCCGCAGCAAAACTCTTAACCTTCCAGCATTATTAAATACAGCTTCCCATTATGATACATGTGTCTGACACTGTGTAAATAAATCTAATAAGGGCAATATCAGCACATTCATGTGGAAAAGTCTGAGGTCAAAACATATGCTTTGCCCCAAATCACGGATTCAATATGTCATCGTCACGACATGAAGGCTACTGTGGCATCCTGGCTTCAGTTCAGCAAATATACTGTGACCCATGGAAACCAAACACGATGCTACACAGGCAAAGAGGACATCACTACCTCTGCGGCCCGACTCCGCTTCTGAGAGCATCATTACATATTTGCCAGACTTTTTCTCTCAGGGAAAATATCCTTTCTAAAAACTCTTTCCCCTTTCCAAAGTATTTGTCATCTCTGAAAGAGTTTGTTTCTTTTCTCCCATCCGAACGGCTCCCGTGAAAGCGGAGGAATGATTTCTGCACATTGGAGGGGAAGATGAATTTTTATGAGATCATGAATTTCCCGTAGCAAGCGAGAGTGACATTGATCGTTCACTCACCCTCCTTTATCGAGTTGTATTGTCCTTCTCCCTCTGAGATGCTGTTTGGGGTTTTCAGGGCGCTCTTCTTGTTCTTCTCCGCCTTTTTGTTGGCTGTTTTCACTAAGGAAGGAAATGGCATTAATGCAGGAACAACAATATTTAATATAGAATTTTGGGGCTTTGACAGGTCGGATCACCTTTAAAACTGCTGATTTGTTGTTGTCAGCACAGAGAGGGGAAAAGCAATATTGTTGACTCAGACATTAAAGCTTTTGGCTGGATTCAGTCCTGCACATATGGATAGATTCAGGACTGGGGTCTGAACCAAGAGACAATCTGTAGGCAAACTGAAAACTTTTAACTCTTGTGCTTCTTCCATTCAATTACTGCATGTCCCCCACAGTGTGCTGCTTTTCAATTTGCACATGCATTATTTCACTATCATATATAAGATAACTGCCTCCAGGATCAAATCAGTCATGGAAATGCCCTGTACCAGAGGCAGGGTGGGGGCAGGGAGTCACATTGCAGCTGCTGAAGATGGAGGAGAGGCGTGTGCTTTTATTTGACTGAGTGTCAGGTCGGGATCGGACCCACGTGATAACAATCCTTCTCACATCTGAAAGTCTTTATCCCCGTCTCATTCTGGGGACAGGTTAAATCCTCAACAATGCTCCCAGCAGCATGTGTGGCTCGGATATAGGAGGCTCTGAGATGTGATTATTCAGACGGATGGCGAGGTGCAGCCGATGCTCATGGCTGTTTCAGGCTGTCCACAGTAATGACAGCACAGTAAACACAACATGAAAATGTCCTGCATTTAAAAAACAAGTTTTAAAACAAATTAAAACTGTAAAATGCACTCAAATATCAAAAGTTACAGAGTTTTAAATTATGGGTTTAAAATTACATTGATTTCACCCACAATTCACTTTACATGCTGACACTGGAATGAATGAAAACCTACAATACTGATACTACTGGCTGAGAAAGTTCTTCAAACTCTTCAAGTTGAAACAAAACAAAAAGTTATTTTTTTAGGCTTCGTTGTTTTTTGTGTACAGTTAATTTATTTGAGATATTTGCTGAAAGCTGTGTTGCTGCAAAATCAAAACAATGAGCTGAAAGGCATTAAAAGACTCTGTAGAGCTGAGGAGACCTGCAGAGTTGTTCATTCTCTTCTTACTATGATCAACTAATTTCACACTGCACAGTCAACTGATCAATTGTTAATATGAAAATATTGATTAGTGCAATGCTTCAATTAATCTAATCAGTTACTTCCTGCCTCTGATTCCACTTCTTCTTCTATCATCAAGTAACATTTTGAAAATAATTTAACCTAAAAGTCCTTGCAGTCCACATTCATGGGCCTATAAAAACAAAAATGTTGATAATGATGCAGTGTGATGGAGATAAAACTAAGACTAAGACTTTTAGGTGTTTCACCATTAACACTGTTCTTCCTCTCGTCCCACCTGCAGCAGGTATCCCTGCTGAGACACGTGAAGCCTGATGCCTGAAACATGAGGTCACTGTCGACACAGCTGCTCTAAATTATCCACCAACCAACCGAAGCCCTCACGCCTGTTACTGTCCTCCAATCACCTGGCAGGATCTCAAACATACCTACAGAGCTGCTACTGCATGTGCTCACAGAGAGCCACACAGAGAGCTCGGAGCTGTACGACCAGGACGGCACGGCTGCGTCTCGCTGCTTTTGGGAAAACGTGGATTTCACGTGTTCTGGCTCCTATACGTAATTCAGTCCTGACCTCTGCTGTGTGTGTGAGGCTGTTAATCCTGCTGATGTGCAGAAGCCACAGAAACATGGCTCTGATCTATGCGGCGGGCATGAGGAGGAGGAGGAGGAGGAGGAGGAGGAGGACAACCTGTGGAGGTCATTGTTGTTGTTTTTTTTCTCTGCACATCCATCACCATGTGAATTGAATTCAGCTGCTCCTCTGAAGTCCTTTTGAATTTTTCTGTTTGAACTCATCATCAGCAATGTGAGTGTGGCGGCCATGCTGGGCGACTGAGAAATGAAGTCAACAGCAACTTTTTAAACACAAACCTGCAACTTCCAACTTTTAGCTTTTGTTTTACTAGCCACCTGAAAAAGCATCATCTGATACAAAAAGCCACTGAGCCAGGTGTCATTTCTCATATTTTTATAGCTTTACTATATTTCCAAAAGCATATCTGTTTCTCTTCTATACATACAATGCTGTCATGTTTATTTTATTGAACAATCCATCAAAACTTAAAGCTCAAGTGATCTGCCATACACTGTCATCTAGTGGCAACCCTGACTTACAAGGTTACTCCAAAAGTTTCACCACAACTTTTTTTTTTCACACAACATTATCACTTATTGATTGCTGTATTGTTAATGAGGGTTTTCTATAGCAAGAATCAAGTTTTACCACTGTATACACAAGAGCTTGAGACTGAAAACTCTTATAAAACAACACATACTCAAGCTGTCCTTCTGAGAGGTGGCAGAGCTTTTACCTGATTTTGTCTCAGCTGTGGTTTTATCCGTCTGCCTGCTGCTCTCTGCCTTCCCTTTGGCCACCTTCTTGGTAGGGTTCTGGCTTTGGTGCTCACGCCTGTCAGGTATCGAGGCCACAGGCTTCTCGGGCATTTGGACCTGGTTGTCTTCATATCTTGTCAGCAGCTCCTGCATGTAGTAATCCTCATCCTGAGCGGCAGAGCCATGGCTGAGGTCTGCAAACCCCACGAGGAGTCCCAGCAGAGCCAGGGGGGTGAGGAGGCTGAGGCGCTGTCTTGTCATGCCCCGGGGGGGGGTGGGGGATTATCTCCAGCTGAGAGTCCCGATGTCGTCTCCAGAGGAGCCTGCTGCTGCTGCCGGGCTGCGTCCCATCAACTGCTCCCCTTCCTCTCCCTTCCCACTCCAACACGGAGAGTTCACAAAGTTCTCAGAGCGCTCCAAGTCACTGACGAAAGCAGCGGAGCCAGAGGGTCCATGGACGCCTCAGCCTGGGAAAAATGCAGTGAGGGAGGGAGAAGCAGAGGGAGCAGGAGATGAGGGAGAGGAGAGGGAAGAGGCAGACAGTAGCAGGCACTTCTCTCCTTTAGATGCCGGCAGGTGACTCACAAAGAAACTGTTTGTCTTTTCAGATTCAAACCAGTCCACAATGCTGACACAATACAGAGTCATTTCATTGGTGTGTGTAGAAATGAAATAGGGATGGGAATCTCTGTGGGAATCATTCATTGACACATGTGCTTTCATCTCCATCTCCTCCCACTCTGTCTGGGGCAGGCGCAGCTTTAACAAGAGGAAAGTTTCTTCTCGCCTGCAGGGGAATCGCCTCTGGTACTCAACACAGCTCTTAACCAGATTGCTGTTCTGTTTGTGCAAAAGAGAAGCTTAGGCAAGTTTCCTCATCCATGTTGAGGTGTGTTTAGAGCTGAAACTGGCAAAAAAAAAAAAAGCATAGTAAAAGAGTAGTTTAAATGACAAATCGCACAGATGTTAGTTTAGTAAAAGTGCACTTCATTCAGTGTCAGCAGATGACATCCCCTAACCAAGAGAGATAATTAACTCGTTCTCTTCAAGCTGCTCAATTCGCTGAGGCTACTCATTGTTTGGACTCTGCAGTAATTTACACATTAACAAGCGGCTGCATAAAACAGAGCAAACTCTCAGCGGAGCGTCCAGGCGTGTTCCAACGCAGGGATGGAGCGATGCCCCCGTGTGTCACAGCTCATCACGTCATGAAGCTCTTCCTCTCCTTTTCTCTCTATCACACATGAGCATGACTGCAGCAGGCGATGGAGCCTGACTTTCAAAGGAAGACGATGAGAAATCTCAAAGCCAGAAGTGAAGCTGACATGTTCCTGTTTCAAAGGATATTCAGTCAGCTACGAAGATATTTTAAAAAAGATAAAGGTTCCTAAAATGTTATCTCTGGCATTTATTGGAGTTATTGCTGACTAAAGAAATGTCTCGCCTTGGGCTTAAAAGATTTAGTCATAAGGAAAAGTGGGATTTCATGGAGTCATTCGCACAACTAATAAGTATAGCTTTTGACATTTCATCAACCTGAGGCAATTCAAACTAAGGCAAAGATAATAATCCCTTAACAAGCCCGGTGTCCCACCTGGACGCAACCCAATTTAAATGCACTGGTTCATTACACAGAACTGATGTGGATAGACACAACGCACAGAGAATTTAAAAAAAGCTTGCGTGGAGTTCAGACTTTACACCTGAGATGGAGAGAGCGGCTGAATGGTGGCTAAAGGAAGCTGAGGCTGCAGGCTAATCGTAGGAGAACAGGATCAGGAGTGGGTGGACAGCTCGAGGAATCCATGCTCGGCTGGCACGGTCTCTCGCCAGCTAGGCGTTCGCCCACTCCTCATCGAGACTACTCCCATCCTAATGTGTCTGGGCAGAAGACGGAGACAGGAAACGGAAACGCACACCTCAAAATGACTGTTAAGAGTGTCAGGCTTCTGAATGCATGACTGCACTGGAGCTGCAATTCTTCAGACAGATATTACAGGAGCTTCTTTCTGTCTGTTCACCACCATTTAAACATGCTGATTTGACAGATTTTGCTGTGTTTGCAGTTTTCTTCTGACTCATTTCTACAAATGCTGTTAGATGAGGATCTTAACTCTCATTTTTAAATAGGTTCTGTGGTCCAATTTTCACCATTTACAAAATCAACCTATTACTTTTTTGAGAGATCTGAAAAATGTCACCTATGCATTTATTACTTCTTATTCTTATTACTTCTAAGTCATAACTTTCTTTCCTGTCTTCAGTTTAAAATGCTGCAGAAACCAGAGCCATATTAGCATTATTATACTGGTGACCAGTGCATTTTAGTGTGAATTTTTAAAACTTTCATTTCTGATATTTTCAACAAGTCCATTGGTTGTTTTCATTGCTTCCATTGATTTTCCCAGAATGCATCATTTATTAAACCTTGAAAAGGTTTCCTAACCCTCTTGTCTAAAACAGCCAAAATTTCCACATTAAATTCCTGCTGTTGTCTGAAACAGGCAGATCAAACAGTGGCTTATCATGTGGATCAGAGCAGCTTGAGGCAGGGATGTTGTGACAATAGCTGTCTTTCTCAGTGAAGAAGACCCGAGGTGGGAGAGTGATGGCTCCCTCGCCTCGCCATAATCTCTTAAGGGGGGAAAATCCCTGGCTGGATTCTCATTAATTGGACATCAGAGCCCAGAGTGACAGGTTAGAGGCTTCGGTGCTGGTGGCTGCTTTGGCACCTTGTAATTGATGAAAAAGGGGGATAGAGAATCTGAGGGTGAAAAGGATAATCTAATGGGTGAAGGCTACATTTTCTCTGAGGAACAACATTTGGTTTGTGACATGGGACTTAAAAGTGAGACATACAAAAGCAAATGCAGCATCACACGCTGAGTCAGCTATGCTTTTCAAACATGTTGAGACAGGGTTCTCTGCACATCTGAATCAGGTGCTTCTCAGCTGGAGGACAGTGAACTCCCAGAAGGCAAAAAGGACTGAGCATTAATTCACAGTCTTTAATCAGGCAAACAGACTATTTCACTGTGTTTTCATCAGAGTCAATGTGGATGAAGACATGAGACAAATGACGTATAGAGTCAATCTATAAACCAGGTGTACAATTGTTATTTGATAACTGTTTCAAATCTATCAGACAGTGGATCTAAAAGCCAGTGTTCACCTTTAATACCGTGTCAGAAACATAAGAAAAAAGACCTGTCTTAAAGTCACAGAGATAAAAGTGCGAGAAGCGCAAACATCCATCAAGTGTGACAAATTAGAGACACATGACAAATCCAGTTCTTCATTGATGCCAAAGGGCGCCGCTGTGAATCCAATATGCCTCTGTGCAGAGCGGTGATTTCCTGATGTCACCACCTCTCGGAGAGGATGAAATTTTTCCCATTTCCCTGAGCTTAAATGATGCCGCAGAGCCGTGGTTAGCCTGTGCATAATGTGGAGCGACAGCGTAATCTATTTTTGTGTACGAATTGCGGTGTTATGTTCAGGTATGCAAATCTTTAAAGCTCTTTTCGACCAGGGGGACATTTCAGCATATAGACAATACATGTGCTCCTGCAGTTAATGAAGGATTTAATGGGGTATTTTTTTTACCAATACTTGTCTGAAGAGTTAGAACATTGTGCACAGTGGCCACAGAGGAAAAAGCTGTATGTTGATTAGACAGTCCAGAGACAATGTTAGGTGGGTTTTATAGTGTCAGAATGAACACTGTGCAGACTCAGATGGTTAAATTCGGAGGACATTGCAGTGTTTAAGGAAAATATTTTTGACCCGGTCTGCCAGAGGAAAGTACTCAGTAGACAAAGTGATCCATGAGGAAGTAGAGGTATCTCTAGTTTTCTTAACTTACAGGGATTCCCTCTATGTGTGTAGGGCAATCTGACAGGAGAGATAAATGAGATATATGTTATCTGTACTGCAAACACTATTTCCTTTTAAATAGCTTTAGACTGGGGAACTGTAGCTGCAGTGTTTGCACAATCTTAAGAATTGGCCAATGGAAATACTGCAAATAAGTTGTTTCAGATGCTCACTGTGACCTTTTAAAAGTGTGGCTCTGCTCAAAGGTTAATGATAAATTGTTGTCTCAATAGAACTGTTGTTTCCCTTGCAAAGTTTTAGGTATAGCAAGTCGTTTCATGCTGCAAAAGGAAGATAGTTAGGAGCAGAATTTATATATTTCAGAGAATCAGGCAGCTCTCCTCCGTCGCCTTCATATGTATGATCATGATATCATCAACATGTCCTTTCCACAATCTTGGATAAAAATGTGTTTTGGATAAATGAATTTTTCTTCTCGTAGACTCATAACAAGACAAGCGCAGGATGGGGTGAAAGCTCTGCCCATATCTGTGCCACGAGGCTGCGATTAATAAAATCCAAATACTGAGAAGCTCTCAGTGAGAATAATTTCTGACAGCATAAGCAGGAATTCATTAGGAGACAAAATCCCATCTGGACCTTTGCTGAAGTAATGGGTGAGAGCATCAAGATCTGTTTTATGAGATACAGTATACAGGCTGTGCTAATCAAGAGTTACCAGGATATCAGCTTCATAAGTGAACTCTTTAATAGTATTTAGTATATCAACAGTGTCCCCAGGGAAAGAAGGGTGACTTGAAATGAACGTCTGTGCAAAGAAGTCAAATTGAGGATCAGCGAGACTTGACACAATCAGAGGGGATTGATGGTGGATTTATGTACTTTATGTGCTAGAGTCTCTTTTTCTTTTTCTGTTATCCAAACCCCTTGAGAAGCAGAGTAATTATATTCATAAATTTGTCAGTAGGGTTTGACTTCAGAGGCATATTAAACTCTACAGATAGTTGACTGCTCATGTTAGAGTTGTTTGTTGTTGTTGTTTGCCTTTATCAGCTTAAATGATGATCTCTTTAGTAGATTCCAGATTGTTCAGAGGTTTTGATGTGAAATCAGCTATATTTCAGCAAAGTCTTGAATTGAATTCCTTGAATTTGTGTGCTTCAGTCCGTTTTGTCCTCTAGAAGTCTGCTTTTTAAACACAACATGAGTTAAAGTCAGTAATGAATCCAGAGTGGCTTAAAAAAAAGTGCTGCTCTTTGCTTTTTGTGTGAAGGGAGAATCTGATTAATGTGTGTAATCTCACACGTCCTGTACACACGCACGCAGACAAAAATGTATGCATGCACACACGTTTTGCGATCATCCATCAAACACAACCTTCAGAGTGTCGAACTGGCTTGTGGCCAATATTTCTAATGAATTCTGATGTTAACAGTTCATTGAGGACAAACAGGTACGCCCCTGGTAGACAGGGACAAACTCGCCTTGTATTATTTATTTATTTACATGTCCGTGTGTGTCAATGTAATGTGACACATTTATGGATCCGAAACGTGGCTTATTCCAACCTTGGATTTACTGCTTTAAAGCATGTGCATCTCATTATGGATGAATCTCATCTCCTCCAACAAGCACGGAAACTAAATCTGCAAGCTGGATCTTGGTTCACCTTAAACTGAAAGACAAACATGTGCTGATCTCCTCACAAGAATGACATTGGTGCTGTCAATGTTTGACTTTAATTTGCAAATTTAAATGACATAGACAGGGAATGAGTACATTAGAGCCAGTTGCGCTGTGATTCCTGCGTTCAAATTCGGAGGCTTGAAAGGAATGTCACATCACATTATTTGCAATGTTGTGGATGATTAAACACATTAGAAAATACATCAATTTCTGCACAGTTCTGGCTGTATGCACTTCCAAACTTGGCTCTGTTGTAGCCGTGAACATTTTTGCATGATCAGAGAAGAAGGTAAAAGGCTGGTGTTGGATCTTTGCAATATTTCTCCTGTGTCCATGGAAACCATGTGAAACGTGGCGATGGTCAATTTGCTAGACCGGCACACATGCAGAGCAGTATGCTTTGAGTCTTGAGGTCCGTGTCAGCTTATGCTTTCCTGCTATTCCTCTTGGAAGTCAGCAATCCCAACCTGTTTTGCCAGTCAAAATGAAAGAAGCATTTCTTTATTGATGTGATTATAGTTGATATATCCAGTGCTGTAACTTGATTAAAGCCACATAAAACCACATAACAGTCAAGTGGGGATAGTTCTTTCATGGCTCAAGCAGATTTCAGATGTTTTGCAAATATAGGTCAAGATCAGATATTAAACTAAGCAGGTTCGGTTGACCCAGTTTCATTACATTTCATTTTTGTGAGCGTTTTATACCTGATCCTGAGTTATACAGCAGAATTCCTCTTTGTTTTGGTTTGGTAATGACAACACACAGAATCAAACCTGATATTTTGTGAAATTACAGTTCTGGGACCATTTCTATTAAAGAGAGAAAAACCTCAAAAGTATAGTCAGTGATGAATTACTGTATGATGATGGAAACAGTTTGAGAGATGTTTGAGTTACATGACGTGGAACTGATGAATGCATGGATATTCAAAAAGTCTGTGACTACTATTCTCATACTATGGTTTGTGCAAAATGTTGCATAGTAGTATATAGGAAGAGATGGTGGAGGCAGGTTGTCCTTATGTAACTGGACTAAACTATTCTTTTATTCCTTAATATTCTACATATCAAAGCTGCTATAATTAGTTTTCTTGTTTCTTGTTTCTTGTTAGTTTTCCTGATTGGTCACTGCTCTCTGTGTTCAAAATAAGAGTTCCCTCCTTCCCTCTGTTCCAGCAGGTCTCATCCAGTTATGAATAATATATCAGTCTTTGAATACAACCCAGATTTCAAGTGAGACACTACGAGTAGATTGGGCCAAATTACTTGTACTACATTTTTTAAGCAAATGTTGTCACTGGTATGTGAATAATAACTTGTCAAAGCGCACAGTAAGCCTTCCATTCAGATCAACAGAGACAAAAAGGACTTTGAACATCTGTCTTCGACACTACAGTTGTGGACAATTTATTGTTGTTCGTGGTTTGGAAAGGTTGCTCAGAATGTCTCTCCTTTGGAGACCCTTTGGGACATGAAAAAGCCCTTTATCTATTCATCACACACTTAGACCTCAAGCGGCTCAGTAACAATGTCAGTTTTACTACTTGGTGGCCTGGATCCCGATGCGTTTCAGCACGGCCGCCCTCGGATTCCTCCCTGAAAACGCTCCCTTCCTGAACACCTGTGTTTCTAATTCTTTGTCCACATTCGCCGCAGCTGGGACAGGCTCCAGCTGGATGTGACCGAAACAGGCCAGATGTTTGCATCTAATAACAGGGGGGGACAGGATTTAATCTGAATGGCAAGAGCATCCCAATGGAAGCATGAATTTGCACATTGGCACAATCAAATGTAATAAAAGTTGATGCAACATATTGCTTTAGTGTTGTTCTTTATTGTCAAGTTGTTTTTGGATGTACAAACTTTCCCTTCTCCTGTGAATTAGAAATCATTACCTCGGACTTTGCTGACACACCGATGACAGAGTGAAAAGTTATCTCTAAAGCTCCAAGGATTTCGTCAATACATCATGAAGGACCTGATACTACAGCTGTGTCTCCAGGACATTGACAGTTCTACAGGCACCCTGAGGGATATCTGGCAGTTTAGCTGCTGCAAGACAATGGTCCACCCAGGCACAGATGTAACCACATTAGAATTCAGCACTGTCCCTGTTGGGAAATGCTTGGCTGCAGTCCGAGATGAAAGCTAATGCAGAGCAACGACCCTGGATCCATCGAACCTTGTTGAACAATGACACAACTGCAAGGGCACAAAGGGGCCAAAGAAGAAAGAAGAAACATCTGGTTTAGCAGATCCTGCATTGCGAAGGGTATTGCCTGAAAAAAATGGCACAATCGATGAATTCAGCCATATGGAGACTTGCCATTAGGATAAATAATTAGCGTGGAAACATTCATGAAAAGGAGCTTTTGAGGATTAAGACATTCCTGAAGATGTTGGCTTCCCTTGACTTTGCATGTATAGCCAACCAAAGATGTTTTCAAAGAGCCTGGGCAGGAATCTTTACAAGAGCGTGGAAAAGCACAACAGCGTCTTAGCTTAGCTTAGTAGACTGTGTGAAGAAATAAGCAGGGCAATCACTAATCACTAGTCTTGCCAGGGACTATTTCTATTTCTACAATGTGTCCAAAAGAGATAAAACTGCATAGCACTATATATCACAAACAGATGTTTTGGGCTGAACCCTTAATGTCCCACAAATGTTAGGAGAGAGAACAGAACAGGACTCTTCTGTTTAATATCCTCAGCTTGCTCTGGGATTACAGTGTGAAATAAAACAGAATAATCACTATTTTTCTCATTTTCTCAGACAAATCTTCACTCATGTAGTTTTTGTAAAGATCTGTTTGTTTCCTGCATTCCTCGCTCGCTCATCATCAGTGGGCTTAACTGGGCCTCACACAGCCTCTTCAGATATAACTGGCAGGCTATCAGAGCGCTCAATCAGCGTGATGGATTGCAAATGTTTGTTGCATAAACTTGTTTATCCAGCTCTTTCTTTCTTGTTATCACAAGAAATGTTCCATTAATCATTGACAACAGCGAGACGCAGCGCCATGATTTAGAGGAGGAATTCTCATTTTCACTCAGCTGGTTTGAAAGATCATGCAGGGAGAGTTACGAGCAGAAGATGGAGTCCGTGGTCTTGATAGTATTTTGTACCCTGATCGTGAAGGTCAAAGGTCTTAAACTTGAGGACATAACATAAAGGAGTCTCATCAAGAAGTAGCTTACAGCAGCTCTTCTAATGCTTACATCACTGATGCCATTAGATCAGTAGCTCCTGCTTAATAAGATTCAAGCCCAGTAGCACCTCTTAATGTTTTTTTTGTTGGTGAAGTACTGAAATTGTGAGACCACTTGGAGTCGCTTTGTGGACTCATGATGAGGCCTGAATCACTATTTTGAAACCCTTTGGTCTTTAAATTAGCAAATGCTTTTCTGTCCCATGAAGGATCGGATGAAAAGACAAAACTGAACACTGCTTTCAAAACTTCCCTACTTTGTCTGTTGCACTGTAAATCTCAAATATATACTGGTCACAAACATATTAATTTAAACCAAGCAATAATTAGTACTATCAATTAATATAGGTTTATAATAACAAGCCTTGTACTGTTCATTCAAGTATAAGAAATGGGGGGGGACTCCAATCGTATTTACATTCATTATTGAAGCTGCAGCTACAATGCAAAAAAAACAAACAAAAAAACAAAAAAAAAAAGCTGCTTTAGTCACATAATATTTTAAAAGCAAACTAGCCTGCTAACAATCCAAATGTTGGTCTTCAGTGTTTGAGAAGAGAAATAACAGATTTACATATGTGCTAACATTCAGAGATACCTGGACAGGTGTGGATGCTATTAGCCAGTAAGCTAGCTCTCTGCGCCAAACTGCATTTTGAAATCGGCCTTTTTTTCCTGTCCAGTGCTACGATGCTAACTCTGTTTCCTAGAGGATTTATTGTTGCTGAAATGAGACACGACACCGTGAATGACTTCTTCACTTCAACAGGGTGAGCTTATGCTAATTTTAATATATTTCTGTGTATGTTTAGTTGTGTTTCTGTGCTTGGTTTTCCATGATAGCAAGCTAACAGCAATGTGGATTGTAACTGTTGTTTTTTGCTAGCTGCTAATTCCTGCTATCATGTTGCTGCCATATTTCTATGATTGTACTTTCATAAGCTATTGACTATAAATCATGTAGCTTACTTGTAATGGCTGGACTTCTTTGCTAGTTGTTTGGATGCTGATTATTTATGATGATTTATGAATAGGGTTTTGTGTATTGTTGTTATGGGCTGAATTGGCTTTGCTGTTTATTTCTCACATGGTTGTTGCCTCAGTTTTTAGTGGGGAAGGTTTTCCTGTTGGCTCACTGTAATTGAGGATAATGTATATTAGCTATTAGTTGTAGAGCACACAGTTCATTTACATTACTTCTCTTTAACCTAATGGGAAACTCCATGTAACTTCTTCTCTACTCCAACTCAAAACAGGGTTTGGGTGAAGATTTGTTTCACTATTCGTGTCATAATTTCATCTTCTGAGCTGCTGATTTATGGTTCACACTGATGCCAGAAATCTTAATTTAATTTCCATGCATTGATTGTCATCTGATTTGAATAAGCTTGTGATTATCTGCTGCACATGTCATATGTCTGAGCACATTGGTGCATATGAGCTGGATCGCTGGGTTTAAATTTACCCACTTCACTTCCTTCAGTCTTCACACTGAAGAGCTTCTCTCATAGTCTGAGTTGCCCTTTGCTCCTCTATACTGCTACTGCTACAGCTTCTGCAGCTCATATAGCGTTTCATAAGCTCCGCCAAGCTCGGCTGTGCTGCCTCGATGCCAAATATCATCTCTTTATTACATTATAAATCTGTTCCATGTGAGCTGGTTGACTGAATTACAGTTTTGTCCAACAGGCGGCGAGAATATTGTCAGTATCTGAGAACATGCTGTCATTTCCCATGAGACGAAATTTGGGATATTGAGGCCAAAATTCAGCAAATCATCAGCATCTCTGGAGTTTTCTCAGCAGCATTAGTTCCTGTCAGTCATTGTATTTTGATATAGCACAGACTTATGAAAGAAGCTTTGGTAATATTGGTGACTCCTAGGAAATTGAAGTTTGTTGGAAGCTCGTATTCTAGCAGAATCTCTCCAGCCGGCCACATAGACCATCAGACTCCAAACAAAATATGCAAATGATTCCCAGTCACTTTCTTTCTCAGTCATACTGTCTTGATTTCTGTCAGAAGGAAGTAGTCAAAGCTGCCGACATGGCAAGACTGTGAAAGAGCTGCAGCCCCTTTTGAAAATCTTAGCAAGGAGAATGGGATCTTGTGTTATTCAGTAAATCTGTGTGATTGCAGGTTTCCTCTTAATAATGAAAGGAGGTTTTCCAGTGGTATTTGGGTCAGTTTGTCTTGACGTGAAGGTTTGGGAGGAAGGTTTAGAGGCTGCCAGAAAAGAGAGACGTGACTGCCGACAGGTGGATTGTTTTCCTCTCCTTTTTCTTTTGTCTAAAGTGTAGACAGGTGTTTAAAGCTGACTTAAGCATCTGGATGGTGTTGATTCTAAAGGCATTTTCTTATTTTACTGTTGCTTGAAACTTACAAGTTACAACTGTATATTGCTGAGTATTGTCTGCCCTCTGGTGTAGAAAAGGGGTTTGCCCCAAATTCAGCACATACTGTTGTTTTAATGTCAAGTATTATTTCCTTAATTTGCATTGTTCAGCAGTGGTTGACAATGTTTTTATGTAATTGCTGCTTTGTTCAGTGTATTTTTGACCGCTGGACAGCTGTGTGTCTGTCTAATGTGTTCAAAGGTCTTTGTTTTAATTGCTAAACTAATTTGCTGGATTTAACAGCCTCTAATCTAAACACAAACATTTTAATTCGACTCATTACTTATTGCTAATTATTCATTGTTTGTGACAATCTCTCAACATGAGGAGGAAATTATAATGAAGGCTTGATCAGGGTAATTATAAGGCTGCTTTTCAGCAAGCTGACTGAGAAAAATAATTGACTTTTTGATTTCCTTTCATCTCACTTAAACTTGTTTAATATCCAGCTGTCTGAATTTGCATTTTGAAACAGCGTTTTCTTCCTTTTGATGCTTTTACTTTTAGCTTTTCGTCAGCTACGTTTGGTTTCAACAGCAATAGTGTTTGGCCAGTTTTTAAATTGCAACTACATGTGGTGTCCAGTAGATGGTGGTGTTGTTTCACAAAACTCTGGTGCTGTGGTCTGATTCCATTAAAAATGTTTTTGCTCTATTTAAGTATCACTTGAATTATGATCAATGTAAATCTTTTATCTGCATGAAAATATTCCAGCTGTGTCGGACAAAAAGGACAAAAACTATTAAAGTAGCTCTCATCTTTCCATTTCTGTGAGGCGGACTATTTTTTAATTAATCAAACCAAACTTAAAAAGACAGAACAGGACTCAGCTTTATTATCTTTGAATTCACTATTTAATTTTGTACATCTGGTCACAAAAAACAAAACAAAAGACAATCAAGACCTGCCATCATTTCTTTCTCTCTTGCATTCACTCTCTCTCTCTCTCTCTCTCTCACACGCACACACACACACACACACACACCACAAAATCATCACACTCTCTTGTGCTATTTTCTATCTTTGATTCATCTCTGCTTTTATAACTTAAAAAATAATTTAAATTTTAAAAAAAATTGATTTTCATGGGCACTTGAGAGAGATGAAACTCAAACGAAGGGGCTGGCTGAAACATCAGTGGTTTTTTTGTACTGAAGTAAAAGGGAGGTGGGCTGTTCAGAGTTTAGAGTTGTTCTCCCAGAGGAAGGAGTCATTCCGCAGCACTTTGGCCAGTTTCTCGTTGAATGGCATGTAGAAATCCCGCAGGATCTCTTTAGTGATGGGCAACATGGGTCCCAGGTTTTTGTCAGCCGGCCTCCTGGTGTTGGACGCCGGACTTCTTGTGATCTCTGACTCTATTTCTTTTGTCAGAGGCCCTGTAAAACACACACAAACACGTCTTTCACATCCTTTCTTTCAGGGCCACTTGAGATTTTGCTGCAACACTGAACAAATGGAACGATACATTGTAAAGGACTCTGAAATGTCACTGTGTTTCAGCAGTGCCCTGAGCAGAAGGATTTGATGGTCTGGGAGGTAATCACACCTTGGCTGATGTTAGCAGCTCTTTGAAGAGCTAAGTCTGAGCTTTTTGGGCAATTAAACTGTAGGTTGAAGCAGTAAAACCGAAAGGAGCTTCAAGGCTACAGGGCAACATTGTATTTGATTGTTGCACATAAACATTGGCCTGTTATTGACAGGAATCTGCTTTATGTTCCAAGGAAAGGTTGCCACCTTTGAAAATGAAAATATGGAGGATATGTGCAAGGACTTATCTCAAGGAAGTTTTCTTTTCTAAGCCATGTACTTGAATACTTCAAAATCAACAGAATTGTCTAATTTACTGCTCTTTGTTAACAGTAGTGATCTGCTTTGTATTGTATTGATCAGAGTCCCCAGAGGGAGTGATTACAGACAAGGTCATCTGTTGGGATGTGTTGCTTACTCACCCAGGTTAAGGAAATCAAAGACTTTGTGCATTGTGTATTTCCTATTAGATGCATGGTCTTCCAACCTCAGGACCAGAATCTGTTCCCTGCTGAAGACGGTCAGCCAGTCCATTAAGTACACAATGTACACGCCAACTTGCAATCTGACCTGAGGACACAAAACAGGAGAGTCAATGCGAGATAACTGAGCTCTATTCAAGAAATGTCCAGGGACACAGTTGTGTTTGCATGGATAAACGTCTTTAAGATAATGAACAGGAGGAGGGAAGGCGACACCAGCTTTCTCTTTCATCTTCCTTATGCATTCAGCTGGGTAACGCTGGGCACCATGTGGGCATGTGAACATGTGCTGGTATCATGTGGTGTGAGTGGTTAAGGGATTGAGAAAGATGGAGCTTACTGTCGAACCAGAAACCTGCATCAGCACCTGCTAGTGAACCGACACCTACTTTATATCCCGACACAATTTGGTTTGAACCCATTATTGTGATCCATCAGTGTGGGAATGTGTGTCTCTTCTCTGTTTTATATCATTTTATTATATATCAGTTTAACTGTTGGGATTTTTCCAGGTAGCCTTAATTGTTCTTGAAATGGATTTTTAGATTCCCATGTGACAGTTCATTGCAGAGCAGTAGTCGTAAACAAAACAGCTTGTTGTTGGGAAAGGAATTGTCTTTAGCAAACCTGAAAGGCCATTCAGAATAAATGATTACAAGCCAGGCCGGAAACTCCTCCTTTGTTAAATCAATTTGGAACAACAGTGAAGGCCAATCACGTTCTCATGCTGATGCTTATGCATCTTTTCTCCCTAGACTCTAATCTGAGCTCTAAAACTTTTATCGAGGAGCCACAGGCATGGGGGACCGCTGTAAGGACAGCTGTAATGCTTTTCACAGGGTCTAAATAACTCTGCAGAGATATTAGTGGAGGGACAATTAGGCCAGCGGCAGAGAGTGAGCATGCTCCCATAGGGCCATAAAGCTTGTCAGTGGCAGTTGGAGAGGAGGACCTCTGAATATAAGGCAGCCTGGAGAGGGAGCCAAAAAAGGACGGGCTGGTCTCCTCCTCCCCCTGTCAGCCACACTGCCTCAGGGCACTGTGGGAAATGCTGGACGGGGGCCCAACACTGGGGCCCTGCACTGGCTGACACTAAGACTTGGTCTGTTTTCTGAGTAAAAAGGAAGTTCACACCAGTGCTAAACTAAGTTTTTGAGTACAAAGACAGACTCGAGACTCTGCCCTGCTCGGTGGTTCAACAGTATTGCCAATCCCTTTTATAAAGTCTGTCCTGCAAGCTTTAGCATGTGCTAATGAAGTGTGGATTTCACTCCATCTGTCATTTTCACTCCTTTTCTGTTTCTGTCTTCCCACCAGCTAATACACTGGTCGCTTAAGTCCGATCTTCAGCAGGGCTGCGAGACAAAAGCGGGGGGGAGGAAACACTCACTGGCATGGCATTGTTGACAGTAGTGTTGTACACACAGGAGCGCATTGTGTACTCCGTAAGGCACCCCTCGAATAACTGCAGCGACTCTGACACCTTCTCATGGAAATCCTCTGCAGACTTATTGGCGATACCAAAGTAAAGGTAGTCGGAGTAGAGCCTGCAAGACAACAGAGATGATCTGTGAACAAGTGTGAACATGAAATAGACTCTGAAATTTCACTTTTATAAACAATGACATACGACTCATTGTTTTTCAGGTTTTTACCGACAATTTGTTTTTTTTCCCCCTATTTTCAGCCAGATTATTTCCTCCATCAAAAAACTGTTGTCAAATGTTGAGAAATCAGTGAATGCTTCCAAAGTATTTCTCCAAACACTTGCTGGAAAATGTCACTTGGAAACGGCCAAGCAAGGTTCATAACATTATGCATTTTGTTTGTAGTCCAGCAGCATCCACGCTTGGTCGAGGAAGTTTTCAGTTCCTTTGAATTCCTCAAAAGGCTGAGAAGAGTGAAAACCAAAATTATAATCTGAAGCAATGTTTTTGCATTGATGATTTGATTGTAAGCAGACTTGAGACCAGACAGATCTACGCCAGAGTTAGTCCTGGAAAAGAGGGTGAGGACGCTCCAACGAGTGAATTACTTTCTTTTGGAGGAGAAGGTACTCCAATTCTTTGAAAGCACAAATGTGAATGTGCCATTTCAGCTTGCCATGCGCTTCCTCGGAAGGACTGATAAAGTTATTGTAATCCGTTTTAATGAACAGAAATGAACTGAATACTGAGACAGGCCAGAAATCTGTGGGGGACTGCAGTGTAGCTGAATGAACATCGAACTAAAAAGAACTGATATAGTTTGACAGACAGGCATCTTTAAAAAGCAAAACAAAATACGAGCAGTGTGGATGAGCGACTGCAGAGTGTGGATAAGTCTGAACGGGTCACCCGGGGAAGCAAAAGTAATAATGGCAGGAGAAGTTATTGACTTTGATAAATATAAATGAACAGTCATCCTTGTTTGGACGACTGCATAGCTACTGCAATAATATGGATGTTTAGGGAACAGGATTTATGGATAAACTGAGAGACGGAGAGACTGTCAGCGGTACCGACCTGCCGTGCCCACAATGACACTGCAGGATTGGATATTCTCCAGGCTTCCAGAGAACTGAACGAACAATATTCATTCAAAACAGTGCAATATTAAAAAACTAGCTCATGACAAGTTTTAGCAGATTGCTTTACTATACTGAAGAATGGTTTAATAAGAGTGTGAATAGGGACGGAGTCATATCAATAATACATTTCAGAGGTACGTTTCAATATTAGGGCAAAAGCAATTATAAAGAGCCTGTTCAGACATTCTCTGAAGTAAAAATCAACGTTAACAGCATAAAGTGATCCCAATTTATACAGAATGCCTCTCAGGCATTCAGCAGTTGACTCTCCACACCTCTGATTAAGGCGTCATAATGGAACTTATGTGACAGCCAGACTGAGTAAAAAGCAACACATATTCTGTGACAATAGTCTTTGTTTCCTATAATCAAGGACAGTATCTGTCTGTATCTGCAGTGTAAACAGCTATGATAGAGGCAGAAAGGTGCCGCTGTACGTGTCAGGACTGCATCGGCATCGTTCAGTGCAGATACCATGCAGGAGGCAGTGAAACAGAGATTTTACATCCACCTTTCCACTGGGTCCCTGAGCATGACGATGAAGCGGGCATCAGGCTGCAGGGCGTGGACAAAGTCCTGGATAAGGAAGGGAGGCTCTCCCTCTGTGGTGTTGTCATAGAAGTACACCCAGGCGTTGTTGTCCCACATGGTGGACGCGCTGGCTTCTCCTGCAAAAAGCACCCACAGTGGTTCAACTAAAAACATGCGCACAGACCGACATAGATATACAATTATGCAACCACGCAGAACAGAAAAAAACACACATGTATACAGTTTCATAGTCTGTCTCACTGTTTGCTGTTGCATTTGGTGTGTGTAGTTGAATGTATGCAAGGTTTCCAATTTTTAGAGATTTTCACAAAAGAGTTATTGATTAGTGAATCAAACTATTTAGACAATTTATTATTCATTTTATTATTGAAGCAAAAATGCCAAATATGTGATGATTCCAGCTTCTCAAATGTGAGGATTTGCTGCTTTCTCTGTTTCATTAGAATTTTGTAAAATTAATATCTTTGGGTTTTGGACTGTTGATCCAACAAAACAAACAATTTGAATACATCGTCTTAGTCTCTGGGAAATTGTGATGGGCATTTGTTACGAGGCTTTGATTTTTTTTTTTTTAATATCAAATTCATTAAAATGAATCAAGCCAAAACAGATTTTGATAATAAAGATAATTGTTAGTTGCAGCTCTAGTTTAAATCAAATTTCAAGTGTATTTTATGTCCTCACGCACTGAAAGGTTATTGCTTTAAAAAGATGATTTCATTTTAGTTAGCACTAAACAAGTCACTTGTGACATTGGCAGTTCAGTAAAAATATATAAAAGCAAATGACTAAATGATTATGCTTCAAGCTTTCTCAAAGTATGTAAGATAACAATAAATGATTAAACTGCTGTGTTATTTTTTTTGTACTATTCACAGAGAGTTTTGTATTACTGTTTTATCTGATTTTCAGTATTTTTATTTTTCAAAATAATCAATATAAACAAGTTATTTCCTTAGAAAAGGATAAGCCAGAAATATATGGAAATTAGTTTTCAACTTCTTTATATATTTGCCTCTAAATCCAGGCTTGAACTAACAGACACAGCATGCTCCCTACACACAAGCAACAAGTCAGTAACGTGAAAGATTCTGAAGTAAGTGCACAAACAAAAAAAAAAGCAAGAGTAATTACAGCTCCAGCTGCGAGCAAAATTGTAGAATGAGTGCAATCCGCACAGCGACAGCGCTGGTGCTCGTAACGAGTCAGAGGGCGTCATTTCTCAAACAATTTGAGAGCAGAAACTTTATCAGGCTGTGCTGAGAAATGATATCCAGGATTCATTAGGCTGTCTGTGCCTTCATTATCCTCTTATCTGTGAAGTGAAGCTGTGATGTATTTGGAGGGAACACAACATGGGCCTTATCTGCTTCCCTTCCTCCGAGAAAGGGATGATAGCCAGGACCTATTTTCTGTGATGACAACAGCGAGAGTGAAACCGGATCGCTGCTAATGCTGTTATGCCTAAAATGATACACACTGTGATCAAGTCTATTTAAGTGTCTCGGTGTCCATTAAAAGGGTTTATTTTGCTCCATGGGGAGAGGCCTTAATAGGGCAAACAAATGGCGGAGCCAGACCGGCGTGCCTCCGGTGCTGGCCGGCGGTTGAAGAGAGTCAGAAGCCCCAGATCCTGGCCACAGGCCTGCACCTTGCTGGGCTCTCCCAGGGCATGGTGTGAATACTGAGCGGGGCTTTGGCACACTCCCCCCCCTTACAAGGATTATTTATTTAAAGAGGGAAACAAAACAGGGCGGCATGCTAAGCTGCGCTCAATGCAGCAACTCAGTCCAGTGTGAAAAGGCTATTGTTGAAAACTTAAATCAGTTTTCCTTTGCAGCTGAGCAGCTCTTTGAGATCGTGTTTGGACGGGAAAAGACAGAGACAGATGGAAGCAGAGGCGCTGGGAGCAGGATATGCAGATAGAGGACGGAGGTTTGTAAGACTTCTCCACCCCACTGCGGATATTCTTGCTGTCCTGACACAAAAAGAACAACGACTCCTTTCTGTGGCACTTCAGTGAAGTGGCTAAGTGAAGCAGAAGGAAGTCCAGTATTATTAAGCTGTTAGAGACTCTCTTTAGGGTTGAGTCACCGGGTGTCTAAAAAATCACAGTGGCTCGCTGGAGTGAGAGCGGCTGCTTCGGTGCAGCTCCGCGCTTCAGCCTCGCTACCTTGCCGCGCTGATAGCAGCTTTGTAATATTGGAGGTGAGATTACAAGTGAAGTTCCAGGCAAGTGTCAGGTCACCCTGAGCCAAATGCTATTGGCTGCAGCCTGATGGGGCTCAGAGTAATGTCAGTACATGTTCCACACGCGGATCACCTCGCCGATACATGACCGGAGTAACTAATATGACACAGCAGAGGGCGGAAGGCTAGAGCTCCTCTCTTACATGATGATGTGACACTGACAAAACAGGAAGGTAGAGATTACACCGAACAGGAAATGTTTGTGCAACTGAATCTGCCTGGAGATTTGATTTACGAGATAGTAATCATCATTTGTACGCAGCTTTCTTGGCTTCCCTCTTACATGTAATTCTTTAGATTTAGATCTTGTGTAATAGATTAGTGGGTTCTTTATTGGAAGAGACATCATGATGAGCAACTTTCCTGTCATAGCGTGCCACTCAGCGTTGCACAATGTGCTTTGCGTAAAAGTGTGTGTTTGATATTCATGATGCCTGGTTCACAGTTAACCCTTAAGACTACAGTTAATATTAGGAATAGAATAAAAGATTTGCCTGAGGGTTAGACTGGGGTTGTACAATGGTCAGTGTAAAGCAGGTTGGTTTATAAAAAATTTACCATGGGGCTGGTGGATTAAAATACTAAGGGAAACTTTTAAGTGTAAATTTTTAATATGATGAGTGAAAGTTTATCCGGAAAATGCAACATGTCACCACTAGAGAGAGGGCGTATCTGTTGGTGTATCAGGCTGACGTGGACAAAATACAGCAGAACACAGTAAAGAAATTTTGATCAACTTTATTTAACCGATACTGATTGATTAAAATATGACCATATTAGCTCTGATATACATATTTAAGATCTGCTTGGGACATCACAATATAGTCAGTTTCCTGGGTGTCATGTGATTGAAACCGAAAGGGCCACCACCGCCAGTTCAGTGGAAAACAACAAGCACTTCTCTTGTATTAACTTTGAGTGAAAAAAAATCACATCTCTTAAACGAGATGACTTCCAACCGCAGCGAGCCACTTCAAATTTCAATACATATGAGACTTTGTAAGTTGGGATTTAAAGTTAAACTGTGATGGAAAATATAAAAGTGAATAGCTTTTTCTTTTCAAGAGGGGGAACACCAGAGTCTATAAAGACACCACAAATAGTGACGCAACACTTTTTGTCACCAGTTATAGCTTTAACTGCAGCTCATTATCATTAATGGTCATCCACATAAAGCAACAAGATATTTACATTATAGTCTTGTGGCTTTGACACTCACACGCCTTACTGTTGTTTGCTTTTAATATAAGTGATTTATGATTTTACACTTATCCTCTGCAGAGACCATTAGTCACCATGTGGAAAGAAAAGTAGAGTAAATTTGATCCTAACAGGGAACAAGTGAACTGAAACTTCATTGTTAGGGAAAATGTACACTGAATTAAATCTATGCATTTCACTTACCGATGATGATGTTCGGTTGGCTCGGGCTTCCACTGGCATTTGCTGTGAGGTTGCCCTGGATCTGGTAAGCAGCCTGATCGAACAAGTCCAGGTAGTCTTCCACTGGGTATCGATCGTGAAAGCCCTCGCTCAGACGGATGATACCTGGTGGAGGAAGAAGACAGGGATGGTAGATACACTTACAATTATATCTTAGTCCATGTTTACTTTTGGTATATTTTGTTCAGAGTAAAGACAGGCTAACAAGTTTCTCTTTATGAGGCCACAAATTGAGACATTTTTTGGGTGAGAATCTGTAGCGCTCAGATGGGTGTGTATCCACCCGGCATGTTTTTCTTCCCTCCCTCTCCTCTCAATGTGTTTCTGTGATCAGGACTAAAGGAGGTCATTAGGACTTCTGTGTTGTCCTGACTTTAGGGTGACCTAATAAAATCCAGGTTCAGATCCAATCCAGATTCAGCGGGGAATACTGTCTCTGCTCATTTTCCAGTGTTTTCACTTAAGGGCCAATGTCAAGTTAATGCTTTAAATGCAGGAGGAGCAAATGTGTTTTCCATGTGGGCTGCTGTGGTTTGCAGTATAATTACAATTTACTAGGCAATTGTGGAGATTCAGTGTAGGACTTAGGAGTATCCATGCAGCATGAGGATAATGAGGTGTAGCTCAGGCGTCTGTTGCTTTCAGTGATGCTTTGATGGTGTCGCAGTAAAACACCTTTCTCTAGTTAGCAGGAAAACATGATTAGGAAACTCTGGTAAACTCTCCAAACAGCCTGCCTGCATCATTATTAATCCAGAACGGTTACACTTGTATGAGGTGTGATGACGCTGGTGCGTCTTGCTGCAGGGCTTTTTCTTTCTTTTTTTTTCATCCCTTTGCTTTTTGATATGAATGAAGTGTCAAGCAATTTTCAAATGGTCTGTGTTCCTTGATGGGTTACTGTATACGGCAGACACATCTGATTAGGATTCATACTGCCGCTCGACGAAAGTTATGTGGCGGCGGCTCGCATCAAATCACCTTTTCAGTGCATCGGGTGAGTGGAGCCTTGAGGGGAATGAAATAAATAAATACAAAACAAGACCATTTGAATTCAGAGTGTTCTCAAAGGATGTCTTAAGAGAAAAGTGCTGATTACCAGTGCATGGCTCTAAGTGAAGGGATGGAGAGAAAGAAAGTGGCAGCGTAGATGAAAGGACGGGGGGCGAGGGGGGGACAGAAACTGAGAGGGACCTATGTCCTTGGGAAACGGCGGCATTAGCTGCTACGCAACATCACAGGCTGCGAAGAACACAAGCAGGACAAATTAAGGCAAACAACTCATCCACATCCCGCAGCTTTATGAGGTTCAAATAATTATCAACTCAAAGTGAACACAACACATTAAAATAAGCACTGCATGCAGACTGATCAATCCACCAGTTAGGTTTTGTGAGTCTTAGAGGGATTAGGGGCATAGTCAGCAACTGGATGAACTTCAAAAGGATCGCTTTGGCTGCGACAGTTAAGCCTCCTTTGATATTTGTGGTGAGAATTTGGATGAAATTTTCCAAAAATGTGGCCAATACTGTATCAAGCTCCCTCAACAAGTATTATGCCAAAATCCCGGGTGAAATTAATAAGATCATTAAGTAATTTTTAGACGGATGGCTCCAGGCAAAACAAAATGTATCAGTCATTGCTGAGCAGAAGAATAGCGCTCATCCACAGTGAGAAGTCACTATTAAAAAATGAGTCCTCACGATGTGCCGATGAGATAGCTTCTGTTCTTAAAGGAGAATTATGAGATTATCCAAACCGCTGTACATAAGCGTCTTTCAACTCAGCATAAAGTCATTATCTAATCTGCTTTCGATTTCGTAATCACAGCTGACTTTGAACAGATTGGTGCCCCACAGTTTAACTGCTGCTCTTCGCATTTATTTTGCCACCACTGTTTGCTTCACAAATGCAGACGCACATTAGTGACACACACGCACAGACTCACACTCCTGCCTCTTGAGCTGCTGAAGATTCTCCATTATTCATGAGTCTTAATGGCTGTTTCGGTTATAAGAAAAACAAAAAGCATGTAGGTACTGAGAATGATGGTTTGCCCTCTTTTGGGAGTAGAAACATGAGACGAATTTAGAATAGTCGCTTCTTTAAAACCATTACTGGCAGCCTGGACACTAATTATCATATATGAATTTGATTTTGAAAGATCTAAGAGGAGAACAGATGCTTTTCTTAGTGTCATTAGGAAAAAAGCCACCAAATAAAAACAAAGGCGCCATGCGAGAAAGCATCTGCGAGGGAAGTGAGGGCTTGGTTTGTTTAAGTCAGAGGGTTTTCAGTTCACCCAAAAACAGCCTCGCTCCCAGATCTCGCATTGGCTTTTAATCCCATCTGTGGTGGTGTGGTGGCTCTTTTAACATCACAGATGCACATGAAGAGAAACACACCATGGCATCCACACATTCAGCTGACAGAACCGCCATACGACCAGATGTCTGCTGTGAGGCAGCTCTTACCTCTCGACGCCGCAGTTTGAAGTTTTAATCTCTTTGTTTGGGAAAATGACATATTACCACCTGTTCAAACTCCATGACACCCAACAGTGTAAGCCAGGACTGTGGCTTGTTGGTTGTGTGTGTGTGTGTGTGAAAAGTCTCAACTGAAACAAGACAGCGATTGTGTGATAATGCATATGTCTCCACCAGCTAAACCGACAAATATTCCCTGAAACTAGAGAAAAATAACATCCTAAACTATGCCTCTAAGAGTTTGTAAAATATGCAACAGCTCCCTCATAAAATGAAATGATTTGCCTTCTAATTAAATAAATGTATGAGTGCTCTGTTACTCTTTTAAATGAGAGTATAAAATTCACGGTGTGCAAAGAGGGAGCGTCCACAAAGCTATAAAATAAAACAAGAACGAGGAGCTGAAATAAGCAGAGTACATGGTGGGGAGACATTCGTAAGGAGTGCAACATCAGCGTTGGCTAAACAAGTACAGGAAACAGTGCACCCACACATGTGGGTTCAAAGCGTGTGAGGAGGCTGTATTTTTCACGTGTTCTTTTCAAGTGGCTTCAACCACAGAGACAAATCTATGTCACAGATGATGGTGAAGTAGCGTTAGCCTAGATCCCTCTGTGTATAGCCCTAGTTAAGCCATTAATGAGCACCGTCACCGTCATCAATGCATCAAGATGGGGAAGTTGCAGTGGTAAGAGGTTGGCGATGCCGTAAAAGCAGACAGGAGGAAAGAAAGGAAAAAAAAAAAAGAAAAAATGCATTAGCATTCAAAATGTTGAATGGCAACATGGAACTTAAATACACCATTAGAGCTGTAAATTTGGGGCTCTGGTAGAAAATAAACAGTTTAAGGTTTTTTTCATGCACAGCACAAGATGAGTCTTGAATATTCATTTCTTGGTTAATTGCACTGGGAGATTGAACTGCATGCATCAGACACTCCATTTACACCTGGTATTAAGATGGGATCTGTATCCGGATACATTATCCACATAATAAACAATCTGATGTTGCCTTTATGTTTACACCTGGTATTTTAAATGTGTTCTCATTTGATAAGTAGGAATAAGGCAGGTCTCTTTCAGCCTTCTCACTTGCTAAATTTGAACAACAACCTATGTTTTATGTTATCTTAAAAATAAATATCTGTATCAATGTCATGCTGTGTACGGATGCCAGCATGTTGTACAGATTGCATTTATACCTACTGTAAGATCTGAACACAGCGAGCCAGGTTACGTCCCGGTGCGGTCAGGCAGTTCAGATCACATTTTGATCATGATGCATTTACACCTTGTATTAACATGTTCTTTTCCTTTTGTGAATAACATGCTCGGATACAGATTGCATTTTAATACCATGTGTAAATGGGGTCTGAGATATTTAATTCATGGCACATTCAGAGGATCATGTCCAGCTAGGTTAAAAAAAAGGTGGTTTCAGATTTGCTGTATTTGAGAGTGTGAAGTTGTCAGTCAACACAAAAAGGACTTTCCCTCCAATTAACTACTGAAATGTTTAGAAATGATGGAATTTAGTTCCCACAGTCCACTCATCTGAACAGCGTGTGTCAGAATACAGGAGATGAATTTAATTATGCTCATGAACCAGACAGGCCTGTCTTTAAGGCTGAGACCCCTTCAAATGCCTGTCACTAAGTGCTTTTCTGAAGCCCCCTGAGGTGTTGCTCTGCCAAAATGATATACTGTGGAAAGTCACATTTCACACTTTTAATGCTCTCGGGTTCTCATTATTGTGTACCAGCCTGGAGGTCTGTGCTAAGGCAAATCACAGTTTTCTCTACTCACCAAACCTCTTGCGAGTCCACCAGTGTGGTTCCTTAAAAGTGGTGAACTTGACGTCAGGGTGCAGCCTCAGTCTGTCATACAGGTCCGTCGTGCCACACTTTGGTTGGCCAATGATATAGAAATAAGGAAGGCACCGCATGCGGTAGAGTTTCCCGTTGCGGTGAAACAAGTGTTCTCGGAAAGTGCTCCTCAAGTGCTGAAACACCGTCCGGAAGCGCCTCGAGTAGCGGGCGTACAAGTTTGTCCTGTACGGGTCTGAAGTGATATTCCCAGTGTATTCCTCGTACCAGCAGGGGTTCTTGACACCAGGCAGGAACTTGCGGGGGACAACAGAAAACATCTGTAAAGGCAAACAAAGCAAGCTGCATTAAGCTGCTGAGTCCCAAATATACAAAAACATTTCAGACAAAGCCTTTGGTAAACTCTTAAAATCATCATTGCTCTGGCTGAACAGTGGAAGTGGAAGTGGATAAATACATCCCAGTCATTTCAGAGATACATCAGACAAGAAGTTTGTTTAAACACTTGAAACTTTTTTTGTGCACAGGCCACTGTTTTGGCAAGTGTAGGAAAACCATCTGCGTGGGATCCAACTGCTCGTTCTTGACAAGTATGCGCAGGAGGATACAGTCTCCAGAGGGGCAGACTCACAGTATATTGGCTTTAGGTGCATGGACATTTTGACACAAGGGAATGTTGTGTTTGCTGATTTCTTTTACTTGAATTGTTTACATCCACATTAGATGAACAGCGTGGGAATTATAATTTTTGCACACAGTCCTCCAGTTTTGAAAGTGATTAGACAAGTTCACATAAACTTGGTATCAAATCCTTTTCATTCAGTGAGTATCTGAAGGCTACATTCCAACACATCCCAAGAGACACACTCTGTTTTCTCAATGCTGATCCTCTGCCTGGCCTGTACTGCAGCCATCTTTACTTATTTCCTTGTTTCCGACTTGGCCAGTCAAGAACTTTCCACTCTTCGGCTATAAAAAACTCACTCTTGGATCATGGTCCGGATGCACAGCCTTAAAAAGGGCTATTAGTCCTTTACTGTTCACCTAATATTGATGTATCTCCTAAACATGTAGTCTAATTTCAAATCCAATCAGGTGATTTAAATTTAAAAATAAAAGCATGTGTGTCCTATTATTACATGTTTTTGGGTGATCAAACACAACAAAGGCCCATGTTACTATGGCTTTCTGGCTGCCTGAGAGACTCAGCTACTTTAAGGACAATTAATGCCGGATCCATCCACAGATGCGGTATTGATTGTCCCGTGGCGACAGACTCTCCTATTCATTAGCTGGTTCAATAAGAAATTAGTTATGTTGCAAATAGCCTCGGCACAAGCCATTATCATTAGGATTAACAATTAATTGAAGCAGGCTTTGAGGTGAGACTGGCATTGCAAGAAAGCCACAGGGCCAATGTGTTGCAAGACTGTGGGATGACTTTGAGCTTTAAATCCCTTCTGAAAAAAAAAAATTGGTGAAGACATATACGCAATTATCTGGTGTGACATGAAGTGTAATACAAGGTTTTCAGAGCACTTTTATCTCTTTATAAATTAAATTAGAAAGTGCAACCAGTGGGGAATTGCAACAGCATAGCCGTATTGAACTCTGCGTAGACTGCATGTAGGTACGAATACTGATGTGAATCACCTTTTCACTTGCATTTAATTAAGCTTCAAGACACATCTGTGATTGTCAATTAAAAGAGAGATCAATATCACGCTGGGCCGTGTTTGCTTTATGATTAAAATAGAGAGATACAGTTACACTACGAAACAGTGAGATGTTCATTACAGCAATCAACCTGATAAGAAAATCCAATTTTTGAATCTATTAAAAGACAAATAGGAAAGATACATGTATGTTTTAGCTATACTCACATGTGGCTCACTGTTAACCAGTGCCTTGAGCTCTGGAAGCTGTCGACTGCTGCGAAACTCCACCTTGGATGTGATGGACTTGACCACCAATTTGATATGTGCATAGTCCTTGACTGAGGAGAGGTTGAAGGCAAAAGGTCCTGGGCTGACCAGGCTGCTGAAGTGATAGGGGGAAGGGGTGAGCAGGAGGCCCTTCTTGTCTCCTGTCAGAATGTACGAAGCCATGATGAGGAACATGACGGCCAGGCCGAACAGGAAGCTGTAGAGCCGAATCTTGCGGAAGCAGCCCAGGGTACTCCAGCGCCTCGGCAGCTCCCGTTTCACCTCCAGCACTGCAAACAGGTTCATGGGCGTGTCGTCCACCTGCAGGAGCAATGGCCTCTTGCGGTAGTCGTCCACTGTGGAGCCCAGCAGGCTGTATTTGTAGTCCATCTGCGTCATGGTGTCAACAGCCTCCGAGTCCCAGATGCCACAGCTCAGACACAGGGAGGTGTTATGGAGCAGGATCCAGCCAGAGAGGAGGTTTGGGGAAGGGGGGATGGCCGACAGTTTATATCCATGATGAGTTGTGGTGAACAGCTCCTGACATTTGCCTAGAAAGAGGAAAAAGAAGAGATGACCAGCTGCCAATGCTGACTCACTGATTTTATGCTTGGGCATGCAGTAACTTCCAAAATCTCAGAAACATTTGAAATAACCCATTGCTACCTTCTATGCTATTCTGTGTCACTCTGTGTGTCACATTTACACCCTGTCAGGTGTTGAATTGCATTTGTGTTTCTGCTTCATTTGAGACCAAGGATGCTGTCAAGGTCAGGCACTGATTGACTTTCTTTCCATTTTATTTTCTATGTACATTTTGTACCTTAAGAGAATCTCATCTCATCTCTTAGTCTCTCTCAGTGACAGAATAATGCTGCTTTGTGCAAGCAAATGATTAAAGTTGCATTTGTTGCAATATAACCTCAGGCTGAGCAAAAGAAAAACAAATTGATTGGAGAGAAACAGTGACAGAAATATGTCTGCTTTGAATATTGACAACTCAGATGAAACCACATCAATAAGGAACAAATCATCCGGGAAATGTCAGCTTTCTTCAGAATGTCACAATTTCTTGAAATATCTGACATCATTTTGATGGTGACTAATTATTGCGCAAATATCATGTGACTCAGGGTTAAACTGATTCCGCTGACTTCCTATTACGCTTCCCGTTTTAATCAGAGAGCAGAGCAACACCCTCGCAGTCCATCCTCCCTGTGCATCGGAGTCACAATATGGAGGCTGCGATAAGAACGAGGCATGCATTCAGTCTACCAACTATGAGGCTGCGTGTCAGGCTCTCCTGGGGAGAGACACGAATATAAGAGATACCCGGCCTGGACCCGAGAAGGGATTATATTATCAGAAAATGGTATTCCTCACTGTGAAGTCACATGGATCAACAGTCGCCCACAGATAAAAGGAGGGCCAATGTCTAAAGGCTGAAAGAATTGGGGATCTTTAATGATAATGCTCCTGCAGCAGCACTGTCTAGTTTTATCCTTGAGGCTTTCTTTGTGTCTGGAGCTCAGCCAACATGATGGCAGTGAATACAATACGGCATAATGACAAAGAGCCTACAGAGCCAACAGGGTCTAGGACACTTTCAAAGGATGAGTGGGATGCTCGGGAATATGACTGAAGCCTGTGGTAATGTTTAGCACCTTCACACTTAAATTGCATGGATACAGTCACGAGGTTGACGTATGTTGTACTTGCGACCTGCTCCTGCTCGCATACATCATAAGATAAGGGCCAGTATGGAAGTGAGTCATCGCTCCTCCTCACGGCTCCCGATATCATCTGCCCCCACCCCCACCATCACCACCGCCCATTGCCCACACCCTTTGCACAATTTCTGTATTTGTGGAGCTTGCAGCAGAGCTGATAAGAGGGTGGCTGGAGAGCGCCTACCTCCCTGCTCAAGCAATGTCATTTACCCCCAGCTGGGCCCTCAGCATCCCTCCACAGCAACAGTCTCTCCAGGAGACAGGTGGAGAAATAACGAGCCGCGCTCTGAAAAGACCGATTTCCAAACCTCAAGAAGTTTTCTGACTGCAACTTCAGTCTGCGAAAAAGAGAGCGCTGAAGAATAAAGGATTCAGAGCAAGAAGCCGAAACCACTGTCAGATATTAATATGTTTTTCGCTTTTAGCCAGAAAATGAAACTATCTTTCGGAGCACGATTATTTTTATCACTTCCCCCTCCTCCCAAAAAAAAAGGAGTGAGAGTAATGGATTTTAAATTACGATAGCTACTTCAATTAAAGTTTGCCCACACATCGCAGATGGTGTATCAGTGCTTGTCTTGCATAATAGTTCACTAGAACAAGTAATGTTCATGTACTTCTTGTTATTTAAAAAGTCTGTAATGGTGCAGGGTCCCATTTAACAAATTCTCAATTTTCCCAAAATGATGAAAGCCTCATAAAGACTAAGAGGTTTGCTTTTAACGGAAATGTCATTACTGCAGGTCAGATGTCGCCTCCATCACAGAGAAGGACGCTACACTGTGTAATCAAAGCCCTAGAAGTAGGATGGCATTTTCAGTATTGTGCTTGCACACTGTTTGCCATTGATGAGCACATGCGCTCATCTGTAGTCGTCATGCCGTTAGCACTTATTGACTGCCGGCGTCCTTCATCGAGGCTGAAGTCGACAAGGTGCTCGTGCTCAAGGTTATTTCAAATAGAGAGAAGTACGAAAAGGGCACAAGGGTTAAATATGGAAAGACAGATGAGAGAGAGAGAGAGAGAGGTAAAGAGAGAGCCGATAGATGAAGAGAAAGAAAAGGACTGTGTCATTGACGAGAGAATGTCACTCTCAAGGGAACTCGCCTCTAAATCAATCAGTCAGCTAACTGTAGCGGTGGGCGACTGGCAGCTTGACAGATCTGCTCTATTCATAAAGCAAATACGTTGCTCCTGTCCATCAAACATGATGAAATAGCTTAACTCAAACAGAAATATGGCTAGAGGGCAGTGGACAAAGAGGACACGAGGTTGCATCATCCACCTTTTCAGCTGACAGAGCTTCAAATAATAATAAAAAAAGTGAACATTTTTTACACTGGAGTTGGATGTTTACTACATTTATGTCTGCACCCACAACATGATTTCGTGCCTCTGACCCCTGTCTGTAAGAGAAATGAGTATGTTCCTGATAAGTTTATTATAAGTTGTATATTATAGCTTCATTGATGGGTGATAATTTGTTTATTAATGCTTTAAAGATCAGTAATAAACAATAATAAGACAAACATTTGGGTTGCCAAGTTGTGAATCATCCCACAGCTTTGTGTATATCCTCCTCTAACAAAATGTAATTTTGTAGCTTTGGTTTTACTATTAGAGCGTTACCGAGACTGGAATCAATTTGTGCAGTTTAAAAAAAAATCTGATTTGATGTATTGGCCAGTATTCATTCTTAAAGAGCATCCTCTGAAACCGTCTTGAAGTAATGTGACAAAAGTACATTCGAGCAGGACATTTGAGAAAGTTCAGTCAATGCACAGTTTTGGCCCGACAAATATATCGATTGAGTTTTATTATATGCTAAATGTTTTTGGCAATTTGAGCAGTTATTTACAAACTATTAACCTGTTGATCTGATGCATTATTGTTGTGGAAGAAGTCATGACTGTAGCCCAACAAATACCGGATATTTCAGGCCGAAACCTAATACATCTTAGACAATTTACTATGTCAAAAATGGACTTGTTCTCTGGTTCAACCAATAAACTGTTCACTAAGCTAATACTGGTTTTATGAATAACTTACTGTCATTTATACTTGACTGGCTAGATAACAAGTATGTTGTTAGGGGTCTTTTGTTTCTTTTCCTATAAGCCGTCAAGATTAAAATGAGCAAGAAAAGCACATTATGTTAGAGGAGGATATACAGCACCAAGCAAAAACCTAGCAACCTGTTCTATAAAGCCTTGATTTACTAACAATTAATAACATTGTTGGTACAAATGATAAACCTTATATAAAGTATGCGAGGAAATATCACTCACTTACGGAGGCTGCAAGTCAAAAAAGTTCCAAGTTTAAGTGTCATCTGACTGGAAAGATCAAGCACATTAAGCACACAGATAACTCAAATTCATAATGATTGTAATTAACTTCAAAGACACTGGCATCAGTGGTAATGGCCTGCATGCCGTGCTGATGGCTCCCTCCCTGTGTGGTGCAAATGGAATTGCCTCGGCCTTAATAACTCATCAGAGGGAGACCTCTCCATACTGTCTACCCTGTCATTCACAGACAGATCAGTGAAACAGGCAATCAGGCAGATTTGTTTAAAGTCTGCTGTCTCCTCTGCTCCTAGCTGTCCATCTCTGCTCTGGAAAAACCCAGCAATCCCACTCACTGGCAGCTAATTGCTGTTCTCCTGTGTACCTTTTCTTCTTCGCTTAACAATTCCTGTCTTTGTGTTTATCGCCGTCAATACAGGACGATTGATTATTTGCGTGAAAAGCTGCTTCTTAGATGGGCAGATTATCCTTTTTTGTGCCCTCAATGAAAGCACCAATCGAAATCTATTGTTGTTAACCACTATTAAGCCATCTGCTGCAGCAAATCAAATTTCATACTGGTCATATTACAGCTTTCTCACGCCGTGAACGTGATGATTTGCTTTCTTTGGCATTGACTGTGTGGACACAAATGGTGGCGCAAGCATACTAGACGAGGCTGCACTTGAAGGGTGGGAATACTGTTCTATTTTTCCTATACTGTCCATGAAATGTGGTAATATTCCCTCGTGCTATGCTCTCAGACAATAGGAATGACAAAAACACTCCACATCCCTATAATCACTCATTCCTCACGTTGATGAATGATCATTATACCTGGCTGCAGAAGCCGTCTGTGCAGTGGAGAGCACACTGTCCTACTTCTTCAGCTCTCTGGTATTTCAAATGGAGGAAATTAATTGCATGGCCTGCTGATGGGCCCCTGAAATGCCCTTTTTGTTTTGATTCAAAGCAAACCGCCAGCTGTCTCTCAGGCTACAGAGAGCTCTCTGCGCTGTATGACAGAAAATTGTTAAAATATCTTAGTTAGCCTCAGAGACCTCCACAGACCTGGGTTGTTGTCTTCATCCTCGACTGCTGGAGAAGATTAAAAGGCCCTTTTTTTTCTATTGGGCATAACAAGAAGCCATTTGCAGTTGAACTCAAAAGTTTCCTGCTTGTTTTCTTTTTGAAAAATGGTGCAGTAAAGTCTCGTAAAGACAGTCCGCCAGACAATTTGCCTCAGTGTATTTTGCTGTCTTTAGAGGACCAGAAGAGGGAGGTCTGCTCACAAGTCAGAGTATCTTTTATTATTCAGTGCTGTTTACGTGGCATGACAGCTTATACTTCACTTATCTGCAGGAGCAACAGGCAGATTAGAGGTTGTGTTGGAGACTGGGATGCGGTGGAAGGGAGTTGATAAGCTGAAGCAAGCCTGATCCATATTAACCACGATGAAAAATGGTTAAATCCTCAAACAGAAATTAATCACTGGCTATTCAATTTATAATCGGGAGTTGAATCAGACACATGTGGATGATGAAGGAGGAAATCAGGATGTCACTGGACAAAGAGAGTAAACATATTCATACTGTGGATACACCGTGTGCATTACAAACACTAAGGACGGTATGAGAGTAGGATATGTAATGCTGACTGACAAACAAGAGACCATAATGGTAACAAGTGATTATCCCTGATTCATTGTGCAGGTGTGCAAAGTAATACACACACCTTAACTGCAGTGCTGCTCCGTCCATGTACAGATACAAACATGGAATTTTCCTATAGACTCTGTGTTATCTGTGACAGCAGTGAGAAAAAAAAAACAACAGATTACCACAAGTGGAATGTGCACAGCATAAACAATAATCTGCTGCTAGCCTGCCTTCACAACCACAGAGCCACAGAAAAGACTCAAAGCAACCAAGCTCAGTACTTTTCCTACATCCAAGGTGTGGAGGAATATCAAACAGGAGACGAGAATGACGGAGCGGACTGAAAACCCTGCGATGAAGACACTCGGGAGACCTTGAGAATAGAACGGCACATTCTGTCCACAGAGTCCTTGTGTGCAGCTGCCCAGGAGTACTCTCGACCTGCTCTCACAGGCTGATTTCAACCATCCGCCGTCATGCCAAAGAAGCAGTTTGTCATTCAGGAACAAGCTCGTCTACGAAAGCATTATCAAACCACTTCCCCTTTAGCACTACTTACAGATCCTATTTAGCCAAAAACTGAAGAAGAGAGTAAACAGCTAATGACTTCAGTGACTGTAAGCAGAATGTCAGAACTGCCTGCAGTTTCCCATTATGGCTTTTTCTACACAAACAGCTGATGAGCTCACAGAAAAAGCCAATACTAGCTGAAGGGCTGTAAACATGGATTTAATGCATGTTCTCATGTGAGAAAGCATCTGCTCATCCTCGCTACTGTGACCTCCTGACATTTCCATGAGACGGGAAGTGGATTTTGGTTGAAGGCCACCGAATACACAGGAAGTGCTGTCGGGGCAAGAGCGTGACTGAAGCAGTCAGAGGGAAGAACAAAGGATGTGTCAGCGCTTTGTCAGCTGGAGAAAAATGTTTTTTCCACTAGGACAATCACAATAATTAAAGTTCAGCATGAGGCCACTACAAGGGTGGTACAGACATGAGTGTCACCTTGTGATCGGTTGAGGAGGGATGGTGATAAATAGCTGCTGATGACACTGACACCACCTCCTCCAGTATCATGGCTATTTTAATTTTCCAGGGGGATCTTACAGGGACGAGCGCTCTCTCCATAAACTGGATAGGTGTCATATTTACATGTATTATATTTAGATATTTTCAGCAAAAAATTCCCTCATTATTTATTTTTTTGATTTCATTTTTCTGATATATAAAGTAGTCTTCAGTCCTGGTAGTAGTATTTCAGTCCTGGTTGACTTGGCGACATCCGTAACACTCTTTGAGCAGCTACTTCATCAGACATGCAACAGGAGAGCAGCTGGGGTGTATTTACAGCACAACGAAACAAATTCACGTTGTTAAAATAAATAAGGTAAAATGAACAGCGACCCAATTTCATGCTGCACATGTTGCGAGTAGTTTGCACCAGACACATTAAAGTTGGGTACTTTGTTGAGGTGTTAGAGGTGTTGTTACCTGCAACTCTTCATCTAACAGCTCGCTCTTGCTGCATCTTATTCCATTTCTACTTCTAAAGAAATAATAATAATAATATATTGCACTTCCTGTGGCTGCTTCACAGTAAAAGCAACTCCTTGCTTCACCACTCCGCGCTTTTAATATGAAGCAGCTGCAGCAGGACATTTTTGGTTTGTATAATGCAATACAGACAGTGATCAGTAAACAAGGACGTTGCTATCAGTGAGATAAAATTAAACTTGATTACATGCATGCATCTCCCACGCACCCAAATGCTTCCTGCTGCAAGAAGATGTTGATCAATGCAGTTTATGGTAAATGAGGTTGAAGAGGACATTTTAAAAAATGCTTCAAGTGATAGAAAGAAAACAGAAAAATGAAGTCCATCTAAAGACACAGGAAGCAGTTTAACTCTGGGGCACTTTTAATGTTAATTTTCAACCTGATTTTCACCCAGATTTGTGTATTATTGATTTATTTAATCCCATTTCATAATAAATACACGATGAAAATGAAAATTATGACCTTTAACTATGGAGTATCTATTTAAATAAATGAAATCAATTGGAAAAAGCATAATTTGTTAGAGCAAATGAAGCGGGAACCAAAGCAAGCTACTGATGCATGAAATTAATCCTTACAATAGCTTGGGAGTACAAGAGAAACATCTGGAAATTGGATTGCATCGGGCTGCATCTCGACAATGTACCACAAAGCCCAGTGATAATAGAGCAAGCAAGAACCCCATGACCTGTGAAATATGTCACTTCCTTCTTCAGTGCCCCCGGGGGCTGCAGCCCAATCTAATCATGTAAATCACAACCATGTAACACAAGCAAGAAAGAGAGGATCAGTATTAACTGTGGCTCAGAGTGGATTCATTCGTCATATTACCCCGGGGAGAAGGCATCCGTCACATTCCCCCAGATCACACACACTGCTGACCAAAGATCAGAATCTAATCTCCAGGAAGTCAAGCAGCAGGCCGCCCCCAGGAGACCAGAGGACCTGACCGTGACCCAGCCGAAGAGCCGCCGGGTCAAATTATCAACACAGCCTTTGGACACTTTCACTGCTGTGGAGGGCGGTGAGAAAAGTGGCCTCTGCCCTGGATTCATAACTGCTGCTCAGCTGGGATCTCATGCTGCCGAGTCCCAGTTCAGCACTTTCTTCTGTCTTATCTTTTATTCATTATTTTAATTTCACTGGCAGCCTCCCACAGCCAGTGCTGCTTCTGAGGTGGATAAGTGCTTATGATGGTGTAATTAAAAAGTGCAGAAAAACAATGCCTGCCATTTAAATTATTGATTGCAGTAATGGATATGTTGTGAAGAACATGGAGCGCTCTGGTCTCTACACAGAACACATACAATGAGGCTAAATTAGGACTGAAAATGAGAATTCAGAGATAAGAAAAAAGGTGAAAGGTCGTGTGTCCTATGTGGGATGGGAGCCTACTTTACATCAAATCATGAATAAACGATGGTAATTTTATTTGAAGTGGTGCATCTTTAACACAATAAACAATCAAGGATTTCTTGTGTGAATGAAAAGGTGCTTCAAGTTTGAGGGGCATATGCAAAACAGTGCTGTGTTCGCGCAGCAGCTTCCAATGAATAATTTATCAGGATGAACTTAGAAGTGATGTGTCTGTAACTTATTATCTAACTTTAGAAAATTTTTACCCCGATGAATTCAAATCATTCCGGAGACATCCTTGTGTGTATTTCCATATTTTTTCCCTCTTGAAGATCTTCATATAAGATCTTTCCAACAGTGATCTTCCAGTCACTTTAATTCAGTTTCTCCGTTGTATCATTTGTCTTGCTTTCTGTGTCAGTGGCCAGATGTTTGTTGTCTGTTGATGTTGATCATATTCTTTGTTTGTGAAATATTGATCGGTCTTTCTGACGGTTTTTGAGATGTAGATTGAAACAAAAGACATCGGAGAGACAGTGTTAAATCATTCTGGGTGACAAGGGGAAACTTACTGTTAGTAAGTTGTGCGAGAAAAAAAAAAAGCAAAGTGAACAAGAAGTCGTGAAATATCACTTCGATTCATGGACTCTCAGCTCTGCGTAGGAGGACTACATGTTTATTGGGATTTGTGAAATATGTGCCAATCGGTTTCTCAACCCCTTAAGGTCCAGCTCTCGTGTTTTAAATCGCCAATAATGTGGGTGGCAACTGCAGCCTGTAACATTTATATCGAGCACCATTCAGCAATTCAGCATCAGAGCTGTTATCCTTGAAGGTGGATAAACAACAAGGCTTTCCACGGAGAGTCGAACTGAAATGCGAACGTGTCAATCTTGGGATTACATGAATACCTTTTTTACAGATAAAAAAAAAAAATAGCAGAGAAACACAACAACACCTGAGACAACAGTGACACAATTGCAGATGCTAGAATTAGCGCTTTTACCTATTTTGACCTCCTCCTTCAGACGACCACCTTTTTCTCTTGTTCAACACTTTGCCAACGCCTGCTCCTGCTCACCTCCTCATGCTCTTTATGAGAGCTGACAGGCTGCCTCTCTACATGTGGACCAAAGTTCAATCTACTGTTAATCTTCCTTTTTCACAAGAAGCAGACAGACCTGGGGGAAAAGCAGTTGGTAATTAATCCAATGGGAATGTTTACTGTTTCCAGTGGAATTCCTCTGAACCCACACTGCAGCATAAATGGCTCCGATTAAAATTGGCTCACATGAAATTTCGGGGAAAACCATAACACTTGTGTAAAAAGAAGAAAATATGTTGTGGTGAAGACTTTCGAGACTATTTTTATATTTAACACAATATTGCTGTTGGAGGGTCCTTTTCCATACACATTATTGTCCATTGACACCCTTTACATCTGTAGGACACATCTGTGAACGCTTGTATGCTCTGGCATCACACTGCACTTCAACTTGGTAAACCGCTACTAAAATGTGCCTTTATGACACATCTGTGCAGTATATAAATACAGTATGTATTTTGGTAAACACTCAATGGAACTATCATGAGAGCCAATAAAGAGGAGAAATTCAAGGCATAGTGCTCAGAATGTGCACTTCAGACAGAAGGTGTTAACAGTCAACATAAAATTTGAATGGCCAAAAACATGCAACAAACATGTATGAAAAACTGAAGGTCATTTGGATGCCATTAGGATAAAAAAAATCCTTTGTATGTGAAAATCTCTGAAATGTCTTTTAAGGACAGTGGTTTGGAAACTTTTTGGCTTGTGATCACTGGAAACAAAGCTGTGTACTTGCAGCCTGTGTTTGCTGGTTGCATCGTCCAAAAATTGTAACCAGTTTCTCCACAGAATTATTATTCCCTCTCAGATTTTATTAGAGGCTGAAGGATATATAGTTACCTAGTCAGTCACAGAAAATGCAAAAAAAAAAAACGACCTATATTTTGTTTAGTGAATACGTTTTTTCTGCTTTTCTGCTGGCAGCCTATTGCATTCGCTGTTTTACGCGATGAGAAACAACATGAAAACCTGTTCTTGGTTTATTGAAAATTCTTCTAAGTGGTGGAGGAATGAACAATTGATTAATGAGGTTGTTTATTAAAAGAACAACATTAAGACATGAAAGTCATCGAAAGTGGATATAGGAGGTTTTCACAGCGCTGACGTTACTCTCAGTGGTGACTTATGTTTCAGTGGCTCCAGCTCCGGGAAATTCAATTAAATCATTACTTAATTGTTTTAAATCCATCACACTTAAGCCTAATTAGCAAACACTTCACAGCTTGTTAACAGGCAACGGTGTCATTATAAAAAAATCCTGAATTACATGTCACCATTACACGTAATACTTTAGGTTAACACAGTTGGTTGTGTGAGGAATTTGTAATGTGTAGAGGTGTTGCTAGTCTTACATTTGTCACGACAGTATGAAAGGCACATTTGGGATGTTTCGTGCTACTTACACAGTAATTCATTGTTCTTAGTGGAAGCATATATTTTAAAGCCTCCAGGAGTTTCCCAGCAGACAGAAGATGATGATGATGATGATAATGACATGTATACGTTAAAGCCGCTGAGGACTAGACGGCCAAGTCGGTAAACTAAGAGGAGCTCGTTTGTTAAATCAAATGAGGCTTGGGAGAAACTTTCTTTCCACTTTCTTTCCATTCCTCTGCTTTTTCTCAACTTTTCACAAATAAACTTGTTTAGTAATCAGACTGTGACGAAAGCTGGAGGAAAACTTGAGCATCTCCCAAAAATAAACCACCGTCTTTGTCAAATCCTGCAAATGTGAGGATTCCAGGAGTAACTCGGCGCAATCAGCGAATTTCCGCTTTATGCCGCGAATGAAACTTGGATGGTGTCGAGCGCTCCGCGAGGCACCGTCTCCACGCAGTTAAAAGTCAGCCAAGTTAGACTACGGCTTTCCATCTGTGACTATGATGAGGAGGAGCACCACGGGCTGTGATGTCCTCCGTGCCGCTTCCTGTTTCGCCTTTAATTCCCTGCTTTCTTGAGGTTCTCTGGGAGACGTATAGTAATCCTGTGCTGTAGCGTTTCACACCTAGTTAACAGTCAGAGTTTCATCTTTAACTGCGCTGAGCCTCCTGCCAGATAGGGTTATGTGCACGGATTGAGTGTTAGCCTATGACTGCCAAGAAAATGTGTGAATTAACAAAACGTAGGCTATTACTGAGTCGGCTGGCTTACTGCTCCGCCACTCGGGAGTGGGCCTGATGCAAACAGTTTTAGGGAGGCTACTCGGGGGCATCCCAGTGGATCCATAATATTAACTCGGCCTGTGGATTTTCAACTTATAAGATGCTGCGCTTTATCTTCTCCCTGCTACATTATGCATGTGACTCCGCAATAATGAAGGCTCGGACAAATTCTCCAGGCTTAACAGACAGGCAGGCAGGTTAATTCTCCAAATTAAGGGTGAGCACAAAGATGGAGGATTAATTGCATGGTAACTTAATTTTTAAGGGGTTGCCAATATGTTCCACCTCTCTCACAGAAGGATCACTTGCACTGTAATTTGAGAGCGAGGTTTAGCATAAATCAGAATAATATATCTGCCCTGTTCAGTATGCTCTGGAAGTAGATTGTAGCTTAAAAAAAAATAGTTTAATCACAACTCTACCTGCTTGGCCACGTACTGATAAATGGAAGGAGAGGGAGTGATGTTCTAACTACAACAGCACATCCATCTTGCAAAGTGTAAAAAAAATTTCTCAGGTTCGCCAAAGGTTCATACTGGCAGCAGCTGCCTGCACAGATATGAAACTCCAGCTCCAAATGAACTTGGCAGGGATAATCCCACAAAATGATAGCTGCAGCGATGAAAATAACATTTGTACAAATTCCTTGTGACCCCGGCCAGGTCGGAGTGTGTCTCTTCACTGCCAGAAAAGCCTGAAAAATGCAAACAGCTCTGCAGGTGCGTCTGACGCTCCGGCTGGACATTTCGAGGCCGCCTGGTAAACGGAACTGGATGTTGACCTTTGAACTCAAACTAGATGTGCAGCGAGGTGGCAAATGCCTGCAACTTTTTTTTTTTGTTTTGTTTACCAGTCTGAGCTAGTTAAGACGCCACCCCTAGCTTTGTTTAAATGAGGCCCAGGGCCGCTGCATGCCTGCACTCACAATAACTACCTAAACCAAGCTACATTACATGGAACGTGAAGCAAACAAAAACAAGTATGATGAGAAATGGCTGTGTTATTGAAAGGTTTCACAGTGGCTTATTTAGAAGGAGTAGCCAGAGGTAATTGGTAAATGAACACACCTCTCCACGGTGCTGTAGGCCTACATTGTTTAGGTCCCCACTGGTCTGTGTTGAGGCCCATTAGAGTGACATCTGGAAGACAGATACTGTCTACACAAACACACACACAAACACTATTACTGGGTCTTTCTGCTAACCTAAGGGATTCCATGGCAAAACATAAAAGCATCCATGACCCACTAGCTGCCTAAATATAGATTTTAAAATGTGTGTAAAAACAGAATCATGAATATTTTTGTTCTCAGTTTGGTCTCTCTCTGGAAATGTATCACTGTTTAATTAAAATGAACAAAAAAAAATGTGTGAAAAAAAAATCTATAACACAGAAATTTGGCTGCACAAGCGCTCGGTGAGTTAATTTTTCTTTAATTTGAAAAATTTCTTTTAATTTGACCATATTTTCTAAAACTAATTGAAATTTGGGAAAGATAAAAGCTGAAATAAACCAACTTGGCTCTTGATAGGAGATGCATGCTACCCTCACATGTCTATTCCAACCTTGTCCCAAAGAGAATCTTCTTGCATCTTCCTTTGTTGCCTTTTGGGCAAATAGGGTTTTCAACGTCTGACACAGTGCCCCTCCCCACCCACCAACCATCTACTCCAATGTCAAAAAACATATTGATCGATTATAGATTTTATCCCTTATATTATTATTCTTTGTCTTACTTTGATATGGGAAACAATCAAGTTCTCTGTTTTGGAACCACAGTTCCCACAATGCTTTGGGATGTATCACAAGGAACTAGTAAGCCGTTTGCTAGATCTCGAACCCCATTTTATTTGTTCACATTTTGACAAAAGTATGCCATGATGGGCATTAGAGATAATGATACTCTCAGTGTTGTAAGTCAAACTGAGTTGTGACTCTTAAAAGGAGTTTGAACCTTGATGGAAATTGTGGCAATCAGGCACAAAGAGTTTTAAAGTAATTGCCTTTTCACCTCATGCAGCTAGAAAATGCAGTGAAAACCAAAAACAGCCTCGGGCCTATATATATACATTATTTTTCAAGCCTTTTAGTGCTAATAATGAAGAGATAAGACCAGTGATGTATTTAGCACACAGGGATATTTACATAATTGTAAACACACAGTTTTCTCTGCATAAGTAAAATTATTCCCACACCATAACGCCCCATAAATCAAAGCACTAGCTGCAAAATGCGGCTGTTCTCATTTGCCAGACTTTATCTATACAGCACAACTGGGTACAGATGGTGAGGGAAATAAAAGCCAGTTTAGTTTCCCATGCGTCATTAATACAAGCAGTGACCCCCAACATGGCAGCGGCACACGGCAACTCTGGGACGCCAGATTTACCTTCTTACTCAGCACCTCAAAGTCCCAGCACGATGTCCACATACCACACTGTGTCTCACAGTATTGCAGCAAAGCATCCTCATGTGAAAACCGCAGGCTTTTTTGAAAACATGATAGTTTTCATGTGTGAACTGCTGTTTTCATGGTGTGTTCTCACATCATATGTTGCAATATTTGCCTCACATACAGTATGAAAGTGTTTTTCTATGCGTGATAATCTTTTCACTTTCGAACACAGATGGCAGCTTATAAACATTTTTTTTTTTACCTTTTTAATTCTAACTTCACATAGAGAGACAAATTGCAAGTGAAAATCACTATGGGAGTTGGAAATGAACTTGTTTGCATTTAAATGCTAGCATATGTGTGGTTTGAATTTAAAGCAGCTTTTTTATGTTAAACATTTTATAAAGGGATATTCCTGACTTATAAATATCTCAAGTACTGCATGTAATGATAGTTGGAGCAGTTAAAATGACTCTTCAAGAGTTTTAGACTGTGACAATGTTGACCACAACCAGACAGAGAAGGAGGAATGCAAGACGCAGCCGCGCTTCCCCTTGTTTACTAGAGCCAATAACATTGGGGAAAAAAAATCTCCATGCAAGTCATTCAAGAGATAAAGCAGATTAATGTCTGTCAGCATGTTAGCTTAATCACCAGAAGCCCATCACTCACAATGACAAATAGCCTCAGGCTGGTGCTTCAGACAGACGGCATCTTCCAGAGTGGTTGCTCCTCCACAGCCATATAAATCCCATCCCGTGATCCACTTCCCTCGTCAGGAATACATAACATAACTTCATTGGAGGATCCATCCATTACTGGGCTCCTGCATGCACCATCATTTCCAAGTCCTGCACTGGAGCGCAGCTGGAAAGCAGCCGGATACCGTCTCCAGTACGGATCATTCGGTCTAAAACTGGAGCCTGCTGTCACTTAGACGCAAGCTCACAAAAACAGCAGTCTGCCTATGAAACATTTATGCAACAAAGGGTTACTGGCGACAGGCGTGAAGCTAAAGATGGCATCTTTAAGAGCTGACATGTTTTGATAGGCTGCTGAATGGCCCAGGACTTTAACGTTTAAATAGACACACGGAACAAAACAGCATCTGACAGGCGGTTTGTTTATGTTGACGCAAAAACTCTATGTGCATACTGATGAAGTTGATGTACGTATGCGCTATGACAGTTTCAGGATGTGCCGTGTTCAGTTTGTTAAGCATTAATAGTAAACCTCTAAGAGCAGGGCAGCAAACAACTATTATTTTCATTATTGACTTATCTCTCAATTTCTTTTTTACTAATAAACATCTAGTCTCAAAATTAAAAAAAAAAAAAAGCTCAATTTTGCCAAAGCCCAAGGTGACTTCTGGCTTGTTTTGTCCGAGTGACTGATTAATACCCTAAAATATTCAATTTACTGTGATACATGAAACAGAAAAGCAGCAAATCCTCACATTAGAAAAGCTGGAACTAATGCGGCAATTTTGGTTCATAAATGACGCTTAATTGGTTATCAGAAATGTTGTCAATTAATTTGCTGATGATGAGTTGACTCATCCTTTCAGCACTAACCGATAATTTCCGAGCACCGAAGGACGACAGTGATCCAGTGAGGTCAATTTACAAAACATGCCCACACACTAACAGCAAGGCAACGACTAAATGTCAAGTACAGTTTATGAATGTATGCTTTAGAACCAAAAAGGAGTGGGAAAGAAGGAGAAGCATATTAGGAAAAGCTAATTCTGGCCCATTAATGTTGCCTGCGTGGGTTGAGGGTCCGTGTGGACAGTCTGTGTGCCCTGTGCCCCAGAGGAGCCCTATCGAGCTGCACACAGCGGCCCCTGATGCACACTTGACACTAAGCTTCCTGCAGCGGTGACTGAAATAAAAGACCCCCTGAAAGAGAGGTCAAATGCTTCATTTGAGAAACACAGAGTGCTGCTTCAGGCTCTCAGGCTGAAAAAGGAGATGTATCCCAAAGAAATGGGGGGAAAAAAAGGTGTCAGAGTTATCAGAGCACAGCCAGACCGTGTGAGTCACTGTGAAACCGAAGGAGCGCCGGGTATCTAAAGGGCTGGCCAGAGGGTTTGGGGATGAGACACTGAAGCTCAGGGACAGTCAATTGCCCCGTCTGGTGCAAAATGTCCCAGACGAGGCTGCGTTTTCACAAAAGACAAAGTGGAGCAAGAGGAAGTTGGCAGCAAGTCAGGTGATGCAGCACAATTATCATTATCTCTGATTTCTAGTTAATTTTGATGAATCGCAGCCAGGGCCTTGACAAACTATGAGTCTAGTTCCAAATATGCTCATATCTGAAGATTTATGGATGGTAATAAAGACGGCATTCTCCCTTTTTTAAAATTAGAACTGCGTGAATAAACAAGAGCACCAGTGTGTTAAGTCTATGTGACATTAAATGCAGGATGGCAGAACAATTCCCATTCACATGTCTTCGTTTTGGACCCAATTGTCTGGGCTAATAAAAGCTGCTCCGCTGCACACAGTTCGATGTGCATGTTGTGCAAATTACACTAAGACAATCCTGTAACAACATGGGAACAAATGCTAAAAAAAAATGCTTTGAAGAAACACTTGTTTCATACAAATCCAGTCTGTGGTTCTCTCCTAACATGAGGATATGTTTGATCACTGTCAGTGTCTAATGACCTTAATTCAATGAATCTGAAAAGGGCAACAGTCCTGTGCATGTTTGCTGCCAAGTTCTCCAGTTTTAATGATGAAGTGGCATTAAAAAGCCCATTTAAATTGAATTTCCCGAGATTCCCTCAGCCATTTCCATTTAACTCTCTTCTCTGGCAACAAAGATTTCGAAAACAAAGACGTTCCCTCTTTGTCTGTTTTGCAATAATTAAGAGTCTGCAGCTGGTCTATTACTGAAAGAAACATTATTCCTGGAATCTTTAATGAAAACCAGTGATTTGAAATTCCTCCTAAAAGCCACACTTCCTGCTGTGATCACATTTACATGTAATCAAAGTCTGGCTGAAATACCCTAACATCTTGCTTCTTCATAATTGATAAGTTGTGACATAAATATTGTTCATTCATAGTTCTGTCTCTTTGCACAAAGGCCCTGCTTGACATGCAGATGAGACACCGTGTGGCAGCGTGATTCATTGTTTATTTACTTTAAGTTCTTTTAAATGAATACTTCATCAGCCCACTACAAAGACCCAAGTTAACGCTGCATCTAAATCAACAACGATCAGCCAGAAATATTACAGCCCAACCTATCCCGGACAGAGTAATTCATCAAAGTGCTTCAGTCACTCAGCGGAAATCTGCGGTGGGAGAGATGAAATGAGCTCCAACAAAACAGAGTGCCTGCTGGAGGGGCCACGCGCGCTACACCCTGTCGTGGCATTTAAATCATTCTAATCATCCATCCCACTCGCTGTATAATAATATATTACAACGAGAAAGAGAATCCCCACCACATTTACTACGCCTACGTCTCCGCTTCCCACACAGACTGTGTCGACTTGTGAGCACACGGCTACACACTCCTGACATGGCGCACACACACACAAAGTGTATATGTCCAGCCATGCCATGTAAACATTGTACATGCATCCCTTTGAAATACAGTATGTGCTTTGAAATTGCAAGAGCTTTTTATTCTGCAAGTGATTATTATTATTATTGTTCTCATCATTTTTGATTAATGGATTATTAGTTATAAAATGTCATTAACAACAACAACAAAAAAACAACAACTGTGAAAATGCTCTTTTCTAAATCGCTTTTGTCCAGTTAACAGTCCAAAACCCAAATATTAGCAGTTCACAAGAGAAGAGCAGCAAATCCTCACATTTGAGAAGCTGGAAACAAAGAGTGTTTTGCATTTTTGATTTATTTTTGATAAATCGTTGATGAATTTTATGTCATCTGACTAATCGATCATTCGTCCTCCAGCTGCAACTTCCATCCCATTCGTCTTCTTTTCTTCCTGATTTCCTGCACTTTCTGTCTCAAACTCCGATGGCTGATGTGCTGGCAAGCTGCTACCATGTGCTTAATTGAAAGCTCAAGTACAGTAATTAAAAACCCTTGTGTTGCTCTGCACATTAACTTATTCAACTTGAAAGTAATGAGGGGAAGAAGGAGGAGGTTAAGGCGATGCGATGCACCCTGAGGGGGCCTTGTCTCAACCATTAACCAGAACTTATCACATGAATCCATATTGCAAGAGCGAACCACACTGATGTTTATGTCTTGAGATGCATTTAGCTAAAGAAAAGAGAAATCTGGAAAGTGTGAGGAGTCAATTAAGTGGAGATGTGGTGTGAACTATTGGAAGCTTAATGAGCAGACAGTTCCTCAGATCCTGAACACACTAGTCTTCACAACATCTAATGATCTGTGAGGATGTGTGTGTGTGTGTGTGTGTGTGTGTGTGTGTGTGTGTGTGTGTGTGTGTGTGTGTGCAACCAGATTTCACCATAGCAAATCATTTCTCTCTTTCATGCACAGTCTTCCCCCTCTGTCCCTCATTATTATCCACCGTGGTGCGTTTGGTCTCTCAGGTGTAGGACAAAGAGAAAGAGAGGACCACTCCGTCCCTCCTGACGCTTCCTCTGCTCTCATTGGTCAGAAGCGGATCCTTTTGTTTTGACTCCGAGAAGCGCAACAACGCATCTCATGAATGGAGCCGAATAATCCCACAAAGAAAACGTGCAGCAAACGTCTCGTTCTAGTTCAGAATCAAAACAAACGCTTTTAAAAGTGGTGATCAGATTTTCCCGATAATCGCTATTGATTGATTGGAATCTCCCTCATATTATTCCACGACGTGATTTTAACTCTACAAGCACGCAGCTCTCTCTCTCGCTCTCTCTCTCTTAAAACCGACCAAACGCGAATGAAGTCTTGACTTAGATCAGAATACATAGTGACCCATTCATTCTCTACAGGCAGCCTCTCCGCTGAAAGGAGCCCGTTATATTGGCGATGTCTCCGGGTTTACACACACACACACACACACACACACAGTCAAATCACCACGAAAAAAAACTTTTCCATTTCTGCAGCCGCTCGCCGAAAAACACGAAGTTGCAACAAGAACTGAAAAAGAGGAAATGCACTTGCAGAAACAATCATGCACAAAGCAGAAGGAGGTGCGAAAATCAGAGTGAAATAAAAAGAAAACCTACCATGAGTTTCCTCTTGCAGCCTGCGGTGCTCACACGACCACCCGGACCAGGCAACTTCTCCCAGCCGGCTCCTGCGCTCCCATTCCGGGCACCGGTCACGCGATTAATGGCATTTGTAAATCCGAGTAATAATTGTGTTGATTTATTATTTTATTTTTTTGCTGCTCACGTGTGAACAAGTTGTAGAGACTCTGTGCGCTGTGACAGCCTCTCTTTCTCTTCTGCTTCTCTCTCAGGCTGCTCGATATGAACGGTGGGAGTCAGACTCTCTCTCTCTCTCTCTCTCTCTCTCTCTCTCTCTCTCTCGCTCTGTGAGGGTGAGGGGTGAAGGGGAGCAAAAAGAGGGAGGGGGGGGGGGAGCTGGGGTCCCTTCATGAGAACAGCCATAAGACTATAATCTCTATACAAACAGGAAAAACTAGCTCCACACAGAATTTAATTGGGATAAACATCATCACATTTAAAGGATCAGTTCACACAAAAGAATATTTTCCAGCTCAACATAAGTGATTTACAGTCGTGCACATTTTGTTATTTGTCCCAGTTTTCAGACAGCAGTTTCAGATTTCTGACTCCACCCTGATACTATGGAGGTAAATCATTTGAAAGAGTCACATTTGAAAGATTACATTAAGAAAAATCAAAGGGCGTCCCAGTGGCCTCGTGGTTGAGACACATGCCATAGATCTGCCAGCGTTCACAGTTGGATTCCTGCCCGGGACCTTTGTTGCATGTCATATCCATCTCCCTCTAATTACGCAACTCTTCCTACTACACTGTTTCATTAGTAGAAAGTTTTGAGTGTTTTGACTACATTCTTTAAACATGTAGACCTTTTTTTGGTGCAAATGTCCCTGTTGTGGGACCAATAAAGGAATATCTTATCTTCATAGTATCCCCACCTACCAACCCAGATATGAGAAGAGATTACCCATGCAGAGAGGTATAATTACATGATATAACAGCTTTAATCCCATGAAAATGGTTCACTATGGACCATTTAGAGTCACCATGTTGTATCTGGGAGGCGTGTTATTCTTAAGTTTTAGGTCTAGTGAAAGTCATTTTCTTATTGAAAAAAGTAATTTACTATAATTTTTTTTATTGCCATCAAATACCATGAAAAGACCAAAACCAAGAGTGTATTAGTCTGTCTCTCAGCATTATACTTTCCCAGCCCCAAGCCCATTTTTTCCTCCTGAGGATATACATCTTTAAAAACAGGTCTCAAATATATAATTTCATTTTTTTGTATTTAAAAAAAGTGTAAAATAATTTCCTAAACTAGCTGCACACTGCACAGCGACGGTATATGGCACAGAGGAGTGAGTTCGGAAAAAACAGGCAATATTGTAGGTAGAATTATTTCTTTGTTGCTTTTAGTCTTTTTATAATATTAATAAGTAATAAGAAATAATAATAATAAGACAAATAAAAGCAGTGAGAGTAGAGTAAATTCAGCCTTATGCAGCCTTAATATATATTTTTTGCTTTTTGCTTTAAACATTACAAACCTCCCATTCATATTAACTGTACTTTGGTTGAGGCAGAAATCTCAGAGACAGATTCCTCAAAACAATTAAAACCAAAACTATCTGCATGGCTTGAAACCACTATTGGTAAAATTTTTCCAATTTGAGTGAAATGGCCCTTCAAGCTCACCATCCACTCCTTGGTTGCACTAAATGCACTATATATCTCTGTGAGAACTAACTAAAAACAAAAACACCATAAAACCATTATTTGGCCGAGTCTCTATTGGACCATCATGGTATTATTGTGGTGCTCTTTTACTCTGAGTGTATAGAGGGTTAGTTAAAGGAGAGGTGACAGTGGGGGAGGGGACAGAGACCACCGAGACAGCTGCTGCTCACTGGCTGGTTATTCAGACCATTAAAGCAAAGAAGGATTTATAGGAGGCCACATTAGATCTGTGTGTGTGATAGGTTTGCTTTGCTCTGCTATAACCTTGGGGTGACTAAGTGGCGCCTACAATATAATTGCCATAGCTCAATATGAGAAAATCTAGATAATAACAAGGTGCTGGCCTGCCAGATAAAGGAATATAACAGAATGCGTTGCCATTACGAGGGAGAGCAAACGGCCAATAATTTCACATTGACTTGAGAATGAGCGTGTTTATCCGTCGGTGTCTCAGACAGACATCTACCCCCAAATCGTTGCATCATAAAGTCCAACAGGGAGATGGATGCATGTGGAACCAGAGATGTGGGAGATGATTCATGGCATCTGCACGATTCAGCAGCCACACAAATCGAAGCTTGACCGCGGCGTAGCTGCACGTGGCCGTAATTCTGTCTGGGAGAGGCGGTTTTGCGAAGAGCAACTCATCTGGGAAATATGTTGTCTCAGATCATGTTTCAGTGATGCCACCACGGTTCTGTTGCTGCTGCCACTGAGTCAATCATCATCATCATCATCATCATAAGCATCCTAATGGCCACCATTAAGACTTCAGTTGCTGTTTTCCACATGCTAGTTTCAAAAGCCCCCAAAAGCCATCAATAATTGCCAGTATTTGTCCTTTCCGTTATTGCAATAAACAAGTAGCCCAAGGGAGGTTATAGATTTTCAAGAATTTCATCTTCTCACGATATAAATTTTGGCGTTTGGCTGCTCTATATCTCACTCGAGGACGATCTAAATCAAATCGACTATTCGTGCAAGTATTTATCCTCAAAGCCTCCAATGGCAAAAGTATAATAATAATAATGATGATGATGATGAAGTGATTGCATAATGGCTGGTTGTCTCTTCAGCAAGTCATCCAGAGCATATGAGTCACCCTGCCTGCAGTGTGCCCCACGTCTGCAGTCAGACATGCCTCTCAGCAACAAGCCCGTCTCAGCCTCTGTCTCTATCAAAGCCCCGTGGAAATAACCAAAAAGGCAACCAATGTGAATAAAGTCGCCGGGCTTCGTTTTTTTTTTCCCCCTCTCTGTGTATGTTAGCTTAGAAGATTGTTTCGTGTGTTTCATCACATGCATTAGGAAGGCGACAGGAGGAAATATGAGAGTTCCTGTGTGGCTCTGTTTGAGCTTGTTCCTGAGACCCTTGTGTCAGTTTTTTCACCTTCCAGCCAATTCCACTGAAGTGAATTACCAGATATTTGGACCAGAACCTCAGGTTATTCGGTTTGGACACGGCATTCAATTGCTCATTCCGTCACACACATTTCAAAGTATTGCTCTCTCAGAAACAGCATGCCAAAGATCAAAGTGCTAATATTTGGCTTGAAAATTTGTACTCCCCTTATAAGCATGATGGATTACTGTAACTCTCAAATCAGTGTCATCGCAGCACAATATTGGTGGCCAGCAATCACAATTTATAGCGTGTCAGTTTTCCACTGCACCACCAGTTTTGTAAGCCTTCAAATTTGATCAAAGAACCACAAAACAGCCTCTGAAGTTTGCTTCTCTCCGGTTTCATGTGTCCTTGAACGTACATGAAATCAGATTGAAAAGCTTTTATTTTTCTGGTCGGGTCAAGAATGATTCTGCAGTGTCAGACTGATTCCCTGTAATAAACTCATTGGTGTTCATGAGAGTAACAACCATCTCAAGATTTGTGATATTTTACTTAATATCTCACCTGGTTTGGAAGGAGGAAACTACATCCATTCTAATTTAAATCATGAGAGCGAAACCAAGCGAAGAGTCTCAGAGCCGAGTGAGACCCCCCACGGTTCTCCTGTTAGGGAAGATTTTTATGAACAGCGCAACACAGTCGGCTCTAACACAGTTTCTTCGAGTGATTTCTGTATTCTGCATAATGGGAAGAGTTTAAAATGTTGCAAAGTGCCCAGCAGGACAGTCAAATGCGATTAGAAATAATGGCTTTTACACATGCCTGTTAGTGAGAGGGGGTGGAAACGATGCCTGATAAAATCATATTGGGGAAGAGTGAAGCTGACCTCATGCTTGAGTGATTCACTGTTTCCATTCAATGCAATATGTTTCCAATAGTTTTGGTCCTGAAAGGAGGATGAAATGTCTTTGTTTTGCCCTCTGTGCAAATGTGTTTGTTGCTAAGTCTGGTTTGAACTCCCAGGAGCTCAGGCAGCTGCTGCCATGCAGTTCTTTCCAGCCTGAGCATTACTCATCTCTTTTATTCCATGTTGTGTCTGTGTGTGTGTTGTGTGGTGTGTGTGTGTGTGTCAAGGCTGAACAGTGATTATGGGCTGACCCTAATGATATTTGTGCAAGCTATTCACTGATAGGGCTGGAAAAAGATCTTGGAATGCAATCTCAGAGATAGAAAAATAGCTTTATTCACCCTCAATTGATTAACATTTAAAAAATACTGCTGAAAAATTGTCACTATGCCACAAAGTCAATACTGAGAAGATAAGGATTTTTATAATAGTAGTTACAAAATAATTAAAACTGTTCATACCAGCTTAACTAAATGAATGTCTTATCTTAAATAGCCAGCAGGTCAACTTCTCTTCTTCTCTCAGTTTTCTTTATATCTTGGAGTTTAATGTAACGACCAACATGTTAATCTGTCTCTCAATGCTGTCTGACATCCCGATTCTGTCTGTAGCTCTCAGCCCTTATTCCTACTGAAGATAGAAAATCTTCAAATTATTGAATTTGTTTTTCCTACAATATCCACTCTTGCAATACAAAAAGTGTGTACACAGATCTTGGCGAGTGCTCCTGCATAAGTGAAATGGAAATGGTGCAAAACCTTTTGTGGCTTCAGAGGGAGCTGTACGAAATCTGATATATTGCCTCAAGTGATGTCATTTGAGTCAAAGCGTCAGTTGGGGCTAAAGACTACAATTTTGGTAATGAAAAAAAATCTGGGGGTTTGGCATTAGACGTGCCTAACCTCTGTAGCCAGCGGTCAAGTTGCATTTTGGGTAATGTAGGCATCAGGTTTTAACAGGAAGGCATGAAACAGAAGATATTTCTGATTGTGCTGCATCGATTTCTATCCTTTTAAACCGTGAACTCGTGAGCCTGACAATGTTTGAGAAGAGCAATGGTAAATCAATGGAGTACTCTTTTACCAAAGGGCTTTTGTTGGCTAAACCTAACCACACGTGGGATGGTAATCTGCACATTATACACCCACCATGCACCCCCACCACCTCCCTATGGCTACAGTACAAAAACGCAGTACTGGAATATGTTCAGCAGCACTTACCACTGAAAATACAGCAATTATGGTTATCTCAAGATGTATTTGGCAAAACAATTTTGGAGCATAAATGAAAATGTGATTTGGATCAGTTCACCGTTGTTTTCATGCAATTTGTTGACAGTAAGAAAAATCTAAAATATCTAGTCCTGAATCACTTTTTAAACCTGAGAGCTCTTACATTTTCTCCACATCTGATGTTAACTTAAGAAAAATCCCCTCAGTTTTCACGAGAACCTAACTCTGCTCTGGTGGAAGAGATGTTGACATTACAGAGATCTTAAATGAACTCATAATTTTTTCAAGTCTGGTTTGATATGGACATGGTCTGAATAAATTATGTAAAATACCCCTATGGCTTGACACAGCAGGCTAAATTTATCTCTGTTGGTGTACGTTTTTCTGAGGCTACAGGGGTTCCTATAAGTTCAGATGACTACATCTGATGTGTGCCCGTAGTGCAGATCAAAAAGGAAAACATTATTGCGTGTGTTAATCTGCTGTAATCTCTCCCAGATATTTGACTCAACAATCACAGGGAGACATCAGTACCTGACTCCACAGAGAACAGTGCTGCCTCAGCACCTCGGCAAACAGGGACTTTTCGATCGGAGCTGCCACACTCCATCGTCCCCGTCATGCCTCTCTGTGCTTAGGAGGCCGCTCTTTTCACATCAGCGGATAAATGGAAAAATTGAATATTTCTCTTACAATACTCAATAGAATCAATAAACTGCATCACAAGCCGACTAAGCTGAACTCCAAGAGTCATTGGAGAGGAACCAGAGGAGTTTTCTCCTTGAAATACACATCTGATTTATGGGGGCTGCTTGTGATCGTAGCTGCTTCTTGTGAGAATGTTTTTTTCTTGAAGAGGTCCTGTCTCTGGGGAGAACCAACTGAGTCCAATACTGTAGTGCTGGAACGGATGTCATACATCAGCTTACCAGGCAGGGTCATCACCCGTTTTCCCATAACAGTACACACACTTTCCAGAAATACACATACGTACACACTCCCACGTACAACACAGTGTCATGTAGCACGACATGAAATGATGCATGCACGCAAGCTGAAAGAAAAACAGATAGTAATAGATAGGTGGATTTGGCTTTGGATTTGATTGACAGTGGAGGTGCAACAACACGTCAATTAATCCATCATTGAAAGAAAAGGTATCTGCGACTATTGGAAAATCAAAGTGTTTCAGTCAGAAATGCCAAATATTCTCTGGTTTCAGCTTCTCAAATACGACAGTTTTCTGCTTTTCTTTGTCAAATATGATAGTAAATTGTCTTTTTTGGTTTTGGCATTTGTAAAAATTTATTTTTCATCATAACATTCATAGACTGAAGAATTAATTGGGAAAATAATCAGCAGATGAATTGATCCTGAAAATTAGGGCTGTTTTATCAAACAAAAATGGCAAATATTTGTTGGTTCTAGCTCCTCAAATGTGAGGATTTGCTGCTTTTCTCTGTTGTAAATTGAAAATCAAGTTTTGGACATGTGGACAAAACAAGGAATTTGGAGACGTCACTTTGGGCTCAGAGAATCTGCAATGTTCATTGCTAAAAAAAAAAAAAATAATTGCTAGATTTATTGCAAGAGGAAGTCATCCTTATTTGCAGTCCAAAGACACAGTATCCACATCCTCACCCTGACTGTGTCTCTTTGCTTTAAAATGAAACAAATGTATAGCATATGTATTGTAGAGAACTGAAGGTCTGTTCATTCATTTGTCCATAAAACCTGATGTATTGAACAAGCTTCAGAAGTTTCGGTGAATAGAAATGTTCTAATTGTCAGCGAAGCTTAACCTTTAACATCACTCTCTTTCAAGATTTTAATTACGACTTTTTAGATTTTAAAAAGAGAAAGAGTTTCCATAGTACAGATAATGCAGACAGCAGAACTTGAGGGATGGGGGAGCTTGACCGAATGTAGAACTTCATGTCATGATAATGTGTTATTTTCCAGGCATTCACCGCTCAGATATCATTTGAAAGCCTTCCTTGCATTAACAATGCTCCTTGGCTGTTTCTGTGGTTAGGGATGGATTTTTTTCTGCAAACGTTGCACAGTTTCATATATATACTGTATATATTAGTCGTTTCCTATAATAATGGGCCCCAGGGCTTCACTAATGGGATGATAATGTGATTGGTTGTGTCAATTGTGTAGGTTATTCCTGGGATATATTAGAGAAACATGTTTTCGCAGGAAGCGTTCATATTCGCACATTCCTATAAGTGCTCCATGGGAAATAAACAGTATTTTTAGTGGACGTTCTTCCTCTAGCACTTCATGTCTTGCTGAGGAAAATTTTAAACATGCCAGGAAACAAACCTCACTGGTTTGGGACTGAAGGTTTTAATGAGCCGACAAAGGAATTCAAATAGCAACCGAGACACAAACATGAACTTAAAGATGGCTGGAGGTAAATAGAAGCACACAGCATTTGCTCTCATTTGCATTTTGTGGGCATTTAATGAGCTTTCTAAATGGCACGGTCATGTAAATAAATAAGTAATTATTAGAGAGTAATGGAAACCTGTCAGTCAAATCTGTATTATTTTCAGCCTCTGGTCCAGCACATTTCTTTACATGTCTGACAACAGGAACCCTGTGCTGTCGGCTCAGTTGCCGCAGACGCAGCTTGAGGAGTATATTTTTGTGATGTTTATGTTTGAAGTGAGGGAGACCACATAGAAGCTTTTGAAGTGATGCCGAGTTGTGAATTCTGCACTACATCGCTGTGCGCCGGAGCGTGGATGCACGTTATTTTTCATTCAGCTCACTTCAGATCTACCACGGGGGATCACATTTCCTCTGCTTCATATGAAACAGTTTGAGAGCGTATCCGGTTTTCATATCCTCACCTTTGCATAGCCCCTGTCCTGCTGGTGGAACTCATGCTCGGAGGACGTGCGCAGTTTGTTGGACACTTTCAGCTTCGAAATCATGTTTTCATCTCGTGATTGTTGTCTTCCCTTAGAGAACAGAATAAAGAGTAGACGAGAGATGGCATAGCTGTGCAGCTTCTCCCGCCAATCAATATCCATTTCCATGCAAATAAGTGTGATTAAAGCTGATTTCACAGGCACAAGACCTCCTCGGCGTTCCGGTCACGGATCAGACAGATAATTTGTTTAATGCAAAAAGATTTGCACCTTGCAGTATTACAGCGTGATGACTGCTCGCCATCACATTGAACCGTGGCGAAATGAACATGGTTCTGATGGGTTAACATGCTGCGTGATGCCTTCTTGAATCAAAGCATGCAGAGACACCCAGGCAGAGTGGTTAACAGCAACCTTTTCATTAAACCTCACAGCCTGCATGAGGAACTTAAATTGGATTTTTTAGCTCTGTGATCGCAGGAGATTTTCAAAGAGCATAAGGTCATAAAGCCCCGTGAATTTCTCAAGGACTATGTAATGTGTAGATTGAGCATGAAGATAACCTCCATTACAGTGGACCGCGTGTACTTATGAGGCACAGCGAGCTGCTATGTCTCTAAATGATAAGTAAAGTGAGAGCAGGTGTTGAATCTATTGTGCATAGCAGCGCATAAAATTGGACGAGCTTTGGTTCTTCATAAAGGGACACTAGTGCTTAACAGGGAGTGAAAAATTTAACTTTTACTTATTGGCTTTTATTAAATTAAACTAAAATGAAAAACTGAAAGAAAACTGAAGAACTGAAAATGAAATATATGTGATGAGTTTTATCACAATATGAGTAATCATGGAAAAGATTTCATAGTTGTAATTAATCCCTTTTGCCATTACCAATTAATGTGTTATTGTTTTGTTAAATATTAGAAAAAAGTAATCAGTTGTTTTGTTCTTCAAACTGCTTGTTTTGTCCCTCACATTACAGAAGCAAGTGTTGGGCATTTTTATGTGATAAATGTCTCAAATGTTTGTTGTTGTTTTGTCTATCACCTCCTCCATTTATTGTTCCAGCTCTCTGAAACTTAGCCCAAACCTAAAACTGCTTCGTTGGTATTTGAATCAAACACGCCAAGACAAATGAAAAGTGACCTGGGTCAGCAGGTTGAGAGACAGTGATGCATTCATGGAGCCATGCGCTGTAACGTTAGATTATAAGCAGACAGTGTATTGAATGACAGAAATAGTCTTGAGGTTAACGATTGAAGAAAATGCAGCCATTCATATTCAAACAGGAGCCAAAATCAACCTCTGTGCAACAGATTACTTGATCAGGTTACAGCAGAAATACATCTTGCCGGACTTAAGTTATGAGGCCTGTCAAATGTTGATCTATTGAATTAGAGAAACATAATTCAGCATTCCAGCTGAATTGTCCAACCACTTGGACGTGCGTCTGCGCTTCTTCTTGAAGAAATGGAAAAGGGGGGTATTGTCGGGCTGGGCTCCGCTCCACTGGTCTGGAGTGGGAACACAGGTGAGTAAATCTGCACCAGAGCGGTGGCTGAGTCAAAATGGCTGTGAGGCTGATGGTGGTGGAGATTAATTGAATGGCCGGTATCCAGGTCGGCGTTTGCCCCGGCTGTGTGGCTGCTTGTCCGGGTTCCCAAGCTGCAATCTGTCAGTCACAGACAGCGAGACAGCTGCTCCGTCCAGGTGCCAACCTGTGTTCCTCTGCCAAGGGGGTGACTTCACATCCTCCATTAACACTGAGTCCCATTCATTCGCGACTGGGAGAATACATCGAGCAGGAGGATGGGAGGATCAGGCAGGAGTTAAGAAAAAAGATGGAAGGGAAATGGAAAGTGGACACAGAGTATTCATCACCCAAACATTGGCAAAAATACGTATTGTGCTCACTTGCACCGGTGAAATGGAAAATACTGGTTAGGCAGGACACTAGTGACCAAACTGAAGAGTTAACAAGGTTAGAGCTGCAACTAATGATTGTTTTCATTAATAATACAGCTGTTGATGTTAGTTGATTGATTGATTAAGTCTTTAAAATGTCAGAAAATAGTGAAAGACGCCAATTTTTAAATTGTTTTTCTTGTTCAACCACCACTTAAAAGCACAAACGTATTCAACTCACAATGGTATAAAACAGAGAAAAACAAATATAAGCATATGCATTTTTTCTTAATGAATATCTGAAATGGTTAATCGATGACGATTGTTAGCAGTTTATGTTCTTTTGATTGACTAGTATTGACTTCATCATTTTAACACTCAAGACATATCAGAACCATGATAACAAAACTAAAAAAATGTTGCACACTTAAACCTCATGTCCATTTTTTGGGGGGTCAAAACGCAAAATCCCAGCTGAAGTCAAGTCAGAGACAATGACCTGTGACAGATGTGACTCCCCAGGGCATGATAATTAAAAACAGCTGGAATTAGAAACCTCTGCAGGGGGTTACTTGAGCTTCTCATCATCACAAACGACTTGTCTTGCTTCACTCTGACATGTTGGCTTATTTCAAGTCAGAGTGAGTAATACAGAGATAAGATTTTATGAATCTAGTTCTCAGAAATGGCTGCAAGCTTCACATCAATGCTCCCATGCTGTACCAACACCCACAAATCTGCACACACACACACGCACACACGCACAGGTCTCTCTTGAGCATTATTGTGATGGCTTGCTGTTTCACACTCATTCAGGTGTTGTAGCAGCAGCACTCACAGCAGCAGCACAGTCTGCTGACTGAAACAGACATGGGCACATTTCCAAGGTCATTATTCCCCTCCAAGCTGCTGTTTCCAAAACACAGATTCTTGCACACTTCCTGCTCTGATTAAAATTGTTTGCCATTATCTCTCTATCTTAATTTTCAGTGTATTAAGATTCTGGTCTGACACACAGTGCAGTTCATGGTTTGATACTATGATTATATTTGTGACAATGTTGGAATGAGAAAAAAGTGTTTCTGATTTTGGTTTCAAGTTTCACTATTGTTTTTCAAGGTAGTTTTTCCTGTAGGTTTTTTGTCCAAAATTCTCTTTCATGTAAACTAAAGCAGCTTTTTGCTTGCGGTTCATTTCCATTCATCTACAAAAATTCAACCAAAGAATAAGAAACTTCTCGATGAAAAAATACTCATATAAAGATAAAGAGCCAGTGTCTGATTTGCAGTCTCCAAACCCGGGGCGGAGGTTTGCATATCAACAGTAGGGACATGTCCCTACCAATATTTGAGCGAACTCTCTCACATTATCTTTGGAGTGAAGCCATGTTAGATAATCCTGTTGTGCCTCCCAGAGGCTTTGTGACTATTGCTTAGCTCAGTGATTCCCAACCAGGGGTACTTGAACCAAAGGGGGTACTTCTGCCATCGGGTATATGGAGAGATTGTAGAGTAGCTCAACTAATTTAGCAAAATTTAATTAATGATTTGATTGAAAAATACATCCACATATTGAGTCAGCTATAACAATTGAATTAGGTGTCACTGCAGTTAAGATGGCTTGAAAACTAGTTAGCAAGTGAGCAGAGGAGATAAACAGTAGTGGATAAATAGTTGGATCAGTCTTTGCCACTCAATGTGATTGTTGTATGAATCAAATTTAACCAAACACTGACAGTTCAACTATATATAATAGTTAAATGGAATCCTGTTTGAAATTGAAATAAACATATCTGGAACATAAACAGTGGTGCTGATGAAGTTGTACTTGAGTTCATCAGATTCGGCTGTGAGGGTGCGTCTGACATAAAAGGCTGGGAACCACTAGTTTTACATAGGTGCTTTTCTTATGTTCTTATGTGAGTGCTCTGAATCATAAATATATTCTTTGATTTTTAAAACAGCAGCCTTAGGGCATGTGTCTATATTGCCCTTTTCTCTCTCGCCGACCATACGCTTCCTCCCAGCACCCTGCCAGCACTTTTCTGCCCAAGTAAAATACTGTATGGACACACATGCTTGTAATAATAATAATTAATTGTCATAAAACATAAATCACAATCACAGGAAAGCATTTTTTATAAAGCAGGTTTTTGAAAGTTTCTCTCCAAACTGCAAAGGCTCCATCACCTTTGTGTTGTAATCTGGACCTTGGAACAACAAGGAACGACACATCTGAGGATTTCAGGGCATTAAGAGATCTGATAAATACCCTCTCAGGGCTTTGCAAGCAATCAATAATATCTTGAAATCAATTCTAAAAGCAACAGGTAGCCAGTGTTATGTTCTTATTTAGCCTGTCTTGCTCCCAACACCTAAATCTTCCACGATTTTAAAATCCTCACAGATTGATTTTATATTTCTGGGGAAGGACAAGGACATATTCTAAGACTATAAGCCTGTCGCCATTTTCAGGCAGCAGGAAAAGGACAAATCTTACACTCAAATTTAAAACCTAAAAGTAAATATTTTCAACCGAGACAGACACGTTGTTCCACAGTGACAGTACACACAGTATTTTATAATCTTTGGACAGAGCTGTGCTAGTCTTTATGCTAATGCCTACACTTTATATTTAGCATACAGATATAACTCTTGTGGATAAGCATATTTCCCAAAATGTTGAACTATTCCTTTATTATCGTGATCCATTTTCTGCTGCACAATGCTTATTAACACATTTTATATCTCAGTATATTACACCCCTGTTATTATCCTCCCTCCTCAATTTCCCTGCCCTTGTTTCATGCCTTTGACATTTTTCGGACTCCTGTGTTCGCAGGCGAAGCCAATCAGATTCCGCCGCTCGTTTTCTCTTTCATAGCTTTGAGCTGAGAGTCCTTTCAACCAATTAGCTCAGACAGCAACAGCCTCCAATGCGAGCAGGGAGGAGGGCATGTAAAGAAGATTTACAGCTTTGAGAGCCAAATCCACACTCACGTCTTATCTCATCCCCCGGGGCTTTGGCCACCATACAGCGTAGCCAAAGGCTTTATTGCCGGATAATGGCCGGTCCGAGCCGCTTTCATGGGGGAACAGTGGGATGATGCCTGCTGTGTCTGACTGTGAGAAACTGGGGCAGAAAGTTCAAAGTGGGCTCAACTCCGCGTCCCACAACATAGGCGGAGTGGGCTCGAGCTCCCCACAACCGCCCCACATTTTCCGTGCAAGAGTGACTCAGCGCACATATGCATGCACATTAAAGCTGTTTGTCAGCACTTCAGCAGCTTTTAAACGGGGTCATTACTCCACTACCAATATTACTCAAATTATAACTGATGAATTGCGCTCTAAACTGAAACCACATCTGTTACCTCTTCCCGCTTCTGCGCTCTCACCCTCTTTGTTTTCTGCTGTTTATCACTGAACATTGGTTTAGATTTCATTTCCGCTGTGTGCTCAGCAGTTGATCTCTCTGAGATTCTTATCCTGACACGTATAGCTGCTGCCTGGGAATAACTCATTTTTGTTTACAAGTAGATGGAGGGCGCTGCAAATTAACCTGCAACCGCAACTGCAAAAGATGAGAGAGATTTTACACAGACTACAGAAATGATATGCTACTTTTTGTGACACTATAAGAAAGTCTCATATTGCATCTAGTGAAACCCAGAAAGTGGATTTAAAAAGACATTTTTTTGTCCCCATTAATGAGTCAAACTGAATAAGATTGCATTTTTATTCATTATGAAAGGCTAAGGTCAAATAGAAGCAAACTGATGAAGTAAGTAGTGTTTTTAAACTTTCCAGGGTTTTAATTTTCTCTCTATTTATTTGTTTAGAATTCAGAGGAGTAATGCCTCAAACTCCTGTCATGACTTTGCAAAAGACATGTCAGACTGCACCTTGAATCACAACCTGCGTGCGGTCTGGTATGATTTGCATGACATGCAAAGGTCAACAGGCTGGAGGGAACGTCACCGTTATATTTGTCCACTGAAGATCTCTTGTTTTCACTGGTCAGCGCCATAGACCACACGGTAGATGTCAAACTAAGTGAGAGAAAATTCTGGCAAGCTACTTCTTTGTCTGTGTTCTTGGGAACAGAATTTGTTGTCTTCCACTATGACGCAATACGGGAGGTAAAACAACAAACTGTCTTCTCCATTTACAGGTTCAGTGGTTATTACAGTTCAGCCTCTTTTTTAATACAGCCACAGAATCACTTATACAATTAGCCATCCTCTATGATGATGATATGATTCATTTTTATAGAAATAGTAATAATCAACTTTATTCACAGTGCAACTTTCACACAAGAAATACAGATTAAAGTCCTTTACATTAAGAGAAAACAACTCAAAACAATTTAAAAGACTGTTTAAACAACAGTTGCAAATTTAGAATGCATCTAAAAATGTAGAAATTCATTTTTCAATTGACAGAACCTTTAAACAAGATCCTTAAAGAGACTGAAGCTTTTTCTTTGACCACCAGTAGAACAAGACTTGGCACTTCAAACAGAATGAGCTATGAAGAGTATTGGTGGGAGATAAGTCTCCTTCTTGTTTATAAATGCATAAGCTGTTAGTGAAGCAACTATAAGTAATTACACGCTGTGTGATGGCTACATCACAGCTTTCTTTCCTTTGATGGAGAACATCAGAGTGTGGGATCGATCAGCGTTTTCAACTGTGCTGCAGCGGTCTGTTATGGTGTGTTAATGGAAATATCATCTCAACCGTATGGGACCGCGTACAAACCTGTGAGGGACTCTCTTGCCTGTCAGTGCGATTTCAACTATAAGAAGATGTGAATTTGAACATTCTCTATGCTCATGTTTCTTTAATGTGGAAAGTATGAAGGCCACATTTCACTGGAAACTGCTTTCTGGTCAGCGCTGATGGCCTCTTAGGTCGCCAAGTTTTTGAGCAGTCGGCACAGAGTGTCTCACAACATCTACGCAGAGTTTCCTGCTCATTTATCCGAGTAAAGGTCATGTTGTGTTGTGCAGATGTAATGGCAACTGCGAACTTATGCAACTGCAAAAACAAAGTTGTTGGATGCGACAAAGGAAGCGCTTTGAGGAGGAGACGAATTGTTGGATGGCCAGACTTGCTTGTTTATGAATCGAGTGAAAACATCTGCGGAGTGTTTGAAATATAGTTACTTTTTATGTCTCATCACGACCCGGGTGAAACTGTGTGGAGGCCACGTGCTTCGTTACAGCTTTCACAGGATGTCAGAGCAAGATTAGATGGTGGAAGATATCATTCTCTTCCTGCCAGTATCAGTTGGCATTTAAGGTTGTTTAAGGTCGCATTAAAGATAATGTATGAGCAATACATTATCTGAGGAATAGGCTATTTAATTAAATTTGTTTTACTGGCCACTTGATTTATATGAAAATAATTGGCCAAAGAAATCTATGTCAAAGTAAAAGATTGTGAAAAGAAAGTTGAAGCAGATACCAAATAAGATCAAAAGAGTCCCTAAAAAGCCTCAGGTAAGTATCTGCATGGAGCTGATAAAGAGCTTGATTCACTTACATTTACACCCCTCCGCTCATGAATATTCATGAGGATGCATCCCTAATTGTGGATAATCCCTTGTGTTTGCTCATTCCGTTTATAGCTAAATATCACACATGGGATTGCTGATCTCTGACCCTCATGAAGCTATCATCTATCAGCCTCGCACTCCCTCACCCGAAATCTTTAATCAAATCTTTGATTAATGATGCAGCCTGAATTAACTCGGAAGTGGGGGTTTATTTCTCTCCGAGCAGCAGAAAGGCTCATTCAAAAGCCCGAGCCCTTATTTCACATTCCTCAGACGCGGCTGCTCACCTTTAATGAACACTCCAAGATGCGCCTCAACGCCAGTAAGACCCCCAGCTTTTCATTTGAGTGGTTTCAGCATTGAATCTCAAATGGTAACCTGCTGAGAAAAATGCTTTATTACATCTTTACTGCATTCATGCCTGACTCAAATGAGAAAAAGTTTTCATTTGTATTCAGTAGGTAAACACAGACCTATCCAGCGAGCTTTTCTGTTCCAAAGGGCTGGTGCAGAAGACTGAAGGTGCATTTCCATTCAACTGTTTCAATGCACATATTCAATTTGAGCCACAAAAAAATGAGTAGAAATTTAAGAGAAAGAAACACATTTTTTCACTTGACTGAGGTGGAAAAGATAGGATATTGAAAAAGAGAATATGCCATATAGGCTTATGGAAATATTTCTTGTGTATTCCTTGATGTTGCAGTCCCTGCCTCTGCTGCTCCTTCTGCAGACAAAGCTTTCATGTCACGCTGCCGCTCACTGTTACAGGTCTCCACTCCGACAGAAAGCTTAAAGAATAAAGAATAAAAAGAGCACGATATCGGGAGCCTTTGTTGTACATCACCCTTCTTTATCGCTGCCACCTGATAAAACATCATTTGGCATGTAAGGATCAGAAAATACAAATTCATTCCATAACATGCAAGCAGCAATGAAATGATATGATGTTTGTCTAATGCTCTCGAATATTTGGCCACTTGTGGCTGTAAACATTGACATATTATAACCTTGTGATATGGCGAAAGTATTAGCAGTTGTCCTTTTACAACAAGAGCAACATTAGCATTTATTTGCAAACATGTTTTGGGGCCATTTGATGAACCCAAGTCCAATATTCACTCTTCTTTCAGCTCTCTCTCTCCTGAGAGAAATATGTGGCTCTTTATCAGCTAAATGCTCCACTTTCTTCACTACCTAGTTGTGGAGACCGGATAATAGCGTGTCATCAGTTTTTAGAGCTTGCTCACTGAAAAATGAAGCCAATGACAACAGTGAGAGTGAACCAAAAACAAACAGCAAAGTCTCAGGCCAGAAAACCACAACAATGAACTACAAGATTGTAAAATGCTCCACAGAGCTGAGGAGAACTGCAGAGTCGGGTGATAATTCTCTGTGGCTTCGTCGCCGCCAGCAGCTTTTTCACTTAGACATAGTCATGTGATCTGTTGTTATTGATAAAAATATCAATTATAGCTGCTTTAAAAATAGTGGATGGGAACATGCACCGATTCACATTAATCACATGTGAAGCATCTTCATGGATACGTCAGTGTCTTTGTTGTCGCTCCCATTCAGCACATTGAAAACATCTTCTGTATATAATTGTCGTCAAGAAGGCTGTGACTCATGTCCTTTTTTCATAACTTCAGACTGTTATATCAGTGCCTGAGCTTGGGACTCTGCTCGAGCATATCAGCCTTTTCTTGGTCGGAACTGGCGATGACAAAAAGGGCTCCTGTAAAGCCCTCCAACATGGCCGCCGCTCGCACGCCTCTAGCAGACAGAGGCAGGTGCTATTATTGGAGGCAGGCGCTCGGAGAGACCTCCAGCTCGCACATGATTGTTTTTCAGCCCGGGAGGTTAGATGGAGGCATTATGGGCTGGATCCCTCTGGGAAGCGCCACACAGCTTTACGGCTGCTACCTCCTCCAGCAAACTCCAAAATTAAATTGATATTTTTTCAAACAAGCCTAGAAGCAAATCATTGGCTTTATAACCCAAAGTAAAACTGGCATTGTGGACCTGCTTCATCCACTGAACACCTGAACTATTTGATTGAAATTGTAACCTGTGGAGAAAATCACAAATCAGATTTTGAGATGAATTACCCACAGAGATGTTACCAGATACGAAGAGGATGGCGTCAGTGTTTTGGACGTGGTATAGGAAATCCTTTTAGACATACAGTACGTGTGCTCTCTTTGTTGATTCCAACAAATGGGAATATGATTACACCAGTAGCTGCATGAATGCATTCTGTGAGTCAGCTGAAGCTTATGGTATTAAAGGACTTTAACAGGGATAAATGTGTGACAGACAGACAGACTCTTTTTCCTAATGTACACATCAACTTGTAATTTCATGTATTCATTATAGAAAGCTGCATAAAAGCATTACAGTTTGCTGTTTTTCTGAAATGGATACTAAACGATTTAATGCATAAAATGGAAAGCAGTTATCCTGCAGCTTAGCATACATCTGCAAAAAATTTTTTTACAGCTTACGACTTCAGAATTTAAATAGTGCAGCTTGCCTCCTTTTGCATGTTTTTCCTCTTTCTGTAATGGGGAGTGAGAAGCTGCATCAGCTCGGTGCCAGTGAGGCTATTAACAGCACACGGGATCTCAAAGGTCGGGGTGCTGGTGCAGAGTTGACAAGGGGTCATCTATTTATTACAGTCCTTCACAAGCCAGTTTGTGAATGTTGAGTTTGAGTTGTGATGTGGGGTTAATGCTAATGTGTGAAGACGATATTAATACTTGAGGCGAGATTTTAACCCCCAGGATAAAATGGAGGATCAACATCAACAGAATATTAATGGGATTTCGATCATCGATTAAAGTCTCCCAATTTCATACATGATGTTCATTTTAATCATTATGGGTTGTATTAGTGTACTAACTCACATGTGCATTTACAAGGCAGAGGAAATCTAACAAAATCTGGCAATTCCCAGGTAAACAGGTTCATTGGTAACAGGCGATAGTATCATGATTGGGTATGAAAGGTTCATCCTGGAAAGACTCAGTTGCTCACGAGCAAGGATGGAGGGAGGTTCAACACTTTGTCAAACACATGATTGTAATAAGAAATAAATGATATTACAACATGGGCCAACTTTTTGGAATCATAGATTGACCCATACTGGGAAAGTCATTATACCCTGGCCTTAGTTGCATTTGTTAACAAAATGTTTTTATGTGTCCAGCAAGTCACTCAAATTTAATGATGCCATTACTGATTTCAGCTTCTCAAATTTGAGGATTCTCTGCCTTCTTTCTCTTTTTTTTAGTATGTCATTTTAGAATAATTGGACTGTTGGTCAGACAAAACAAGCAACTTGAAGATGCCATCTTGAGCTGTGGGAAATTGTGAAGGGCAACTTTCACATTTAAACACTAAACAATTCATCAGTTTATTTTTTTTTAAAAATGTACATTGAGTAAAATTAAAGTGTTTTAACCTTGATTTTCATTTTATTATTACCTTGACTCAATGAAGGGCTGACAACAGTTGGGTAAAACCTATTTCACTGGGTTATTATATCCATATACATGATGTGTATATGTTTGTATATATGACTGTGCCCTCCATCTTTCCTTGTCATCCTTCAGAGAAAGTCACCTTTGCTGTCACTGGCGCTGCCTCTCCAGACATGTGTGCTGTTTTGTACACCTGGGACACCAGCCGATGTGCTGCTCAACAATGTGCAAACATGAAAAGGCACATCAGGGTAATTGGTACTCTCCCAGCACGCGTTGCTCGGCATAATCAGCATCTCAGTGCTTCACGGGATCAGCTATTCAGGTCCAAAGAGGTATGAGGAGAGAGGGAGGTGAGGGAGGGAGGCAATCAGGCCGCTGCCTCCACTGTCAACAGCGGTGAACAAGCCAAGAACGCTCTGGGAACTTGTTCCAGCTGGCTAGATATTAGACGCTGTCTGAAAAGTCCCCTCACACCATCACACCATCGCACACAAGGGTCACGAAGCCCAGACCACCATGCCACTCTGAGCCCACTGCGCTCCCTCGAAACTATTCCACCTCTCTGCTCCCAATATCTGTGCACGCCTGAATTTCCAGCTCCTTACGGTTCCTGCAGGTGGGAAAACAATTTTGGGGCTGAGTTTCGATGTTTACTAGTTGTGGATTTTGCAGTTGGTTAAAGGTTGCTGCTGTGTGTATGAGGCAGGTGTTTTGCAGCCCAGGGTCTAGTCTGTGGTTGTGACGCCATGCTTAGACTGGGAGAAATGTTCTATTTAGTCGTGGATCAGTAGACTGGAATGGATTGTCAAAAAAAACTGTTGGAACATAGATGATAGATTACATTTTTCTGCTCACTCGTGGAAAATCTAGCTGTGACATGCATCCATAATATCAACAAAGAGATGGTATAATCCAAACAGGCTCTATGGAATTCAGCCTAAATATAGTGTTGATGTGCTCCTATGTTTACAATTGTGGTAATTTCTGTTATTGGCTCATACCACCAGTTTATATGCTGAAGCTACATCATTATCTCAGTTTTCAGCAATCTCCTGATTCCTTCCATGCCTTTCCTGTCTTATTTGGGTTTTATTGCTCGCTCGCTCGCAAATTTCAACATCTTTTGGTCTTTGTTTGCACAATATTTCACGCAGTGCTTCATTAGATGGATCACTTCACAACAGGCTATAAACATGTACTTAGCATCACTCATGATAGTGATGGAAACAGTGTCGAATGTAGCGTTTCGGTCTGATGCCAGGTCTCAAAGCAGTCGTAAATGTGAGAGTTAAAAATTCAACAGTGACGTATATTGTGGAGGGCGCAGCTCATGCGTCTTTCATGATATTATAATCCCCTTTGAGCCTTTGATTGTGCATGCTGTTCAAAGTCTCATCAGGAAGTAGAAAGATGGTTGACATCCATCGGAGCTGTGTGTCTGTGTGTGTGTGTGTGTGCAGGCTAGAGACTGGAGTTTTGATGTTCCTCTGCTTGTGTCTCTGAACCTCTTGCATCAAGCTGACTCGGGGTTAAACCTTTGATGTTGAGGACTGTCAGTCATTGTTTCCTGTAGGTATTGAGTTGGCCTGGAACCAGATTTTTTTTTAAAGTTACAGGCTTCCCTCTGGACAAGGTTGGAGAGCTGAACCTGTTAGATAAGAGGACTGGGGCAAAGGCTGCATTAAAAGTCCACAGCGTTTTGGCTGCAGTTGAGCTCATAGCCATGGGCTAAAAAGCTCCTATATCCACTAGCAAAGCAGGAAAAATCCTATTTGACAACCTTTAGGGACTAAATGATTCAATGAGGTTTTAGAAACTTTTCAATTTACTTTTTGGACTTCTTCATTGCTGCCACAGACATACAGGTAAACAATCAAGTCCATGTTCGAGTGCCAGGATTCAGTCGTAGTACAATGAGAGCTGTGTCTGTGCAGTTTTGATATTCCCAAGCCTGGTGGACCCCACTGGGGCAGCATTATGAAGTGTCTCCCTCCTAACTATTTTAAGCGTTTTCCAACAGCCCGTAAACACGTCTAAATATAGGCTTGTCTGTTACTATGGACTTGGCAGGAGCTCCAAACAGTCAGAGCACTGTGCAACAAGGCCGCAGGAATTTCTGATGTTGTAATATGAAAACCAGGGGCCCCTCATGGATGTAAACTCTGGGTAGGCCTGTCACCAAGGTGCAGGCGGGCCGAATGGAAAAGCAAACTTCTCATAGATTTCACAGGGCTGGAGGAAAATTGCAGATAGAATCGTGGCACCTTCACAGAGCTCGACGGGTAAGAGAGTACCCATAGGCTACAGTTACACACTCATATTTCATCATGCCATCGTGGTTCCTGCCATCTGATGATGTTTTTGATGCCAGGGGACATTAAATCACACATCTGGTTGCACACTAAAATCGAACTTTGCTTATTTTGGATGAGCATTGTGGCTGACATTCCATATCATCATCCAGCCATAATGCAAAATGCAGAGAGAGAGTTATTTCAATTAGCGAAATGTTTTTAAATTAGCGGCGGAAATGACGTGATCTAAAATTATATTTCTTTTCAAATTTTCCGTCCTGTGTGTCAGGAATGTGTCAACATAGTTGTTCTGCCATTTTGGCCTAGACTCACAAAAAACAGTTTTCAAGAGACCGTACCAATTAAATAAAGGTCAGATTTTAAAACCTCTGAAAGATTTCTCTATTACATTAAATATTCATGACAAAATAAGCAAATGTCAGAGTTAAACTTTGGAAAAAAACATCCTTTCATCCTTTGGAAAACCTTCCTTTTTAGGTGTTATTAATTAAAATGTAGCCACACCCACTTGAAACCAGCCTGAAAAGCACAGACAAAAACACAAATATAGAAAACTCTTACGTGAAATAACCAAAACTGCTTTAACCTTGTAGTGATTTCATGCAGGATCCCATCACTCACAGTAAGAAGCTGATTTTTTCAGGGCCTTTAAAGAAAATGTAATAACAGGAAGCTAAACTTAAACAATGGAGACACAAAATCGCTCAGTTCCCATATTTACAGTTAAGTTTTCCAAACTAATGTGTAACTTTAGCCGTGAGTCTGCTTGAATCGCAGAATACCTGCAGAGCAAAAACGAACTGCTCCTAAAGTGTCCCATTGTGCATTATCACCTCCTGCCTGCTAGAGCTTCTCTGTGTACAGTAAAAAGTCCAAGGAGAGGCTTCACAATGCAAAATCTTCCTGCTCTGCTTATGTTTTATTCATGATCTGGATTTGCAGGGCCTGATTGCGTGTCCTGGACCTCCTCCCCCCCACCACCACCACCTCCCCACATTGTTTGTTGTTCTCAGTCGAACAGAATAATGCATTACAATGTTTGCCATCAAACGTGTACTGTGCTGCTGACAGCAGTGCAGATGCTCATTAGGAAAGGCGTTCAACCCTGGTGGGCTATTTACAGTGAAAGCTAGTGTGGCACCTTAACGACCTAAAGTCAATAAGGAGGTTTGAGCCAGATGCTTTTGTGGTGTGTCTGTGTGTGTGTGTGTGTGTGTGTGTGTGTGTGTGTGTGTGTGTGTGTGTGTGTGTGTGTGTGTGTGTTGCTTTCAAGTTGTGGAAATTAACCAGAGTTCGTCTTTTCCTCTCTGTGTCACTCCTGCCGCTCTAAAGGTGAGAGCGCATTTAAATTTTCCGTTTCATTTGTGAGTTTCGGCGACTTGATAATTCACAGATTGCCTCGCGATGGCTCCCCTCTTCACAGAGTCCCTCCTTCATTATTGACACAGGAAGGCTGTTTGCCTACCACCTCACCACCCATGATGACTCATACGGAGCCGAACTCTCTTCTATTCATCACTTCACACCAACCATCCTCCCCAGCTCCACTTTTCATTTCTCCTGACCTACTTTACACATAACAGTGCAGTCCATGAGAATTTGGACGGTAACACGCTTTCCATTGTTTTGAGTCTGTAGTCCAACATATTGGATTTGAAATACAACAATGACCTGAGCTGTCCAGATTTCCAGGTCTGTTGCATTTTTAAATTACATATTCTTGCAGTGCCTTTTATTATTATTATTAGAGCTTGAGTTTTGAGGCAGATATCAATACTGAAACATGACCTGAACATGGCTCTCTATAAGGTACCACTTTATCTGAACCACCTTCAGCTCCTTCTGTGAAGCATCTATAGCAGATGAATGATATATAAACAGACAGTGGATACAATATAACACAGATGTAGCTTTGTACTGTAATATGTCTTCATCAGAGAAGTGCTGTACATTAATAAACTCTGAAAATGTTGTTTATATGATATTCCTTTAATTTGGTGATTAAAGAACCATGACATAGATGGCATCTCAAACATATTTTTTCTGTACAGCAGTTTCTTGACACTAATACTAGTACAGCTTTTAGACTTATACTTTGTCTTCCTCTGTTTCTTCTTTGCCTTCTTCTTCATCTTTGTCCATTTTATTCTTATGCTTCTACATTTTTGTCCTCTTCTTTGTATTTTATTTTAAGTGAGCAGTGTTGCAAGCGTAGCTCTCTTAAAACATAGTTAACCAGTTCTCCAATTTTTGTTCAGAGTTACTAGACTGTTCACCCAGTATGGATGTAAACACCTTCAATATACTGCTGAAAGTCAACACATTTTCCTTCATTTTCAGTGTTTCATTTAAAATCCATTGTGCCAAAGAACAAAAAATGTCTGGATGTCCAAACACTCACCGACTGCATTTTAAGTACCACTGACAGCTAATTATTTGACTATGACTGAAGCCTAGTAATTGTTCTCCACTGTGATTTTGAGGGTTTATATAAAAGCGAGTACCCGAGGTTTCCATCACACAGATTTTCACACACATGAGTCACAGACACACACACACACACACACACACACACATCCTGACTTTGCCAGCGGCTGCAGGTGAGACTGACTGAGGCGAGTCATCGCCCTTGTCTCATCTCATCACTTGGCCAGACACTGTCTCTTTGACAGCCTCATCAACCAGACAGTGAAGACAGAGAGACAGTCTGGGAAGAGGTGAGATCTTCATCAAACTGCTGAGGGGGAGAAGCCACGCAGAAACAGGATGAAATAACACCGCCGGGGATGATGGGAAAATGTACATCTTGCAGATCATTAAACACCACAGGAGGTGCAATTACATAAATTTGACATAATATATGAAAGTACATACTAATGTGTTGATTGGATCCCTGCTGTGTTAACCCACAAAGAGCTTCAGTTTTGAACACAAAAAAGGCTGTTGGAGGTCAGCTGCTCGGTGCACACAGACAGGGCTCACTTCACAGCTGATGATGATTGCCTTCATAAATAATGTCAGTGTTTGGGCTTGAACTAAATGCAATATTCATGTCCTGAGGCGTCTGGAAGGCAACGCAGATTCCTTTAGCATGGCAGAGCAAAAAGGGAAAAAAAGAAGAAAAAAAGTACACACTCTCTTTGAGCAAATGTCTTGTGTGACACAGCTGTGTCGGTCAATGGTTGACATAAATGAACGGCTGAGAAATAAAAGAATTTAGCGGCAGTTGACACTCACAGTAAACCCTTTGTCTTTGTCCTCAACCCCTCATTCACACTCTTGTTTCCCTCTTTAGTCATTCTCATCAAAACAAACTATTTGCCTGCAGCTCTATTCAAATGATGCTTAGCGATGACAAAGCAGATTCACAAAGACAACTCCATTGGCCCGTTCAGATGTGCTCTGTCTCTGAGGGAGCTGGCCGTTTTGTCTCTGTGTTCCCACTATTGTTTTTCATTTTAAACAAACGAGCCACTCAGGCTAAATACAGCAGCGTAAAATCAATATGCTGCATATTGCAACAGCATTTCATTTCACTAACTCAATTAAATGTACCGTGTTTTTTAGATCACAAGAGAGAGATGCACAAGTCATTGATCTCGCTGCCTTCATTACTCTCTCTCTCTCTCACATACTACTGTACAAACACACACTCATATACCTTTCTCAAATCCATTCCCATCTCTCCTCCCGTGGTACCCTTTTTTGAGAGCTATTCACATTTTATAGTGTGCCGAATATGAGACTCAAGGGCTATTCCTAAAAGTTTCTTGAAGTAAAGCGAAGCCGCCGCTGCCGCCGCCGCCGCGCTCTCCTCAGCGGTCGTCCCGGCTTTGTTCAATAAAAAATACCCTCTCCACTTTAATGGCTGCCATATTCCACAGCTGGCTGCTTCTACATTTATGTGAAGTATTTTATGTATCCCTTTTTTCATTAGCACATCAAGTGCATCTGAAAGCACAAGCTTCGCTACCTCGTTTTATATACTGTACATGCTATTTCAGTTTTCTCTCCGGTTAGCAGGACTCTTCAGAGAATTGTGGCTGCGTGTGAAGTAAATAAATCCACAGCCTGACTACTGTCAACATCTACGAGACTAAAGAATTCTGTGGTTCAGGGCTGCTTTTAAGGTTTTTCGGGGGGAAAGTTGGATCTCAAGTCAACTCTAATTAAAGATAAGTTTAAATCAAGTGTCACATTATTTGAGGTAAGTTGAATCTCAAGTTATTTGAGATAATTCTAAGCTGAATTCCAGGTTATTTGAGGCAGCTATGTCTCAAGTTCTTTGGCACAAATCCAAGTCCTTTTAGTCCAAGTCAGGTCTTAGACAAGGCCAAGCCAGATCTCACTATTTTAGACTGGTCAAAGTGAAGTTGTAAATCAATGGAGACGACTCAAAGTCAAATTTCAGGTTAAGTCAGATCTAGAGACAAGACCATGTTAAATCTCATCAGTGTACAGAGAACAAAGTTGTAAATGGTCAATTTGTAAAGTCCAAGTCTGGTCTGCATCTCCAGATGTGTCTCCAGATGTGCCAAAGCCAAATCCAGTTTTTGGAGTCCAGCCGTTTAGGTCAAGTCCACAGATCTCCATCAACAAACTGCGAGTCAAGACCCTGTCAGTTCTCAAGTTCTGATTTTTGACAAGTGTGACTTGGCTCTGCTGAGGTAAAACATATTAGCAGAGAATTTCCTTGGCCAGTTTTACATTTACAGTCAGACAGTCAACTCCTAAAGCTCAGCGTCTCACTCTTCAACGTAAGAAAAAAAAATATTGGCAATTACTGTGGGATGATCGGGTGTTTGCAGATGTCCTCAGTGGATTACTGCAGGACGTCTGGTGAGAAATCATCTTTGTGAAAAGGTGAAATTTAAAAAGGGCAAAGAGTCTGAAGGGGGGAGGGCAGAGAGAGCGACAGAGGAAAAATGGGTGAGGCAGTGGAAGATTAAAGGAAAAGAGAGGCTATAACAAAAGTGAGGCATAATTGTAACAAGCTTTGGCGGTCTTATGGAGCCAGCAGTGGCATGGCTCCTGCTCTCAGCACACAGTAGTGGCATTGTCCATCTTTCACCCACTAACAAAGAGCCGGGGTCCTCCACGGTCCACCTCCCTCACCAGGGATGGATGTTGCACTAATGCTGCCCACACAAGCTCGGCAGCTTTCTTTTCTCCCTCCCTCCAAGGACTTTGACAAGTTCTTTGTACTCTCGGAAATTGTACTTACTCTATTCCCGTGTGCTTTTGGGTTAAAAAAGAAGAGATAAGCATCAGGCCAGCAAAAACACAAAAAAATGCCAACGTTTATTCTGACTAGTACAACTCTCAATATTTAAAGGTCAGATGTCAAAGATGTTCTTCGCCCTTTCTAAGTGTGCGATTTCTTGAAATAAGAGTGAATGACAACACTTTGCCTTGTCGTCCCATTTCTGCAGCTCATCATGGCAGACAATTATGTTCTCCCAGCCGCTGACCCCATCCTTTCGCTTTCACTCAGCCTCTCTCTCTCGCTAACACAACAACACCAAAACATCATGTAGAGATGATGTGGAAAGCCACTGTAAATGCAGCCAATTTATGTTCTGTCGCCAGAAATCCTGGCTTAGCACGGCGAAAACACATTTTAGAAAGCCGTGCCTCCATGATGGTGTGTCTCCGTCCTCTATCCCTGCCTTTACTACTCTTGTCTCTGTGTTAAATCGATATAAAAGAGGAGGAAAAACAGGATTGGTGGAGAGTCTTTGTCTGAAGAAATGTCGCTTAAATTCCAGAGATTACATTTTACCGGCGAAATGTCAAGGTGGATAACATTACCTGTTATCTATCTGGGGTTCAAGCCCAGACTTGGCAACCAATGAATCCACTATTAATGGATGGACAAGAAGAGAGGCGGAAAAAAAAGGTTTTCCACTGTAGGGCCATTTTGCTCCAGAGGTTTTTTTTCTCCAGCTCTTGGAACGTGTTCAGATTCAGGATACCAACTTGAAAGTGAGCTTTGTGAGACACAATAGTAAGTTTGTTCTGTTGACTTTTGCTGTACATTTGCCATGAAATTCAAATACAAATACTTTGTAGCACCGTGTTGCGAAATGGCCGGTGTAGATTCTTAATAATCTGTTTGGTTGTGTTTTTGTTGTAAAACTGCTGTAGAATTCTAAATATAGTGATTAACTTTTTTGTTGCGTGAGTGGATGTTTATGAGGACAGGTGTTCACAGCTGATAAAGAAAAATAGGCCTTTGCAAAAACAGATTTATTGGGAATTAGTCCCTAAATCTAATTAGCATTGTTTTAGCATGGCTTTGGAAAAGAAAAACAGAACTTTGATCCATGAAGGTGTGTATCGAAATATCATTTTTCCCATTGTCATTTTTTCCGCGTTTTTTTTTGGTGCATCCTGTTCAGCATGAACACGCTGAACAACATGTAACAGTAGAAAACATCATGGAGGCCAATGACAATGCTATATCTTTTACTTTAGTTTCTCTTTCAAACCCAAGGCCATCTGAATGATATTGCTGTTGCAAGTTGTTCCCATACTGTAAATAACAGTAGGTAATATTTAACATGCGTCAGAGCATTGTCCTGGAAAAAGGTAAAAAGCTGCTGATCATATCTGGAGATAAATACTCGTGACTACTGCAGTCATTTGACTTGGGCATGGATACTGAATGTACTCTTTCCCACTGAAGACAAGAGCCAGACATTAGTGGGTGTGGATTTTTTGTTTCGTGTAAAAGGGGTATGAGTAATGTAACGTGTAACATCCTTCCCCAGTGATCGATGTTGTATTTTAGCTGTTAATCTAACAAAAAAAAACTTTTAAAAGGGCAAGCACGTTGCTCCTAAAATTATGATATGATGGATATTTTCTTGCAGCAGAGTTCTATGCAAATTCAGCCACAATCCGTTTGGTACAAGAAGATTATTGTAGAAGGTGCTGTGTGGTCATTGGTCTTCTTTTGGTTTTACTATCTTTTCTGTGTCAGCCGCTGACTTCTCCCGAAAATTACTGTTTTCAGGCTGAAATGTTAATGTGCACGTTTTTTCCGCTGTCAACAGAACTGCTTCAATAAAAAAAAAACGTTCAAGTAAAAGTCACGGCCTGTAATATAGCGTATAGAGAATGACATTTAAAAACACAAATCTGAAAACAGAGATTATTATAATTATGTTGCCTCATTTTTACCACTTTGACTTTATCATTAGCTACTGCTGAATCCTCTAAACAAAGCATTAGTGGACAGGCAAAATTATAGCTATTTAGTACAGTGGAAGGTTGAGTTTTGTAAGCCGTAATTCGCGACAAGTTATGGAAATAACAGATGAGGAGGAGGCAAAGAACGCTTCACAGCAAGACTGTTATTATCTGCATCAGGACACGTGGAAGGGGGTAATCATGCTTATGTCGAAGGTAAAAGGCTGCTTGTGTTTAAATTGTCATTCATATTTCAAAGTTTGTTTGTAGGCAGCCTCACCTGGATCTAATTTTTAGAAATAGTTCAATGGCAGCATGAAGCAGAAGCTGTCACTGAGGCTGGCTGCAGCTTGATAAACCTTCTAAACTGACTTAGGATGGTGTCGGGATCTTTGTTTGATCTCTTATACAATTATAATGGACACCCACCAGCCAGTTGCAAACAAATATTTTCCATGGCCGTAGTACAATCTGCATTGGAGGAAGAGCGCTACCCGTCTGGTTCTAAAACGTCGACTAGTGTCAAGCCGTTGCCCACAGGGTGAGAGAGCCTATCTGAACCTGAGCTGTCTCTGTGATTGGCTGTTCTCTGTTGGAAACCAGGTGTCAAGATAAACTAATGATTCCTTACCAAAAAGGAAAAAAAGGTACAAACAGAGCGGAGATGGGTGGGTGATACAAAGCCGTGTCAGCAGTTGGCAGTCGTCACTATCACTAATTGCAGCATCTGTCGTGGTGGAGGGGGGAGAAAGCTGTTCCAGGTACAGCAATCCAAATGCCAAACCTGATTTTATCACAGCCTGTCAGATACAAGCAAGGCTTCACACCGCAAGCCCACCTGCTTTTCCAGACCCGCTGTCAGGGACTAGATTTAGAATCCTACCACACATTTCCATTCAGAATCTCTGTCCATCTTCTGTAGTCAACCTGTGGGCCAATTTTGTGTTCGGCTTCCCGCAAATCAGATCACATTTGCATCTGCAAACAAGCTGTCTGAGCCAGTATTCCCCAGCTTAGACTGACGCGTGCTTTGACCATCACTTATCTCAAAAACAGTAAAAGCTACAAAGCCAATCTAAGTTCGCTGGAGAGGGCGCGTACATTTCATTCCACCCTCTGTCACATAAAATTCTCCATCTGACACCATGCAATGAGAGGGAAGGAGAGAGAGAGAAAGCTCCAGCTTCTGTCACAAAGCCACACCAGGGGCATACTAATATCAGCTCAGTCCAGCTGCTCTCCACGCTCGGATGGATAAGCTTGATTATGAAACATTACAGAGCCTCCCTGTCTGCCGAGACAAACCGCTGAACTGTGTCAGAGAGGTGACTGACCACAATGCAGGGAGATGACTGGCCAATATGCAACAGTGTGGGGTTCTGCCTCGAAGGTGTCTGATTGCTTATTACTCTGCCAGGCTCTGGAAGTTGGCTTAATGGTGCCTTTAGAGTGAAATTTTGCTTTTGCTGATTTGGGCGAATTCGACCGCCGGATTGCCCCCCCCCCCCCAAACTGTTCACCACAAACAGCCAATGAAGCGACTGTGCAGACATAAGCTGGAGCTGGTGCGTGTAGAGCCAGTGTATGCGTGTTAGTGTGACAGCTCAGAGGCCGATTGATCTGAGAATTTACTTAGAACTCCGGCTCTTTTTCTTATTTCCCTGCAGACCTCTCTCCCTTTACCTCGTCTCTTGTCTCATGTCAAACAGCCTCAGGAAAACAACTTGCTTTTCTAGTGTAATTGAAACATTTTCAACATGCACAGATGCCTCAGTTCAACCTGTCCTGAGCATCTGTTGGCTTTTTGATTTGGGTTTGCAATCATTTGAGCCATCTTTCCAATTCAGACTGAACAAACATGAACACCCAAGTCCTCATACCTCATATTGTACACAGAATGAGTAATTTGTCAGTGACCTCCAAAATAAATTACATGACACTTCTCAGGTTTAGGTCTGTTCATGCTCAGGCAATTTAAACAAGTTGGGTAAGCTAAATATCTATATCTTGATTACATAAACCAGAATTGGGGGTTAGCAGAACCATCAAGCTAAAAGAGGCTAAAAAGCTCTGTTAGTGGAACTGCAGGCTCCTTTTGACATTACATGTGGACAATCAATCAATTCTTAATATAGAAACTATTGATTCCCGGAGCTTTAACTGCTGTCATTCTTCTGGGGAGCTCAGTCTCCTGCCACCGTCACCACTGGCTATGTCTGCCTCAGGAATATTAGCGAAAACAAGCCGGCACAGATCTGTCATTGTGCTGTCAAGGTTTTATATTTTCGGAGTGACATTTTCATTGAGACTTACATAAGGCCAACGCACATGGAAAGAACCAATCTGAGCGAATACCTTGGCGTGACATCACCCCTTAAATAACTACGACTGTATGTTTTCCTTTGGTCAGCAGGTCAAAGTGTTGCCAGGCAAACCTTTCACAACTCTCATTATGAGCGCCAGGCAGCCCAATCATAAATACACAGAATTTATGGATTTCACGAGGTGGTGCGCGAAAATGTCAAGGGTGTGCTTGTTTGGTGCTTCAGCGGTAAGCAAACAGGCATTGTGAGGAGCCTGCTGAAAGGCAGGGTTATTGCAGTGTCAACACTTTTAGGAAGATGGATGTATACTTTGAAAATAGAGCGAAGTAGACCTAATCACCCCATTAAATTGCATTTAACAAAAAGGTCAGTGATTTCAAGCTAGACATGTTCTAACCAGTTCCAGGAGAGAGAGAAAGCCTTGTGGTTAATGTATAGCACCCCAGAATGCTCTGATTTCTGCATTTTCAGGTCAAAAAAGCATCTAATGAACTAACTTAAAACTGGGATATCTTTGGTTTTGAAAGTTTTGTTTAACATCTAGGTCGCATGTAAAAGTCTTTGCAGTCAGATTTAGCCCAGTTTTGCTCCCAGTTGTCTGTCGTCTAAATAAATGCTTGCTGGGACACGCTGCACATTTCACCTCAGAGGGTAATTTCTAATGAAAACAGCAGGATTTTTTATGAACCCAGAAGAGTCAACATGCTGCATAGTGGGTAATCCGTCCCCCAGGCTGCTGCAAAGACAAGCGGATATTGTGTTGTCGTGCTGTAGCACCACCGGGTCTTGCGCTGAGGCTGTCAGAGCCGGCGTGCCGATCGCCCCCGGGCATGGAGCTGTGGTACGAAGGAGCACGAGGCGGAGGGGACTGCTTTAAATGTTCCCAGTGGAAGGAGGCTAGTGTGCTGCTAACATACCGTGAGGTCTGAATGTGCAGCATCAGCAGGATCGTGGAGGACACTTAAGGATCAAAGCTCAGCAGAACGTCTTTGAATTCTTGGACGTGCATGAGCCAGAATTGCAAGTTAAAAGTCAGAGGAAGCTGTAATGACAGAATTTGGCGAGTGACTGTGTGATTGTATTCATCAGCGTCTCCCCGTGAGGGATTTGATTTGAATACAGGAGAGGAACAGAGGGTAAAACTGTAATGTAAATGTGCTCCAGTCTAACAATAACTGGCAACTTCCTTTAGTCTTCAAATGGAGTCCCACACATTCACTCACATGTGTAAGGAATGTCACACACTTTGTCATGTTTTGACAAACTAAGGAGGAGACTCGGCTGTCATTTCCATGTCAGCCGCTCTTGTAATCATTTTCGTGCGCGTGTGTTCCTTCCTACCCACCATGTGTCAAGAGGGATTGCTTTTGAGAAAATGGCATATAGCATTTAATTAAAGTATCACTCTCTGGTTGTGCGTCTGTCTCCTGCAGGATGTCAATGCTCATTTTACATCCTGCTCAGCGAGGAATCACTGACAGATATGCTCTTCTGGTACTAAGATTACAACAGAATTACACCTAATTTGAAGGGTAAATAATTCCATTTTACATTATGATCACAACTCATACTCTACAGTAAAGACAGAATACATAGAAAAGCATACACACTCAGTTGTAGGTTGCTTAGGTACACCTTGCTTTGCAGTCTAATAAATTCCACCTTCACGCTTCAGTTTTGCTTGAATTTCTTTCAGAGAGGCGTTGATTGAACTCGGTCACTTCACAGGCTGTAATTTGTGGTGCTGTTGAATTGTGTTACACTGCGAGGTGTTTCTAATATTTAGTCTGCCCGAAACAGGGTGTGCTACCCTTGTGAAACCTGTAAATTGCGATCTGTGTTTGTGCGTTTCTCATATTTGCCTCCTCTAAAATATTGTAAAGCCTTTTGCAATGTGATGCAGTTGAGCAGAAGTCGCAAAGGTGCTTCACAACTCGCCGTACTTAACATCAAAACACAAACAGCTTGTCTCGACAAAAACTGAGCTTTTTAAGTGAAGCGCTGTTTATTGCACTTATGGGCACTCAGACAAGACCCCAAATGGCTCAAATATATTGAAAGGCCTGCGGTTGTGGAAATAATTGAGCAAACAGCCTCAGTTTATGGACTGTCTCTGTCCAAAACACCAGACAGTCCACAGTCATTAATTCCTCTACAGTAGATGACTGAGTTTCAAATAGAGCTGGAAGATTTTGGAAAAAGACTTTTTCCCCCTGTGATATATGTTACACTATGAAAAAATACAGAAATTTTCACCACAATAACTTGAATAGCTCTATTTGGAAAGAATTGATCTCTCCACTTTTTTATAGAGGGTTTGACACTTTTAAATGAAAAGTCATGTCATATAAAATAACTCTGTCAAACCCCCATACGAAACAATAAAGCAAAAAGCAAGTAGCAATGAAATATATGTCACCAAAAACCAGCGCTGCAAAAACAAATAGACCACAATTCAATTAAGTTTTCAATAAGTGTATTAAATCAAGCAAGCAAAGCAATACTCTTGTTACAGTCTCAGAGTTCAATCCACTCAGTAAAGAGTTTGTTTTGGTTTCTACACAACCCCCAAAACAGTTCGATCAGTCAGTCAGTCCACAGGCAGTACTCAGTCAGGTTTGCAGGTCACAGCTCTGCCAAGATCGGCAACTCTCGGAGAGACTCCCACTGGGAAATGACGTCAGACATCCACTGAATTATTCCTCCTCCTGACACAGACTCCAGAGACAATCTTGTGTTTTACCACCAGTTGGCTACAGTGACGCAGACTTTACAACACAATCTGATGTTGAGGGTAAAGCTGGCACATCTCTCCTGCCCTGACCACAACCACTGGTGGCTGTGACACACTCATAGTTTGTTATGCATGCATGTCACTCACTAGAAACAAATTTTAAAACGGAGCAAATTATGTTATAACAGACAGCCCTCTCATGTAGATTAGTCATGGAAAATGACAAAGGTACAAGTTTTCCTTCAGTATCAAGCAGCTAAAAAGTTGTAGCGTGACATGTTTGAGGTAATTTGCCTCACTTGACATCGCCAATCCTGCACACATCACGATGCTGAAAAGATGCTGAAAAGATACATCCTGCAGCCCTAGTTCAGAAAATGAAATTTGACATCCCTCATTAGTAATTAATTAGCTCACACAGCGAACAAGAACAACGTTGCTGATTCATGTCACCGCAGCCTCATCATGGGAGGAGAGGCCTTTCGCCCTTGAGCCAAGGGCAGCTTTTTATTTTACACACTGTTGCACCATGCTGGCATTAAACACACTGGCTTTAATGTCCCTTTGATGGCTTCCATCGTGAAAGACATTGACAGAAGCTGCTGAGGTTAAAAAGTGACATTTCATGTTTGCCGAGCTCCGTCGTTCACGGAGAGGCAGCACTGCATCAGACGGAGAGTGCCACAGTGATGCTTAGTGTCATGATTTATCCTTTATGACACTGAGAGCTTCTGTGGCAGCTTGCCCAACCCAAGCTTGTAGTCTCCTTGTCACTGCAAGTCTCTGCGTGATACTTCAGGTTGCCAGTCTTCCTGGGAAGAGTCCTCCTGCTTCTCCTTCCTTCTACACAAACACATTTTTCTTTTGATTCTCCTCCTTGAATCTGAGCAGGACGAACCTCATTCCCATCCCATTGTTGAAGGAGCAAGCGCCATAATATACAGTGTAATTTATCCTTCTCATCCGCCCACCTCCCCTGTCTTCTTCTCCTTCCCCCAGGTGTCATACAGGTTCTCCTTTGTTGAGTAAACTGCGTGTGAATCCTCTCCCAGGATGCACACAATGACAGCTCCATGTTTTTAGCTGGGACTTGAATTCCTGTGGGCACCATTATGGTCCCATTTCCCTTGGTCATTTTTTTTTCTCCAGCAATGGAAGCTGAGCCTGACATCCCCCCCCCCCCTTGCCCTCCTCCTCCTCCTTCCTGCTGCCTCCTCCTCTTCCCCAGCCTCAGCCATGAACTCTGTAAACACTGAGGCTTTGTCTGCAGCTGTTGTGGTCAGTCTGTAGCGTAAAGCCAAGCCCTCATGGGGCATCAGTTTGTGTACGGCTTCGACCGAGTTAGTGGACTGCCACTTTGGTTGACCTGAAGAGACAAGAGGGCGGCAAACAGGCGAAGCCACGGTGACTGGTGCTGTCTGCGGCTTATGTATCCTCCAAATACCCAAAGGCGGATTTTATGGCCACAAGTGGTGGTGTGTCCTCATTTTACTGGGAGCCTTGTACCTCCTACTGGAATGCTAGCAGCACTCTGACTGACTGAAATCATTGGAAATTTAATATAAAGCCACATGAGGGGTGGGTGGCAACACATGGGGTCGATTTGAGCAAAGATTAAGATGAAACATAGTTTTCTTTAAATAAGTTTTAGATAATTACATCCTATTTAAAGTTTCAATGGACTTTTTTTCTCTTCCTTTTCAGTCACTTTAGGGCAGAAGAAGAACTAACAGAGATATAACTATTTCCTCAGCACTTAAATTTTAATAAAAGAAAAACTGGAAACAAGAGAAATTCTGCTTTATTTATCATGAAAATGCAGACATCTCAAAGTCAAACCACCTAAGCTGCTAAACTGAAAGAGATCAGAGTTTACTTGTTTCAGTATTTGGATAAACAGGGCTGGTTGAAGTCTAGATTTGAAGACTAAACCGTGACTTGAAGAAAGGGTTTACAAGATTAAGTGTCTACAGCTGTGTTAGGACTGAGGCTCGCCTTGGTTACAGCGGTGCTTTTAGCTGTTACATGTTTACCAGCTTTGAATCTGCAGTGTGGATCTTTTGTCTCCCCCTTGTGGCAGTGAAGTTAATGACACAAACTGTTAACTTCATAAACATGATCAATATTTATTTCTTTGCACTATTTGTAATGTTTAGGACTCAGAATACTGATCATTCTTGATTCTCCACCATTATTTACCTTTATCTGGTCAGTATTCGTTGTCCTTGTTCTTAGCTTCGTCTATTCTTGCAGTACATTGACAGCAATGAAAAACCAGAATCAGACTCCTTGTGTGTGTACAAATGAGTGGCCAATAAAGTTGATTCTGATTTAAGTAGAAATATTTCAGTCTGGACCAAAGTGGACTGGCCAACCATCCCTCGAGTGACACCGCCAGCATGGCTGAAAATCCTGCTTTAATCAATGTTTACTACATACACAATACACTCACGGTAGCACTGATGGTTATTGATGCATCTACTGTCTACTGTACCTATTTTATATTCTTTAGGCATTTTCAAAATGTTGACGGAGCTTGCTCACGTGAATTTGAGAACCAGTTGAATGAATCATACACTGGCAAGAGACTCACCGCCCAGGGTCTTGGTTTTAGTCGTCTCTTACCTCTGCTGTGAATCTTTCTTCATTCATTATAGTGAAGCAAAGCTCAAACAGTGGTAGTCCATTGACTCTAATTATGTCTTTCCAATCAAAAAGCCAGACAGCAATGTTCCCGGCTGTGGATAATAAAATTAAATGAATTTGTAATTGAGTTTATTTTCTAATGGAAAGTGAAGAGAGGATGCCCAGAGACATGAACAACAGGTAGATGAGTCATTCTCCTCTTGCATATAGCCGAGTTACTGCCAGGCATTTTGCATTCAATCCACAGGGGCCAGAGATGCACGCAGAAATGTAATGCGTCAGATACTCCTCACTGTGATGCAGCCTCTTGCATGATAACTACAGTGGTACAGTTTCAGTTTGCTCTCAATACAAATGAAATGTGCATGTAGGATTTTCTAATTTGAGTATGAAAATTTTGCACAAGATATTGATTTTAGACATTAAAATGATAATTTATTTGCACTGAATGCATCTTATTTGTACTATATGTCAGGAGCTCTGATATATATTTGTATTTATGTATTTTTGTCATCTCTCATCTGTTGTGTATAAATGATATAGTACTTCTAATATCGTTCTTCTGTGTGTCAACATAAGGATTTGCCCATATTGGTGTTGATATTTGTGTGTTTTGTTGAATTAGTATTTTACTTACTACAGAGGAATCCTTGTAAATGTATTGGATTTGTCATGCATGTTGGTCATGTTTGCATATGGAGCGTGTGACGTATCATTTGCATCAGAAAACTCTCTTATGTCATGTAGAGATGAAAAATAGCTTCTAAAGATTTGGTGGGTTGTGAGACTTAACCTTCTGTAACTATGTTGTGTTTGCCTTTCGGAAGATTCAGAAGGACTGCAGACATGTCCGCAGCCCAGAAATAAATTAGATGAGGGTGTGACAACTAAAACGATTGGTCTGAGAGTCATACTAGCCAAGTTGGCCTCAGATCTACAGGGAGGGACGCGTCCTTCTGAGGACCTTGCTGTGCTTGATCAATATATATATCCCCTCTGGTGTGAACTGAACGAGGCACGTGGAGGAGGAGAAAAATGGTCAGTGCATATTACTCCTTAGGGATTATGTGTCATTTGCCCTTTAAGATGCACATGTATTTTATCAGTGCACTCAGATGTCATAAACTTAATGTAAAAGGCCCATTAATATGAGCACTGGCAGGCGAGCCCAACGTTTTTTCTCTGATTTATCTGTGGTGGTACAGAAAAAAAAATGACTAGCTTATCCTTTTCCAGCACTGCATCAGTCATAATTCTCGAGCCGACACCTTCTTCTCCACACATTTAATGGATACAGAGCTTTATAATTTATCCTCTTCTTAACTGCAACTTTACCTGAATTAAATTTCAGCCACAGTACTTTGATTACATCCTTGTTAAGTACCACAATCTGATTTCTCCATTATGTAAGGAATGAATACAAATGGGTTGGCTGACAAAGAGACAAAGGGAGCAGGAAGAGAGTGGAGAGAGATAGCAAATTAAAAGTCCGTCGGACAGACAGAAAAAAAGAAAAAAAAAAAGGAGGAAAGACAAAGAGGCGTCGAGGAACAAAGAGCTGAGAGAGTGGAACAAGAGCAGCCATCCAGTCTGTATGAGCCCCTCTTGACCTTCTTGGTGGGAGGAATTGTAGTGGAACACACACCAGTCTTTCAATCCAGCCCTGCACCACATGCTTGAATGGACCAGGCTGACTGCTGGCACCGAGAGTGTGGCGCGGAAAATCAAGTAGCTTTACAGGAGCATCTTCAGGTTTGGCTGAGGCTGTCAAAGGCCCCGCTGGAGCCTGGACCTCGACGCTCCCAGATCCACACAGAGCCTGTGGGCTGTCACTCCCCTGCCAAAACTGGAGCTCATTTGTGGAATACGGTACGCCTTCGTATCAGGGCTGAGGGGGATGCAGGTCTCTGCATAGTGTAGGATCAAAGCATGCACAGGACACAGGCATGTTGCTCTGTGTCACCCGGCGACATCCCTCATTTCTCCTGCCAGGCTGGATTCCACTCATATTTCACAAGCAAACTCTGGGCCTCGCTCATCTCTCTGCTCCGCTTCATATGAAATAATAAGCTGTCCTAGATGGTGGGCTTGTGTGCACTGTTTGAACCGCAAGGCCTGTTTTGATAGCGTGACTGATAAAACAAAAATCTGACCATTAGGCAGCGACCTGAAGGTTAGAGTTTGTCACCAGTGGTGGAAAGTATTTATTTATTGATGTTACTTCATGCTTTTAGTTCAGTACAGTTCAGAGAGGAAAGAACCCTGAAACTCCTTCTCTGATATGAACTGAACTCCATCCACTGAAGAAGACCATGAGATGTGGTTAAAAGTTCCAGAGAAGACTTGTAAGTGTGACTCAGTCCCCTCACTTCCCTGGGTGAATAAAGGTCTCCTCCAAATGCGCTCAATACAAAGCCTTTAAATAGGAGTTGGCCAGGAGTACGCCATTAAAAGTGCAAAGCATTAAACTAATTAAAAGTGGATTTTATTGATCCTTAACAGCATGCAATATGTTTCCTTGTACATCTGTTTGAAAATGAAATACCGGCTGTCTGTGGCAGTAGTTGTTTTTTTTCTGCTTTTGAAAAGCAGTGAATGAGAAAATGGGACACCATGTGGTTTCGTTAAATAATGCTGACTAATGACAGCTCATCTCAGTATGAGTTTGTTACACTATGATTCAATGAGGGCTTGCCAGCAACTGTAATTGTCTCTCAGTTCCACCTTCATCGTGTGAGGTTTTATACGCACCAACACAGATTTATTAGTGATGAAATCTTCAGTTTATGTATTGTAGTTGTAATCATGCACGTTGCTTATCTAAAGTGAGTTTTAGTGTCATATTCCTGCATTTATTCCTGTTATGTTAACTTTGCATTTAGCTCCTACCCAATTAAGTGTTTGTGCACACTGACTGTGTTTTGAGTGCCAGTCCTTAGTGTCAGTTCAATGAGGGCACAGCACCATCTAGTGGTAAGGACAGGAAATGTCTGTATGCTTAGTTTGCCCTGTGGGATAATGTCAAAGCAGGCAGGCATGACTGTACATCCTGGTTTGAAACAGGAATTGTCTAATTACTTTTACTGTATATCTGGATACCTTTGCCAAGTAAAAGCCAGAATGGGTCTTTTTAAATCAACCAGTGAATGTGGACATGATGGGGTTTCAGGCTTTAATCAGTGAAGCTAACTGATGACTCGGTAAAGCAGCTTCCTGAAACAAGTCTATCAATTTCAAGTATGACAGTGTATTGTTCCACACAAACAGCAAGAAAAGAGATATATGACTGCACTGATTTATTTGAAGAACAACGGATTAAAGGTGACATTGCCTTTAAAAAGGCAATCTTATATTGTTTTTTAAAAGATAAAACTAGATAAAGATAAAAATTCAGAGGCTTTAATGAAACAATGTATTGATACTGTAAAATCTTCAAACCAAATCAGCCTTAATTTTCAGCAGGAGTCCTCCTCATTAATCATTCACACAGCAAACTGCTTGTAGAAATAAAATACTCCAAATTGTATAGCATAAGAGCCAGACAGTACAGTGCTTCCTCAACAATAACACATATCATAACTTATGTTAACATACAATCAGAATGCTACACATCATCTGTAACCATGTTTGTATTGGAAATGAAAACTGCACAGGTTTTAACACTCTCAAGTTTTGTGCAACTCTGAATCTTTCATAAACTAAAAAACAACTCTTAGGGATTAAAAATACCCAGACTGGCTGGCCTCCTATGTAACAAGAACCATTTCATAAAGTTGTGTTTGCAGGTAGCAGTAGATTAGTAGACTCACTGTAGTCTATTAAAAAGGTCAACTGTAACTGTTGATGACTGATCGATAGAAAGTCTTTGTTACTCAAGACTGCATGCTGTCACGCTGTTAAAACCACTTACCTTTTTTGAAAGTTAAAGACAATACTTGATTATGTACTGTCACAAAAATAAAAGCAACTAATAAACGTTTAGAGTGACTTTTTAACAGGCCATGCAGTAGCTTTTTGCTAACGAGGATTGTCAGTTTGCAGGCCTTCTGTGTATTGCTGAACAGTTGTTGCTTAGAAGGACATGATGGTGCTCTGGATGATATCGATACATTCGCGCAGCTCGTGCTCTTTGATGATGAGGGGAGGGGCCAGGCGGATGATGTCACCATGAGTGGGCTTCGCCAGCAGTCCGTTGTCGCGAAGGCGCAGGCACACCTTCCAGGCGTCATAGTCTGTGTGGGGAGGGGGGAATGTTTGAATAAGGGTTAGACTCTGAGAAAGTTGGGACAACAGAATGTGATAATTGCTAATCCCTTTTTTACCTCCTTAACTAAATTGATTTTTGTAAATAAGTGCTTATTCTGAATTTGATGCCAGAAGCACATTTCAATCATTTGTCTTGGGAACACTTTCTGTTAAACTGTTGTCAGTGAACACAGTTCATTTGCAAATGATTGCCTTCTGTTTCTATTTGTTTTACACTGCCTTACAAACATTTTTGGAATCAGGGTTGTACAAAAATCTTTTCTTACATGTAGAAAAGGTGTGACGCTGCCTTAAAAAGGATTTTTCCTTTTTCCACTCCAAAATGCAATTCATGACATTTTCCAATCCCTTTGACATCTTCTTTTTAAATTTATTTGAGTTATTCCACCTTTGGAATGAATAACACAGAGACTCACTATAGTTTAAGCTCTTTGATATTTTTTTTCCGGTCACTAATTCATTGTAAATGGAGCAATGCTGCCTCCAAAAAGACCAAATGACATCATTAATTCCAGTCTTGATGCTCTGATTTCCAGTGCATAGAGAAGGTCATTTGTAGACATTTGAGTTCCCTGTCTGAAATCATTCAAAGACGATAAATTTAAATTGTGTATTTATGAGTGGACTTGCTCTTTTAATGTGAGCTTGGATTTTGGACCTGTCAGACAAATGAAAGTTGAACATATCACCTACAAAGATTTTTACCTTAGTTACCAAAGAATGATCACAACACAAGGCTTTTGTTTTAGAAAAAGTTCAACACTGTACTTTTAGTCTCTTTGATGACGACCGCGTTAAGGAGGCCTTTCCCTCTGACTGTTGTCACGATGTCTTTCGGCAGTTTTTGCAGCTCAGCCCGCAGCAGCTCCCCCATCCTCTGAGCATTTTCTGCCAGCTTCTCCTCCTCCAACACCTGCAAATAAGAACAGTATGAGTTTGAAAAAGAGGATTTGTGACATTGTTGATCAAAGTGACATTGCTTCTGATATTGTCTTTGAAGGTAACTGGAGCACACTTAAATTTATATTACATTTAATTTAAGTTCTGTCCTTTTTATCAATTAAAACAAAGCCGTAACAGGGGGGGGAATACATTGAATATATGTGGCCGGTTGGACAATTTAACATATTGCTCAACCCTAGTAGACACACAAGGAAAAGATAAGTCCACTTTAACACTGACCTGAAGTGCAGCGATGGCAACCTGACAGGCCACGGGGTTACCTCCAAATGTGGACCCGTGTTCCCCAGGCTTGATGGTCAGCATCACCTCATCATCGCACAACACTGCACTGACCTTAGGCACACACACACACAAAATCACTTGAAGCAACGGTTGCATAACTGCTGTGATCTGTACTCCTGTGCAACAACACTGGACTCCAAAAGTCCACAGTTTGAGTCTCTGACTCTTGTAAAACAAATCTATAACATGATAAAAAAGTTTGACTTGAGGTCAACAAAAATGCTTACGGGGTAAACTCCTCCAGAAAGAGCTTTGCCCAGCGTCACTATGTCTGGACGGACTCCCTCGTGGTCCACAGCCAGACGCTTTCCAGTTCTTGCCAAACCCGTCTGCACCTCATCAGCAATCCACAGCACCTGGACCAAAAACAGAGGACTTTAGTAGTTGTCTCAAAGTCCCCGAAAAAATAAATAAATGTATAACTGATGAAGCAACGCTGTTTTCTAAGCCATTTCAGGTGAGTCTAAAAACATTTAGGGATTATGCAATGCTGTACGTAGTCATACAAGTACGTTTAAAAACAGTGTTTTCTCATAAAAAGGAATATTCGTGACCTTGAGGAAGGAGAGATCTACCGACAGAGAAAGAAGTCCATGGACTTTCCAAAAAGTACAATAATTGTGTATTATATTTGGAAAACGGTCATGCTGTCAGTGAAAGTAGCCTGGGTACAGAAAGGCTGAGTAAATATCTGAGCTTAGCCACATCATGCAGCTGCTTTAAGTATAACTGTCATCACTCACACAAGTGTTTGCTGAAGCCTTAGCGCTGACTCTGGAATTAATAATATTAACATTAGCTGAACAGACTGGATATGCTGGTCTTCTTTGTAATATTTAACATTGCTACTCTTCACTTTACCAACCTGACTTGACCTGATGCTTTCTGTTCCTGTGAACACAGGGTACATACAATGCTTTTCTGCTCTTTGTATCAGATAAGAAAGCTTATATAAATGGCTTTAATTGAACATAAGGCCAGACTGCAGTTTGTCCTCAATGAACTTTGCAGTCTGAAAAAGAAAAAAGGAGCTGGCCTCTGTGTGTGTGTGTGTGTGTGTGTGTGTGTGTGTGTGTGTGTGTGTGTGTGTGTGTGTGCGTGTGCATGCAATGTTTTTGCACAGCTTAGAAACCTAATATGTATCCTGTTTAGGCCAAACAGAACCCTGAGAGCCATGCATACCACCGACAGCATGATAGGTGACGAACTACACAATGTTGTCTCTAGACTGGTGTGCTGAACATCCACATACCAGAGCTGGCAGTTTTGAAATCAGTATTGATTGTGGGCTTTTTTTTTAGAGACTTACATTGTGTTTGGTGCAGAGTTCTCTGACTTTGGTCAGGTAGCCCTGGTCGGGCACCACCACCCCAGCTTCCCCCTGGATGGGCTCAATCATGTAAGCTGCAACATTTGGGTCTTGAAGAGCTTTCTGGAGAAAAGAAGGGGAAAAAAGATGAGTCAGACATTTCTATCTACTGTCTGTGGGTAATCTGTGTCCAAGATAACTTTATCAATAAATACATGCTACTTCTGTCAATCATTACGTTCTTGTTTACATAAAAGAGCAGCAGTGCACAAGATCATGATGTCATGCCTGCATGTTTAATGCTTCCAACAGCACATTATCACTGAATGTACCAATAAAGCTTTGGCTGACTCTGATATCAGTGTTTCTCTACAACACTACTAACAAAGTTAACTCTGTATCATGTTCAAAACTTGTGCCTTTAGTGCATGCAACATGTATGTTGTTGTATTTAAGAGCTCAAAGTCTGGTGTGCAGTGACTGAAACACAAACTTCCCCCTATAATTTTACTCAGGGTTGGCTGCTTTTGACAGTATGAAACTCAAAAAGGTCTTTTCAGTGTACTGACTTTCAACACCTGAAACAAATTAAAGCAAACATGGTGGATATTGTGCTGTGTACCATATAGACAGTCAAAAGCTTTACCTCCAGTGCAGGGATGTCATTGTAAGGGACGATCTCAAACCCTGGCATGAAGGGTCCGAAACCTTCATAACTGCTGGGGTCTGTGGAGCTGGAGATGGCTGCCATGGTGCGGCCCCAGAAGTTTCCATCTAATCAACAGGAGTGAAAAAGATGGCTTATTATTTACTATATTATTCTCAGTTTACATCTTTACTTGATGTAGGAAATATAAAAACCAGTGGTCATCTCATATATATCCCATATCTGTCAAAAGGAAAGCTCATGCTAACTTAGGTCGTCTTCGCCTCTTGTATTATCCAACTAGAATCATTGTAGAAACCAAGAGTTACAGTTTTTTATTTTTTTTTCATCTGTATATTCAAAATCTAAATGTAAACCATGAGTTAGGTACATTATGAGTCAAATATGCAAAATCCACAACTGTGAAGTCGTCTTTTATGACATCGCATGGTTTCTTACCCGCAAAAATTATTTTGGCCTTGTTTTTGGGAACCCCCTTTACATTGTAAGCCCACTTGCGGGCAAGCTTGCAGGCAGTCTCACAAGCTTCAACACCTAATTTGTAACGAAAGAAATAGATGTCAACAGTTAGACTCATGAAAACCTCTGAAAATGTTTCACACAATTAGTTCTGGTTGTTTTCCCAACAGTACCTGTATTCATGGGTAAGACTTTGTCATAGCCAAACATGTTGGTGATGTACTCCTCATAGGCTCCTAGCACATTGTTGTAGAAAGCTCTGGACGTCAGGGTGAGTTTGGAGGCCTGGGCGTTGAGCGCAGCAATGATCTTTGGATGACAGTGGCCCTGGTTTACTGCACTGTAAGCACTCAGGAAGTCATAATACCGGCTGCCTTCCACATCCCAAACAAAGATGCCTTAAAAAAAATACAAAAAAAAAATTCTTGGGAAATGTTGGCTAATGATTCATAAATGATTCATAACATTCTGAGGAAAATGAACTCACCCTCCCCCCTCTCTAAGGCCACAGGCAGGGGATGGTAGTTGTGTGCTCCATATTTGTCCTCACGGGCATAGATTTCCTCTGAGCTGAGTGGACGTTCAGTCTTGACTTTAGAGGCGGTGGTGGAGACCGGACGCACGCCCGAGTGGATGCTGCGATGGAGAACAGGGCCAGCACGGCTCAGGCTGCGGCTGAGCTGGAAAATCATTCCTTTCATGGTTCTATGTCTACAGCAGACAGAGATTAAATTTACCAAAGGTAGTTAACAATAATTCCATGGGATCAATGTGATTAGAAAGGTACAGCAGTTTAAGCTCCAAAAGTGTCAGAATTTTATACTTTAAGTCGGATATGATAGTAAACTGAATATCTTTGGTTTCTAGACTGTTACAAATGAGCAATTTGAATAAATCCCCTTAGGCTGCTGGAAATTATTACCTGCTTTTTTCATAGTTTTCTTTACTTTCTTTTCATGGATAAAATAATGAATCAAGAAAATAAGTGTGTGTGTTGCGGCTTTAGTACATACAAAAACTATCCAGGAAGTTATTGTAACAAATAACAGTGTAACAAGAAAAACTGGATTCACAACAGTTTTGACTGTTAAAATAGTTATGTACATGGGTTACACATGTGATGGGTCACAGAAACATATAAAAGACTCCAACACAACTTTGAAACTGTATATGCTGTTTCTGTAATTGATAATGATGCTCTTACCCCCCAAAAAAGAAAAACAACCTCAGTGAAGCCACAAAGGTCGAGCCTCATAATGCTGTGTGAGACTCCACAGACTCCACAGAACACACAGGCTTTGCAGGTCTGCTGAACAAAGCTTCTCTTTCACACTGAACACAATAGGGGAAAAGACCTTTGCCCGGTGTGGGTTAACAAAAACTAATCCCACAGCAGCAAGTTCACTGTGATGACCCAGTCTTTTCCATTTACTGGCAATCAACGTGGACTTATATCAAATTTCCCTTCACTTATATCTAGTCCTGTAACATGCACCACTTTCTGAGCTGTTAAATATACATGACTGAGAAGGTTTCTATTATGTAATGGCTCAGAAATGTGTTTGATACGACTCACATGTTTTCACAAGTTTAACGAGTGCTTTTGTCGTTTTACCTGGTATGGCATGTTGTCTCAGGTAAAATATTACATAAGACATGTCAGTTTACCAAACAAAACATGCACCATAACGAAAAGCTGCAGCAGTTTCCAAAAAATGTTAATGGTAGATTCACTGCTTGCCTCGGGCTAATCAATGACACTGTACAGTGAATAAACACACAGAGTAAACAGAGAGCATCTGGACCGAGTCACATGGAAGTCTCCATGACCAAACCTGATCTGGAGACATGATAGGTTGGTGTCGAGCCGCCTCCACACACACCCACCTGCCTCACAGCCAGCAGCTAAATACAGACCTCAAGTATGACTCTCAGAAGATGATGGTGTTCAAAACATGTTGTTAAACCATACCTAATAAAGCTTGTTGTCTAGTTCAATAATGATATTTAACACTTAATCACTAAATAAATGTTTCTGATCATCCAAAGAGTGTAAAGCTTTCAAGATCAATGCTAACCACACACAAGTGCATCGCCTGCTTGCTAGCTAGCTTGCTAATATTAGCGCATCTCTGCGGTCAGTTTTTTTTTCTCAACCATCACTACATTACCAAACAAGCGTTTCCGAGAAGAAGAAAAGAAAAAAAGAGGCATGAAGTCAAACAGTACCAGAGAGAAGTGAAGAGAAGTTAAACCCTCTTGAAACCCGGATGATGCTCGTCCTGTCCCGCTGCTTGAAGCGGATAGTTTTATGTGACAGTCTGGTGCCAGACGTCACGACCACATGCGTGATTGCGTCACAGGACACGTCTCCATCATGGTGCAACTTTTTCTCCTGATTGCGCAGCTGAACTGAGACCACCGAGACATGTATCTTCATCATAATATTGCGCCTCGAACTTTGCCCTTTTTGCTCTTTTAATGGGAAAAAGATGTAGTATTGACAGTCAGATGCTGTCATCTTCGAGTCAGAAAATCAACTTGCAAAATGTGATTAGATCATGTTTTTTAATATATAAATCGCATTGGACATTTTATAATGTGCTTTCTGGTATACTAAATAATATTTGGCTATCGACAAATCCACCTGTTTGAATGGATTCAGGCTGGACAGACAGCAGCACTATATTTGCAGTAATTTTCAATAAATATTAACCGAAGGTGTGCAATGATTACTGCCTTGACAGCACTTATTTTCAATGTATATCGTAGTATTTTTTTTCATCAGATCCTCTATTTATCATATATATATTTTAAGATTATTTTTGGAGGATGCACAAAGCTGTTTCCTTCCTATTTCAGCAACTTACCATCAAGCAAGTTAGGTAAATACTGAGAATGAATGGGGTTAAGTGCCGTCAATATTCAGTGTATCTGTTGCACCACAACACGCTTTATTTTACCGATTACAACAGAAGTCAAATGCAGCAATTCAACATCCTTGATATGCATCATAACACGAGTGCAGGATGTGAAGTTTCTATTTCCCACCACTAATTAGACGAAGACCCACCCTCCTCTGCGTCTGATTGGCCAGAATTCGTTACCTTCCTTGGGTTGGTGCAGGTTTAGCAAATCGTAGGCAGAGTGGGGGGCGGGTCTTCGCCGAACAGTGGTGGGAAAAAAATACGTGTATGACAAGCTGACTTGCGTTACGCGCATGCGCTCTGTGGCTACCGTTTCGCCATGGCTGACATCTGTGCGAAGAGTTTGAAAGGTGTCATATTGGACATGTGTGGTGTTTTGTATGACAGCGGAGAAGGCGACGGGGTGGCCATTTCCGGTTCTATTGAAGCTGTGAAAAAGTGAGTGAATAACTATAACATTATTAGTTTTTTTTAACTGCATGCACGTTCACTATACAAGCCTGTGCTGCAAAGTGCATACATAGTGTTTTTCACTGTGCTGGTCATTACTAGCACTTCCTTGCAAGATTCGCACCTGTGTATGTATGTTTGAAGTTTACAATTGCAATTTACAGTTTCATTTAGCAGACGCTTTTATCCAAAGTACATTTGAGAGTATATACAACACAAGCAATGATCTAGTCAGGAGGAAACGACCTGGATAAGTGCCATAAAACAAAAGTTAAAGTTGCATGTTTGAACATTGTGAAAACTGTTTTCATCTCAGTCTGACTTGTTGACTCTTCTACAGGCTCAAGGCATCAAACCTGCAGCTTCGCTTCTGCACCAATGAAACCCAGGCCACCAGAGAGAAGTTTGTAGCCAAGCTCCGGAGACTGGGCTTTGACATATCTGTGTCTGAAGTCTTCTCTCCTGCTCCTGCAGCCGTAGCTGTCCTTAAAGACAGGGGCTTACGGCCTCACCTGCTGGTGTCTGATGGTAATGCTTTAAATTGTCAAGACTGACATTTTGACACAACCCTTGTTTATTTTCAGTGTCTGACCCTAGACATAATGCATCTTATTGTATTCAAGTTGGTGACATTTTTAATGCATTAAACCAGGGTTTTGAGGGACCTTGTTAGTTTAATGTGTTCCAGGTATGCACTTGCAGTAAAAGGCCACAAATCAAAAATCTATGAAGACATATCTGCACTTCTTTCTTCAAATGTAGCATGTAAATTGTGCAACACAGCTATTTTTTTAAAGTGAAAAGACCAAAACAATCAATGTGTCATCCCATCTTGCAATACTGTACGATTTTAAACTCAACACTGCTTCCTACTAAATATGTAAATCTTGAAAAACTTAAATATATAGTTTAATTTAAAAGATAAATCTAAATCATTTTTAAGAGAGTGTTGAACACTGCAGTTTGAAGAAATATCAATAAGTATTTTATAAAGACTACACAAACAGTTCCCATGTTCAATGTAATAAAGCAACATGTCAGCCAGTGCATCATTGTGACTCAATGATATGATATTATTAGTTTTTGGACAATGGTGGAGGCCTATGGCACAGGGGAATAAACTATAACAGATTATGACTATACGGAAAATAATTGCAAGTTTTGGTCTTTGAAAATCTAGAATACAACCAAACACCAAAAAATAACAAACTGTGTGTATACTGTTCTTCAGGACTTCTCCCAGAGTTTGACAGTGTTGCCAAGACGGACCCAAACTGCGTGGTGATTGGAGACGCAGCTGAAAAATTTTCCTACCAGAACCTGAACGAGGCATTCACCGTCCTAATAGGCCTGGAGAAACCAGTGCTGTTCTCTCTGGGTCAAGGGTCAGTAGGCATTAAACACCTGCAGTCATCACTATTGCTTATTCCAAGTAGTAACTATTACTAGTAACAATTATGTTGTTTTGCTCTCTTCGCAGGAGGTACTACAAGGAAACAGATGGTTTGAAACTAGATGTCGGGGTTTACATGAAGGCTCTGGAGGTATGGTCATGCATCACTTGCATTGACAGATTGATGAAGAATTGATAACAGCACCTTTCTACATGTGAACAATGACTCTTTGTTTTGTTCCAGTATGCCTGTGATTTGAAGGCTGAAGTCATTGGAAAGCCATCAACAACATTCTTCCAGAGTGTTCTCAATGACATGGGGCTTCAACCACATGAGGTATGTAACAACAGAGAAAGACACTGTGTTTATCCAGAATGCAAGGTTGTACAACAGAGTGTAATGTTTGTTGTTCAGTAAGTAAGACTCTTAATTCATTTCTTTGATCGAGGCTAAAATGCTAAATGTTTAGCTTTGCTGTGGGGATTCTTCTATGCTTGACTCTATTTTGACCAGACTGGAATGTAAGTCAGTGACTCAGAATTGCAGTGAATGTGCAGCTGTTAGCATCTGCAACGGTGCATTTAGATGCAAAAACTGTTGACTGCACAAAAAGTTTCAGGAAGAGTGGAATTTACATGAACACTTGCTTAAAAGTTGCTAAAAAGAAGCAACATGATGGGATGTGAAGTGTTAACTAACCAAACACACAGTTTTTGTTTTGTGACTGATATTTTTTAGATTCTCCCTAAATGCAAACCAGAAAGTTCTTGTGATTTTAATCAGACCAACACATCCTGCTTTAATGACCAGGTGTCTAAATTCCTTCAGGCTTTGTCCAGTGTCACGTTACATCCCTTGTGTAGAGGCACAAATACACAGTATATACAGTATATATGTGTTAGGAAACTCGATTTCTGGCCACATTTCAACATCCATACGCAAACTGTTCAGAATCTTCTTCAGAATTTTTGAAATTCTATTTGCCTTTACTATCTCAAGATATTCACTATCCTCCAGGCTTTGCATATCATTCACAACAGCCACCTGTTGCAGATCCACTGCAGTGCTAAGCTGTTAATACTCCACACACTTATCCTAAAGAGACATACCTGTTGCACATTAAACTAATTATTTTGACACACCTCCTAATTGTTAACTAGATATATTTAGCCACAGGCAGCTGGAACAGGATGACACACTATAGAGTCTACATGCTGGAACTCATCACAGAGCAAAGCCCAGCCGCTCCCCATTCACTCTTGTGTTTTCACTTTTTTCCTCAGCAGGTGTCTGAACATGTGTTTAATGTCTATCCCTGGTATCTGCTCATCTCCGTGTATCCCAGGTCTAAACACTGTGCTATATCATCAGAGTCTCTCTAAGCCCATCTATATTTGGACCAGGCAGTTGGCACTCTGAGAAAGCTGGGTTCATCTCAGTCTAAGCCTCACTCTTTTCTCAGGATTTTCTTTTCTTGGGAGAGACATGGATATAACCACAGCTACATCTGCTGCCCTTTTCAAAGCCTTCAGTTGCTCACCCAGGCTTTTATGCCAAGATGGTGGTGCAAAGGTTGTTTTTTTTTTTTTTTTCCAAAAGTAGAGATTCCTGCTCCTTGAGTCACTCATTGAGTCATTCATTAGATAATCAAAATAAAACTGCTCCCTTCCTGCAGGACAGTAATACTCCTTTCTCACCCCAATAACTGAATAATGCAACCTGCTTTGTCCTAAAGCTCACAGTATGTTACATAACAACAAGCACCTGGTCAGTGGAAAGGCTAGCTGAGAGGAGAAGGGAGGGCAGGCTGAAATGGATCCGCCAAGTGCTGATGGTATTTAGCCAGGAAGCAGGAACAGCTGAAAGAGATAACAACTGGCACTCTTGGCAAAATAAAGGCTAAACTTAATTATAATGTTCCCTCGTCACTTGCAGGTGCTGATGATCGGGGACGATCTGGTGAATGATGTAGGTGGGGCCCAACACTGTGGAATGAAAGGCTTGCAAGTCAGGACTGGCAAGTACAGGTCAGTGTAGTCCTGAATCAACATGTGCTCAAACTTGAACATGACTCTTTAGTGACTGCGGGTTTCCCTATTTGTTAGTCAAATTATCCTATAACCATGTCAGTGCATGTTCTACTGAAGTATCCATAAGTAAGATGTCAGCTTCATACCTGCTTGGCCCAATCTGTAAGGATATAAATGAAAAGATTGCCTCCTTAGAAGGTATCATCAATCATACTGTGCATCCATATTTTAAAGCTTTCTCTTTTTAGAGATGGTTCATCTCTTTCAAAGAGGAAGTAGCAAAGAAAAATTGTTTTTTATTTCATACATTTTCTGGACGTTTTGAAGCTAGTCTTACCATTTTTATCAACACAATCTTTATTCTAAAAAAGCTGGGACTCTGTGAAACATAACTAAAAACTGAATGCACCCATTTGCATAAAAACTGTGTTTACTGACAATGATGTGTTCCTGAGTCTATGTATTAATCTCCATTATACAACCATGTGTCCACAAAGTGGTGAACCTCTCTCCATTCTTGCTCGTGAACGACTGAGTCTTTCCAGGATGAACCTTTCATACCCAATCATGATCCTATCACCTGTTACCAATGAACCTGTTTACCTGTGGAATGATCCAAACAGGTGTTTTTGGATCAGTCCACAACTTTCACAGTCTTTTGTTGCTCCTGTCCCGACTTGTTTGAAACATGTTGCTACCATTGCTACCATTGAATTCTGAATAACAGATATTTACAAAAATCAAGGAAGCTGATGAGGTCAAACATTACATATATTGTCTTTGTAATGTTTTCAATTGAGCATATGTCAGAAAAGATTACCAAATTATCACATTCTGTTTTATTCATGCTATACATGGCATTGCAACTTCTTTGGAATCAGGTTTGCAAAACCGGAAAGTAAAAATCCATTCAACTGCCAGGAGAGGGCGCCCTCACACCAGCATTGTGAATCAAAGTTTCCTCCATGACACACAGGCTTCTTGAGAGCCAACCACCTCATTCTTAAGTACTCCAGATTTGTTTATTTGATTTGAGAATCCACAGAAAATAGCTTTATTCTCTCCACATGATGAATGCTGGTCGCCCACAAGGTCATAGTCACCGAGGATTTATGATCCCAAATCTGGAGATTACTGGGAGACCTTTTATATGGCATAATTACAGAAACATATGGTTGATTATATTAGACGATATATGTGGTAGTTATGGCTTCAAGAAAAAAAAGAAAAGTGACCAAGAGTAGGAGGAGACACTGTTATGGAACTACACATTATATCACATGTATGTTTTACATTATGAAGTATGTTCAAAGACAAACTGGAGTTTTTAATGAGTTTCTTTTACAGCCATGTTTTCTTGCTTTTTCATTTTAAACACAGCACAAATTACTGTGAACTGTGTACTGCAGTGGATCAAGTATTTAGATCAATACAACGGTATGAAAATGCTCTATTACAGCAGACATTTAAGATTTCACATTTAATTAGACGTCCAAAGTTTTAGTGAAAAAATGTTCTTACCTAGAATTACAAAATGAGTTCTAAATACTTAAGTAGCATTTTGATGTTGTAGTTGATGGTGGTGTGACATTAAACTCTGCTACACACTGCTGCGCTGTGCTGCTTTGTAATTTTAGGTGCAATAATTTACTGCATTGCATCATATTATCTGACCTCTATTGCATGTGTGACATTTAGGTTACATCAGCTGTCAAATGTGTAAGAGGTGTGTAATATTACTATCTAAAAGTCAGTGGTGTGCAAGTGTAAAGTTGCATAAAATGGAACCACTCGTCCACAAGCCTTAAAGTTGTACTTAAGATCAGCACTTAACAGAACAGCACAAATGCACTTTGTTAGTTTCCACCTCTCCTGTGGAAGACATACCTCTTCCCTGACATTGTTACCACTATGCTTTGGCTCTAAACCACAGATTAGTCTGAAGAGCACTGTGCTTGATGACCTGCTCCACTGCCGCGGACTGGCATGCAGGTCTCGGGTCATGTGACCAGAGAACGCTGAGTAATCTGCTTGAGCATCGGTCAGCTCTAATCCTGCACTAAGAGCACCGTCACTCACTGTAAAACCTGTCCTCTGTCTGTGCAGAGTTATTCCTGTGTGTGACGGGAGTGTGTGTCCACTTTGATGTGCTTTTGTTTATGTTGCTGGAGTGTACACGGATGCATGTGTAACCTGTATGTATCTGTGCTGGTATGTGAGTTATATGCAACAGTACGCAATGTTTCAGCTGCAAGTATCGACTGAGAGACTGAACTGTTTCTAATCTAAGCAGGCTGGGCTGAATCCATCTGGTTTTTGTGACTTCACAATCTTCTCCCAGCAGCTCAGTTCAGCTCGAGTGTGCAGATACTCTCAACAGTGTCTGATATGTTCAACTAAACACGGGAGGATAAACCAGATTCGATTGTATCACTGCTCATCCAGTGTTTTTCATTTTTGATCGAGGGAGCAACTGGTTAAAATAAATGGGCTGTTCCCCGCAGAGGAACATATGTGGAATCAGTTTCTTGTTACATGACGTGTTGTGTTTCACCTGTGGTGGTCTGGATTTATGGACCGATGGGTGAATGGAATTTATATGGTGAAACACATGCATACACAGGTCATACAGAAGGTCATTGCATACGTAGTTAAATACAGTAAAATGATAATGTTTATCAAGCCAAAGTCACTTTTTTACTTTTAGTCACATTGCAGCACAACATTACAGCTTTGTTCCAAAAATAAAACGCCCTTTTGATGCTGTTTAAAGAAGCTGCCAAGATTTGAATTTATTGCTGCATTACCTGCTTTGAATAACTCAAGCTTTGTGTTTGTTTGTGCGTGTTAACAGAAGACACTTGTATTTGTGGATTTGTGCATGTGAAGCGCTGCCAGTAACAGGAAGTAACATCTGTGCATGAAATTAGAATTTATGGCTTCGAGAGTGAGCTGTCATTTTCTCATTTAACACAGACAACTCATAATATCCCAGATCCAGGTCAGCAGACTTGCTAGGCTTCACCATGTATACATTCCCTGAGAAGGAGAAGAGAAGCAGCGACAGTAACAGTATTTCTCTGGGACTGTGAGAGAGGAGAGGACGTGAGATTTAACATTTTTTAGCCAAACAGGCGCAGTGAACCCAGGCTTGCTGGGAGCAGCTATAAACCCTTAGTCAGATCTGTGAAAACACAGCTGTTTCCAAGTCAACCAGATGCTGCGCAGGCCTCAGGCTTGGAGAAAAGACTGCTTTAAATACCCAGGCCCAGTGACAAGACAGGAAGGGAAAAAGATACAAATCACAGACAAATCTAATCATATCAGCTTATTTTAAAAAGCTTTTGACAAACTGTTACTCAACAAGGACGGCATAGGACCTGAACTTCTTTAAGCCTCATTTAGATCTGTCAGATGCAGAGGCTTTTTTTGTATGTTTTCACTGTCTGCTTTCTCACTGTCTCCACAGTAAGCTCTTATTAAAACCGGTGATTTGAGGTAAAGCTTCACATGCTTTGAAGTGAATTCATCAACCTGTTGTCTGTGATTTGCTTCAAGAAGAAGAAAGGCTAAAAAAAAAAAAAGTGCCTCGGCTTGTCAGATGTGTCTTAATTCTGTTAGAACAAGCTACATATGTACATTTTTTTAGGGTTACTTTTACCTAAATGAATGCATGTTATCTTAATCATGTACAGAAAGTGGGTTTCACATGTCACTGATCATATGATGCACAGCACATGAATGTGCTTGTTGTGTTATTGTGATGGCTCCTACAGATTAAATTCAAGAGCAGGGGCCCAGCGAAGTGATATTACAGTGGGTACCAGTAATGGCTGTTGAAACTATAGGCATAATATAGGGGTAATTGTAATAGGCTCTGCTGGTACTGAACTTTCCCTTGTTCTTAAATAATGAGAGAAATTTAGCACACTTCCCTCAGGGGAGCCGGAGAACCCTTTGCTCTTTAATGTAGAACAGGTTTGAAAAGAGGGGCCTACACCAAAAAGTGGTTGGAAATTAGACGGGGAGTATGGAGACCTGACTGTTGATGTTAATCAGCTGCATGGGAACAATCTGCCGCTGTTGTGCTCCAGCCCGACCCCTGCTCAGCCTTTCAGCTCTGTGCTTATGTTATAGAAGTCACTACATTAAAACTACAAATCACATCTGAATTGATTAATACCAAATTCTGTCCGGACCTCAGGACATCGAAAACAGTCATGTATTTGAACTCAGTACCAAAGCTTGATCAAAGTCTTTTTCCATATTTTCTCATTTATCTTGATGATTTTCTGAAAGCTCTACCATCTTTAGGAACAGCACTTGGTTTATACACAGAGGGATTTTGGATAATTCTGTTAAAAATAAATGTTTTTGTAGAAACTATTTCTGTAATAAGCAAAATGTGTTATTGAAATTTAATGATTGATTTTTTTGGACACTTGGGGCAAGTGGAACAAGACATATCACCTCATAAAGTTGATGCATCGAACATGTGAGCAAACAGTTGCTTATTTACACACCCAGCACTCACAGAGCCACATTAGCATTCTGCTAGCATTTTAAATTGTATTTCTGTAGTCAGACAGCATGGAATAATACAGAGCCCTGCACAGAACTGCACTTCTCCATTTTAATGGTCAGACCGTTGTGATGCTGGCAGAGCAGTCAGATCATAAGTGTGCTGTCCTTGTTTTCTCTGTCCTGTGGCTCAGTCTTGTAAGTTGTCTTTTTAAATAGTCATCTCCCGCGGTCTGTGGCCCCGACTGGTCCTGTGTTCTTGTTTCTGTTCTCTTATCTTCAAGGAACTGCATCGGCACAGAACTGGGTAGCTTTGAGGCTTCATGAAAGCGGGTTCACATCATGCTGTTCCTTCATGCACTATTTGTAAACCAGTTTAATTGCCACTGTGAGGCAACACGGTTTGTTTCTGAACCTGTTGGTCTTGGCGTTCTGTCTGTGTCTTTGTTTATCCGTGATAATCAAAGAAGTTGGATTTCAGGCTTTTGATTTCAACATACACCCTCAGTATTGACATTTGTAATCACGCCGGGGAGAAAACAGTGCAGCGATGTGTCAGATATTAACACAGTATTGATGAGCGTTTTGAATGAGGGCCAGTGAGTTAAAGGAAACCCTTACTGGATTCCCGTTGTAGTCTGGCAGAGAGTGCACAGCAAACATTTTCACACAGCAGCAGCCATCTTCAAAATGGTTTACATTGTAAACCTCTCCCTGTGGCCAATGCTCAACTGCTAATGTGAGTGTTGGGAAACTGTTTTCCATGCAGGCCAAGCCAGATCAAACGTCTCCAGAGAGACTCCGTCCCCGATGATAGAAACTATGAACCAGATTGCCGAAAACCGCACCCTGGTTCGTGCCCTTTCTGTCTGCGGCCGTCACTGAGGGACGCCAGCAGGAAGCGAGCCTTGCAGGGGGGTTAGTGGCCATGTGATTAGCGTGCAGATTATTTTTCCTTCAGTATTTTCTGTGCTGAATGGGCAGCACTGCTTCAGACAATATAGAAAAAACATATTAATGCCCAACATGTCAACATTGATTGTTTGTTAGAGAACATGCCAAGAAGCTAAGGTTAGTTTGATGCTGCATTCATTCCAAATACCTCCAATGCTGCCCTCATAGTCACACCAGGTAAATGTTGAGCTTGAATTAGCTGTTTCACATCATATTAGTTTCTGTTGGTTAACAAGTGAAACCAAAGACCAACAAACAGTAGCACCTCATTAATTAGCCAAATTGATTGTATTAGTGTTAATATTGACTTTTCTACAACTGCAACTGCCAGCAGTGGAGTATTTGCAGCCATTTTGCTTCTGGTTTGTTGACACTAATTGGGAGAAAATGTAGAAATTTACCATGTCTTGGACTTGAAATCACAACTACGAGGCTCATTTGAACAGTTTTACCACTCTGGTTGTAGAAATCATGGCCTGAATGGAAATGTGGCTTTAGGATGTTAGCATTCAGCTCAAAGCTTAGCTGAGTCTTTAAATGTCTTTAAATAGCCATTGACCAGACTAGCGCCATCTTTTGGCTCCATTTTTCATCCCGCCAACAATTACGTTTTTCTAGAGCTTAATGATCATTACAGCCACATGTTGCCACTAACATGTTTCCAGATTTTCAGTGTCAAGTTTTTCATTTTATGACCCCTGTGAACTGTGCAGTATAAACTACAGTGGTTAGCACACACCTTATCAATGAAGCTGTTCATGCAAAAACACACACACATGCCGTATTGTGCAGTGAGAAACACCCGTTAGAACACGCAGTTCTCAGCAGATGGTGGGTATGCAAATATTCATAGCCATCACTGTAACTGCTTCTCCTGTCGTCATTAAAACAAGCAGATCTGAGACAGATGTGGAATGAGAGTCAAAAGGATGATGCCATAGTGAAGTCCTCTAATGTGACCTATTAAGGCTTTATAGACATCAGGCAGATATTGCATGGTGCAACTCATATCTGTGAGAGAATGTGGGAGGAGACACTAAGAGTCTATAACAGCTTTAAACAGACTTACATGCCTCATGATACCAGTAAACTTTGTCAATCGAGTTCAGGGCAGGTCCGGAGAAATCAGCCGCCAGTGTCTAGCATGGGCTGAGTCCCTCCCTCCCAGCAGCCCAGACCAAGCTGAGTGGGTGAGTGGCGCACAACCTGTGATTAGTGGGGATATCCAGAGCAGATTTCCACCAGCCCCCGTAATGAAGTCATGCAAATAGAGCCATTATCAGTGCAGCGAGTAGAAGGAAGGGCTGCTCATTAGGAAAGCAAATGGCCCATCAGCCTGAGCAAACAGATTGTAAAAGCGAGGTACAGCTCCCACAGTGGAAAGATCTCTGCTCTCAGCTTAGTGCTCAGGATTTTTTTGTGTAATAAATCTTTAATTTCTAGCACAATATTTTTTGTCAAAATATCATATGTTAAGTTTGATTGTGTTCTCACCTCTCAAGTGGCCACAGGCTCTGACTATGTGCTTATGAAATTAGCGCATGATTTATTTGCCTGGATTTGAATGTTATTCTAGCAAGATGTACTGCACATTGTTGCTTTAACATAGCAGGAAATCAGACTAATCTGAAGCTTGTTCAGGAGAATTTCAAAACTGACCCAGGCAAAAAATAAAAGCCTTCACTTGTTTCGCTCTGTAAGATGATCTACGACTGTGATATGTCTGGAATGTTTTGTAGATATTACATATTTAAATCTTTCAAATGTGCTCTTGAAGTTGCAGTAATTGCTATCTCTGTCTTTATCTTTTATTCCAGTTTCAACTTCATTCGTTTTAGTTTTGCTTTCCTTATCTTGTTTGCACTAACACTTTTTGCAACATGTTATTCCTGCGTTTTTATTGTCATGTGTACACAGGGCGCTTATGCAAAAGAGAGTTAACAATCCTCCACCCTGAATAAATATACAGGCTGAATGATTGACTGAGTGAAAAAGGTTCATGGAAAAGTGTGAACATTTCACTGGGTTATGTGTGCGTGTCTACAGAAAGGTGATGCTCTCCCCCTCTGACATAAACAGCCTATCAGATCCCCTTTCTTGTGAATCAAACAGACACTGGGCTGAACACAGCGCAGCAGTGTTAGGTTTATGGATGGGCTTTGTCCTCTGCAGATCTGTGACACTGAACCTTGACAGGGCGACCGTGCATGGCTGTGGTTGCAGCTTAATCTCCTTTATAAACTGAGCGCTGCCCCTGGGATGGCTCTCAGGTACATACTGTATTTCAGCCTAGCTTATCTTTCAGTCCTCCACTGGTGTCCTATAGCTTCAGTTGCTATGATAAAGCACATGGTTTCAAGTGCGTGCCCATCAGATAGGGAGCAACTGTCTGTAACACATGTGACTTACCTCATTTCAAGGCCTTGTATCACCCAGACGATTATGAAATCTTCTTTCACCTGTCATAATGCATTTAATTGTCTTTTTTGGAGCACACTTTTGCAGAACCGGATTTAACGTGCGGTCTTGTCTGAGCAGGTTATGCTTGAGTTGCACTTTCTCTGTGCTTTTGCTCGGTCTTGACCTCCGTGAACCGTTTTTATTCATAGACACGAGTGCAGACATTTTATAGCGTCGCGCAGAGCAGCACAGTCCCACACCCTGTCCTGTTAACCTCTGTTAGCACACGAGTTTCGTCTGCGTGGGGAGGAAGTGAAGTTATCTCATTTCACTCTTCTCCTCTGAGGCTGTGGGCTGTGAGATGAAAAGCTTGTCAACTCGACAGCTACAGTGCTATTTTTTTTAGATTATTTTTTTACATTTATTGGACAGAGACAGTGAGAGACAAGAGAGACAAGAAATGGATGAGACAGAGAGAGAAGTACATGCAACAAACGTAGCCGGAAAGATACGGAACTGACGATGGTTGAGTTCATGAGCCGTAATACCGAGGCGCTCCGACAGCTACAGTATTCCTGAATGTGTCATTGAAGTCTGTTTGCCTTTGCACCACCACAGAGACCCTTTACTCCAATCCAGTGAATCATGCTATGTGCACAAAATGGCCTTTGAACTGAGGCAGAATCCGCAGGGGCCCTCTTTTGTGTCCAGGTCCCCCCGGATCATCAGAGGAACTGAAATCAAGAGCTTTGTGACCCATTAGGTTTTGTTTGTTCTGTGGCAGATTGAGTCAGTGTTTGGTTTGTTGCTGCTCTCATGGTGAAACACTGTAAGCCCAGAGCAGCAGAGCCAGTATGTACAGTATAATAATAATTTATCATATATGCATCATCATATATATCATATTGTCATAATAGCATAGCATATCATGCAGGATAAAAAATGTACTCATCTATGTTTCCATTGGTTTGATTGCTCTTGAATGAGCCCTCGTTTCAGCCCCGTCCACTAATCTCTGACCAGCCTCTCGCTGTTCTCTGCGTCTCCTTTGTCAGTCAGCAGCAGGGCCTTTGGCAGGATATTTGCATGGTAAAATAGGAAAATACATGTTGCATAAGGTTTCTATTTCCACTGCTGGATTTCCCTCCTTTTTAACAGATAACACATGAAAGCTGGCTTTTGTTGGTCGGATCTCTTTCCTGGCTGCATGCTCCCACCTTATCCTTTCTTGTCCAGAGGTGGGTGGGTTATTCTTTTCAGCACCCTTTGCCTTGCCTCAGGATTGCAGCACTTGAAATCTTCACAAATAAACTTTTTAAGTGCATATGAGTGTTTAAAATTAAGAAATTATGTTTTCTTAAATTCTTATAGGCAGGATTGTCATTTTTGTGTTTAAGGGCAGCGTTTGTTCAATTCCATACAGTCCCACTAATTAACTTAGAGGCTGAGCTATGTTTTCATCCCATTCCCATGGATTGGAACCAGCAGCTTTGTGGGGAATGTAAACACAATCAGTTCTGGGAATGATTTCCTCGTCCAGCCAGTGCTCTGTTGTTGGCATGGGACACAGCACTGCTCTGTCTTATTTGCCTTTATCTCCCTGCTCTCAACGTTTATGTTCATATTTGTATGCTTTCAATAGAATATTCCATATTTTGAGGATCTTACCTTCACTGCTTGCTTGCTCTTGCTTACTGTGATCAACTTGGAATCACAACAGTTGCAATGGATTCGAGTGTTGACTAAGACTCATGGCAAAATAGTCCAATTATTTCCAAATTATATTTGAAGCTATTACTTTCCCACTGTCCATGTCTATATACTCAGTATATTACAAATACTCATATATTTGCGAATGGCCAAACACAGTCATATTTAGCCACAGTTAGTCAAATATAGTTAAACACAGCCATATTTAGCTGTTTGTTTTGTCGCTGGGATGGCTAGAAATTATTGTTTGCAGTGAACATTAGCAAACATACTAGCATGCAAAGATAAACAGCTATTTGTGATAGCAACGGCTGTTTATTTTGCAATATTACAGCGAGAATATAAGTATTTGGATTATAGCTGGCACACAAATGCAGAATGGAGAATCTGTAATAAGCTGCAGTCGTGGTTGGAGAAGTTTTCAACACGTGATTTCATAACTGGCTCAGTGTTGAAATCCATTGAAACTCGTGTAAACCCAGGTTGATCAAGACAGTTGTGATTTGCCATGGAGCAATCTACAACATCTTTCAAGCCTGCAGGAGGTTAGTATTTGAGTACAGGAGCGCCCCCTATAAGAGTTTATAGTAGGTCACTGTGATTGCTCGGCACATTGAGATACATCTGAGCAAAATACAGCTATGTTAAATTGAGAGTAGAGAGTAGTTCTCTTTCATTCAATCTATGTTTTGAACCTCCTGTTTGAATCAGACAGACATGAGTTCAGAACATAACGGGGCGCCACAGATTGAGTACAGATTCTGGATGAATGTGGCAGTAGCTGCACAAAGAGGTTAAAGAGCTTGGTGACACTCCGCTGGGCGCCCGAGCCCGGCCTACCATCCCTCACCACCCCGGAGTGACAGCTTCCTCTGCCTGCAGGCTCCTCTAAAGCATGCCGTGCGTTATAAGTCAATGAGATATTAATAATTAACTGGAGCTTTTTTCACAGTGAGACTAGACTCCCACGGCGAGACAAAGGAGCCGGCCGGGCCTTGGCCACTGAGCCCCTCGACGGTACTTTTCCACCCCTGAGAGAGAGAGAAAGAGAAAGAAAGAAAAGGAGTGAGAGTGGGAGAGAATCGGAGAGCTAAAGCCCACAGATGGCAGGCTGAAACATAGCACTGCCTCTTAAATACATGAGCACAGGCCCTTAGTCGTTTCAATGGGGATCCAATCCCTCTTGCAATTACCAATAGACAGGCTGCTTGGCTGGGGGGACTTGGGCCCTTGCCTGGTTTCTGCTGGAGCTCTTTTTTTTTTCTCCTAATGGTTTGTGTGTATGTGTTGACACATGTGTGTTTGCATTTTGCGTAGCAGAAGCAGGTGACTCAGCAGTCCCTTACCACTACGAAACAGTGAGATATAGACACACGCGCTCACGAACGAACGCTCAGCAAGTCATCTCTGCTAATAATAACACGCTGATGAAAAGACTGTGGTTAGATCTGGGTCACATGAAGTTCTGCATATTGAGCACAACACTGACAGAACAGCTGTGAAATAATAAAAGGACTTTTTTTTGTTCACATGAGCAAATTTTTTTTTTTTTACCATTGATTTACATGGCACTTATAAGATGTTAAATGTCGCTGCACTGATGCCCTGTGCAAAGACACCACACAGCTGGCCGTCTTGTTTGAACACCTACCCAAAGCAAATTCATTCAATTAAGTATGCTAAAATATTACTTTAAAAACTGGGGCACGAACTTTTTGCAAAGTTTGTTAATTAACGGCATAGCAAAGCCATATTATTTGTCTGTGGTCTGAACACCACAAACATGGCTAAGAGGTCACGTTCAGTGACTCAAATTAGCTGATGTGATGCCTGTAAATTTGACCATTTTAATATGGGAGCCTATGTGGATTGACTCGTTTTAGAGCCAGCCTCGACTGGCTGTTTGAGGAACTACAGGTTTTGTCACTTCTGCATCAGTTTCGTGTTTCAGCCCCAGAGGTTGCCACTTAGGTTTGTGGTGGCATTTTTGTAACATGCAAAAACACCATTATAGTCCTTTTAGTTTCTCAGAGACAGAAACTGAAGGTATATGTGCTGTTCGTTTTACTTGAGATGTGTTTGTGGTTGGGAAAGACAGAAACTTTCCAGTGAGTGGTTTTGACAGGTCAGGATTCTCTCTCTCTCTCTCTCTCTCTCTCTCTCTCGAGGATGGAAGAAATCAAGTGGCTCTTGGTGCTGCAAACAGGGAATCCCCTTTGTATCCTGCTCGATTTGGAAAGAACCGTTAACCTGCCTCTGTTTAAGTGTGAAAACCATACTGCAGCTGTCTTCTGATCATGACTCAACATTATACAGCTTTTGTACGGCGAAGTGATAACGGCTGCTGTATGGCCCACAAACCCATGAGAGGATGTGAAGTCTTCGGCTTAGCATCTGTCATTTCTGTTGCCATAACATGCACGTAACATGGTGGTTTCCCCTGTTCAGTTGGGCTGTTTTTCACAAGCTTGCAGCTGTATTATTTCAAGGGAGTTATCAGTGTCTTGTTACTGTTCTGTAAATATCAGGTATTAGAGGAAAGAGAGAGGAAAAGTGAAGCTGAAGTGGATGATGATAAAACCAGGCTGGACTCTCTCTCAACCTCCTGGAGTCGACACCTTTCTTTTTGTGGATCCCGATACGCCATCCATCTCCCCCATGACCTTTTTATTTATAACAGAGCCAGTCGAATCGCGATCACATTCTCACCCTCAAGGCCGCTGCAGCGTCACCGAGCAGCAGAAAACACACGCAGTCACAAACCCTCTCTCCCCTTCAGGGTGAGGGGAGAAAGCTTTGTCTCGTGTTAGTATCTTATGTCGCCCACAAGGCTTGGCTGAACTTAAAGGCTATAGCTATCATCAGGCCGTGCTCTCCTGTGAGTTCTGGTCCTACAGTCTGCTCCAGTGTGAGAAATGGCAGTGTTTTGACTGATGGTGCCTTCAGTGCTCTGGTATGAAAAATGCACTTCTACACAATGAGCTGGCCTGAGTGTTTTTCCGTCTCTCGCTGGCAGGTTGACTCTTTTCCTCGCTGTGTTGTCATAGCTCTCATAAATGTGATTCCTCACTGCGAAGCCAGGTGCACGCATTACGAAACACATTACGTTTTTTATTTATTTAAGGTCGAGGATTTTTACACAGAGGGAATAACATCATGAAAACTTTAAACTAAAAAAAAAATATTTTGATTGAATAAATGTTCAGTTGCATGTAAGCTTGAATTTGTCAGTGCCATATCCCTGTTGGTTAGCTTCCCCTTTTTTGATGGCAGTTTACTTTTGCTTTTATTTTAACCAGTGCACCTTGTCTGTGCGACGACTCTGCCACTTGTTGCTTATTACTTAAAAACCTCACTGCACTGCTCTTTCATCATTAACAAATGCAAACTCCAGTCTCATGGGAACCAACTTTGTAGCAGTGTTTGTAATTTGAAGTTGTGAAGCAGACGTTTCCATGAGGAGGCAAATTATAGACAAGTTCTTTCAAAGCTTTAAAGTCTCCTCAAAAAAACAAGATATTTCTGTGTGTCGAAATACAGCTGCTGTTTAAAGCCAGGTTTCCCAAAAATTACTCTGTATGTCGCCGTCTTCAGATCAAAACATCACTCTGAGGTTGAACTTTTTTATCTTACGTGTGCCTTATCTGCTCCATCTGCGTCGTGTCAAGCAAAAGGCCTACTCAGCAAGAGAGAAGTGTAAATCGAAATCGTGCCTATGTGATAGTTTTGCTTCCTTTCCGTACCGTGCCTTTCACCCCACGATCGCTAACCTTGACCTTTACCGTAACCTTTTTTTTATTTCTTTTTTTAATCATCTCTCCATCTCTGGCTCACAGCTGACTTTCACACACACTCGCTGCGTGAGTCATTCATATCCACTTTCATTTCATGGAGGCACGGCCTGTCCTTATAAAATTGTATCTCTGTGTTTTATAGAGCCAAGTATCATGTTATATTTCTCTCCATACGACACTCTAAGCCGCTATAATCTTAAATTGCCTGAGCAGCATATACACGATACCCATATTCTCGTGTCCAGCTTGCACAACTGTTTAATCCACTGTCATGTCAGAGCTGTTGTAGGGGATTAGAGGTGTACGGTGTGTACCTATTTTTAAAGCAGAAAAATGATTCAGATTACTTGTTGACTGACACAAATGATTTGTTGTTTTAGAGTTGAGTCCTGTGAAAATCTAATAATCAACCACTCATTAAAAATACACATTCAGAGCTCATAGCTTAAGGATTGTATTGCAGAAGCCAAGTTTAGGGCTTCACCTAAGAATTATTTTCATCAACCTTTAACCTGTCATTTATTCTTTTTACTAACTGATTAACACTATGCAATGTGAAAAAAATGCACGTTTCCAGTTTTCCAAATCACGACTGTCACATCAGCAATCTAAAACCCAAATATATAATTTTTTCAGTGTTTTAAAAAGCAGCAAATCTTCACATTTGTGAAGCTTGAACCAGAGGATGTTTGCTATTTGGTTCATAAATCACTTGAAGGTTTAATCATCAAAACCGCTGTCGATACATTTCTGTCAAGTGTCAAATCCATGAATCAACTGATTGTTTCAACACGACCCGAATCAATCCAAAATTCAGCTTCTTTGGTTCTTTGACCTCAAAGCTCATGATCATTAACCAACTCTCTGGTGGAGTTTTTCAGCATGGTGGCAGCTGTGTTGAACTAAACTCTTGGCTGCTTCCCACCTCCTACCTCATGGCTGACCTCATCTCTACGTGAAGGCTGCACAGCGTCCGTCAGGCTCAGGGACCGAACCTATCTCTTCACGTGTATTGATATTGCATTGACCTGAAGGACGCGCAGCGAGCCGCACATTACCTCATCGGTAACACTAGCTGCGTTGTGCTGAATTTTGCATGGTCACATTGACCTGGTTGCTCCTTCATTATTCATGGCAATGGGAGGAAAGCAGCAAAATGAATACACACATGCATGCATGCATATCTGAAAGGCGGAGATGGGAGTTTTAAAGGAGCATCAGGTAGGAGAGACAGCACGGTTGATTCTGTTGGCTTCGCTGCCTGAAACATAAGAGCCATGTGACTGACTTGCTTGTGCGTTCGTGTCCGTATGTGCGTGTGTGAAGTCAATCAGTCCTCGGGCAGAAAAGGGTGTGGGAGTAATCCAGCACAGGAGACATAACACCCAGACCATTAGCGAACCAGCTCACATAACCCAAGCACTGGTGGCTGACAGACATGCGTAAACACATGGCACCGCTTCTCCGTATTCACCGCAGCTTCAGTATTCAACACCTCTCTTCAACCCCCTCCCTCCCCCCCACTGGCCTCTTCTTTCTGATGCTACACTTGGGCGGCTCACAAATATTTGCCATGGTCCTCCGCAAGCTCTCAGAGGGCAGGATTAATGGTGGTGTGTGCCGCACACCCAGGGCCAGACAAAGCCTCCCCATCTGGAGCTCCAACCCGTGACTGGGGAACAGAGGCAGCACACAGAGCCTGGTCAAGGCAGCCCGGGGAGGAGGGGGGGATCTATAGGCACCACTTCATAAATGAGCAGGAGTCCTGGGCAGCCCTGCAGATGAATGAAGGGGGCGTCTCTGTCTTTTGATGTGAAGGGGAGGAAAAGGGTCCTGTATGCCGGCCCGGGTCTGGTGCCACGCCAAATGGATCACATTTCCTCTACCAGCTGATTAAACAGCCATATCTGCATCCTTCACTGGGCCCTGGGCCAAACAATGGCAGCAGCCAGGGGGGATAGGAAGGACTGCCCAATGCATCCTACAGATTGTCTATTTAGGAGACCAGTTGAGACAAAATTAGGATGATGGTCATTAGTTTCTGTTTTTGGCCTGTGACCTTTTGTCTTTTTTTCCAAGTGTACAATATTCACGTGTAGAAGCACAAAAGTTGATATTGTATACTTCAAAAACTCTATACATTATCTGTATACATCATGCTGTAGTTGCTGCTGCTGGCTGCCCCCCATCAGTTGTTTGTCTATCGGCTTTAAGCAGTTAAAGCAAAGAGTGATTCATCCTGAAGGGGGCATGAATATCGGCATTAAAGTTCATGAAAATTCATCAAAAGACATTTCACTCCAAACTCAAAAATGTCAACTTCATGGTAGCACTATGGAAAAAAACAGTGACTCAGCAAAGTCATTAGGATACATGAATGATATTTTATTGGATAAGCAAAAACTTGATCACCAAAGTCATTAGGGTTCATCCTCTTGGGTACCATAGATATCTGACTAAATGTCATGGTAATTCATCCAATAGTTATTGAGATATTTCAGACTGGACCAATGTGGTGGATCGACGTCCCCCAAGCCAATATCATGGCAAAAAAAAAAAAAATCAAACTTTGAAGAAACGTCAGTAAAAATAAACCTTTGTCTAGCAAAAATATGTTTTTCTCTTTCTCTTCCAACCTTTTAGATTAACAGTATCTTGACTCTGCGTCCTGCTTGGGTTGGAAACTACCGGCCCATTGCACCAAATGATTTTCACGGTTTTATTTTAGGAATTGGGCGTTTTGGATTTAGAGCTTCTCATCTAAGTCCCCAGTTGGTCTGCTTTTAGTTGCCATCAGAAAAATGAGAAAAGTCTGGAACAGTGTGTGAAAGCTGGTGATGGAGACAGAAAACATGCACCACCCTGCTGGGGCTTTTGGCAAGCGGCTGCACAGACACCTTTAAGTGTGTAGATATTAATACAGCAAAAAAAAAAAAAACAGTGAAAAAGCTTAATTTTCTATGTTGGTTGTTGATCATAAGCGAGCTCTTATGATCATTCTGAGAGGACACAGATACTATTTATTACTACAAACCTCCCCTCAAGCTGTAGAGTAATTCTGCTTGTTCCAGCTTTGCCTTTCCTGAAACTTCTTAGACCATCACGTCCTGCTCTGTTCCACTTTATACGTTCAGTATTGTTGTTGTGGCTGATAGCATCAAACTGCCGCTCCATCTTGTTTACTGAGGACTCCTGTTTGTTCCTGTTTCTTCATGTGCTGCATGCCCTTAAGCGTGTGCTTTCGCCTCTCCTCCCTCAGGCCCAGCGATGAGAGACACCCGACGGTGACGGCTGACGGCACGGTGGACAACCTGGCCCAGGCTGTGGACGTCATCCTCAACCAGAGGCACTGAGTTCGAAGCAGAGGACGCTGGGAACTCCGCTTAATGTGACCGTGGGAGATACAGGCTGGTAGCTGGCAGTATTTTCACGTACTTAAATGTTTCCGGTGGGAAGGGTGTACTGCATTGAGTTAATGCAAGTAACTTATCAGAGCAGTAAAACACTAAAATACCATCCAAATATCCTGTAGCTGACAAATATGGGAAACGCCCACCCATCTGGTGCTCCACTTAGTGTAAAACAAACTGGAATGAAATGACTTCACATGACCCAGGTCTACAAGAGATGGTCCTCTGTGCTACACTGTGCATTTGTCTGTACATGACTGACATAGATAAGATACCTGACATTGATATGAATGTGCCTGTAACCAGCTGCTGACTGACAGAAGTGAGAAGTAACGCTGGGTGTTCAGACTCCCTGCTGGTGTTTCCGTCAGATTCTTTGCAGAGATATTCACACAGTTTCTAGTCAAACTGGAAAAGCACAATTGAAATGTAGCTGTTGTACATTTTAACATACATTAACCAAAGTAGCCTGTTATATATAGGTTAAATTGTTGCTCAATCCCTTTACACAATCTGAATAAAGTAGTAAGGAGAAGTCAGTACACTGAGCTGTTGTCTCACTCAACGTGCAGATTTGTTGGAGCACATTGTCACAGAACTTTTTGTTTTTCAAAAATTGACTCAAGGTCTCAAAGCGCTGGGGAAAACGTAGCCTTGGCTCCGGTTTTAACTGGAATTCGAATCGGAGCAGCTTTTGTTTTACAAAAGCAAATGGCTGGAAATGGGAAGTGAGCCGGTCTCGAAGATGATAAATGCAGAACCAAGCCGAGTGTGATGAATTGCGCTGGTGCTCGAGCTCATGTTTCCCCTTCTGTAAACAAAAATGAAACGAGCCCTCCATCATCAGATTGAAGAATCACAAATCTACAACCGCTTATCTTTATTTACTTGACAGTAAGCCGCCTCTGCTGAGGATTGCCCTGTCGTCGCTGCATTGTTAATTCCCACTCATTAGACGTCATGCATTCATGTCAGAATCTGCAGCGAGGTTAAAATGAAATGACGAGGGGTGGGGGGTAGGGGGGGGGATTGGTTATTGGGCTTTCGTGTGCCAGCTGGATCATTGAGGCCTCTGGAAGTGGGGCGTAAAACAAACGATTCTCCATCGCTGCCCCCGAGGTTTCAGTGTACCAAATAGATTCAACAAGAACAAAAGCCCATTGCCAAGTGATTCATTGAGGTCTTTCTGGTTCACTTCACCATTAGCTGACACAAGCTTGAATGTTATTGGGCAATTAAAGGTAATGAAATGCTACGAAGTATTATGAAACTGTGTCTGAGCTGCTCGTACCACTCCTATTTCTGACTGGGAAATAAATATTAATGTACACGGCAAAGTACTAGCAGCTGGTACCCAGTTTTCCAACAGCTTACACATTGTTTGACTTAGTGTTTTGTCCATTATGTTACTGCCTGTTGGCCTTGTATGGAGCTATTAAACATGTATTTGACTACTCTCAAATGAATTCACTTGGCTTTAAATAGGATTTTTTTTTTCCCAGTTCGTGAAAGTGCAGTAATACTGAGAGATGCAGGCCGAAGTTTTCAACAGCGCCTCTTGGCAGGTCCATCATCACTAGGTGTTAAATGCAAACACCCACAATCCCCAGAGCGAGCTAGTTGATAACCACGCCTCTCAGGCTGGCCCGAGGTCATCCACCCTTTTCACACAAGTAACAAATGAGCAGAAGTTAACGTCCACGAGCCGCCATGATAGGTAAACAGTGATATTCTTGCCGGAGCGCTGCGCATTGATTCCCTCAGTGTGACCGCAGACTGTGGAGCAAGATTACCTTTCAAATAATAGAGATGACCTCATTTCAGGAGACATGTCTGGGCATGTATGACCTCCCTGACACGGGACAGTATCGACAGACTTAACACACTGTCAGGTCTTTGACTGACTGAAGCTGTGGTGGTGATTTTCTGGTTGGAGGTTATTAAGACATCAGTTTGTCATCTGTGTACTTTTTGTACATCTGAATATTGTTAATTGTTGTTTTCTTACTTTGTTACATGACCTCAGTGCTGACAGGCATTCAGTTTACTTACTTTTAAGTAGTTAGTCCTGAAGCGATTAGGAGCTCATTCACCTCAAATTATTACATTTATTATATTAAGCATTTTTTAATTTGATTCTTCTTAATTGATTCTTTTTCAAAGTAATTCAACAAATGTTAATATTGTCATGTTCTTGCTTCTCAATACTCCGGCCTCAGTCATGGTTTTAGGGAGTCAGTCCACCAATTTGTTCCAGATTATTAATATAGATTATTGATATCTTAACATTTATTTGATGTATTTCAGTCTTTTTTTTTCTCTTTCTCCTTTGGACTTTGTTGACTGTTCCTCTAGTGTCACCAGCATTTGTTGTTTTGAATGAAATGCCTCAACAACTGGTGGATGGATTTCCATAGAATTAGGTTCATACATTCATATGATCAACTGAAAAAACTTTGAGAATCCTTTGACTTTTCATCTGGGTCAAAAATGTCAGCTTGTCACTCGTGTATTTGATTTTAACTGTTTTTCAGACTATGTAAGCAACTGGACAATTGAGGTTTTGGGAACTTGAAAGATTCACCCTTATTTTTTGACATGTTAAAGACTAAACAATTAATTACACTCAGTTAATTCAGAAAAAATGTTCTCAGTCTTGGACTCATCATTTTCCCTTCTTCCAAATGTCACTCCTATTAAGTGAACTTGATGCACGCCACACTTCAGCTACATGCTTCCCTTCCACTTCTGCAGTCATAGCAGAACATGATTATGACTGTCTGTCCCCACCCTCACCTCCCTCCTCTCCTTATACAACCTCAGGTCATTAAGCTCATGATCTCATTTTCATCTTACGTTGACTGACACCTCAGGGACGCGGCGCCCTCCAGAAAGTGTCATGTGTGAGGAGACAGACGAAGGCACCGTGAGGAGGAGAATGTGGGTCTCTGTTTAATGTGTCCTGTTCAATCTCCAGCCTCCAGTGCTGATGTTCTCCAGGGGGTCTCAAGTTTCTTAACCAAATCCAACAAAGTTGTGATTTATTTTTTTAAATGTAACATTGACAAGATTAGCGACTGATTTTAAGTCTTTTCTTTTAATACACATATAAAAACTGAAACCATTCATTTTTGAATCCTACTTGTTGAAATGTCTTTGAAATGAAATCCAAAATGAAGTCAGCCATTTTTAGAAACGAGGCCCCTCGAGATCGCTCCACATCTTTGCAGAGTACACACACACACACTGCTGTAATGTGTCTCTGAGCCCATATTCACATACGTTTTTATGTCATGTGTTTGGGTTAGGCTCCTCTTACACAGCACGCACACTGCTGCTCTTGTAGCGCACCTGCATTTACCCACCTTAACAACTGCCAGCTGTGTGTTACCTTGAACTTTCATCTCCACTCATTTGGCTCTTCCTGTTTGACAGGAAACGGCGGGTCAGCTGACCAGACAACGCCGCACACCTGCAGCCCCAAATGCACCGTTATCCATGGAAACATGCACTTGTTTTGACAGCACTCAGTTATTTGTCCCCTCCCTTCTTTGTGTGCTGTGTTTGCTCCATGTGGAGGCCTCTTGCTCTTACTCGCCAAGCCACATGGTTTCCCCACATTTCATCACTCTCTTTCCCTTGTGGGCAGCTGTGCCAGCAGCGCTCGGTGGCGTGGGAGGACTCTGGAACTTCAGAAGTCGTCGGTTGGGTTTGGAGCGGAGGCCTGAATTTCCTCCCTCTCCTGGCTGCCCCCGACCCCACCCCATTCCTCCCTCAGAGTCTTTGCAAGCAATCTGAGAAGTGTCTTACACAGAGCGCTCTGTGCTCCGCTAACATGGTCACAGCCGTCACAGGCCCCTCCAGGGACATGACCCCTGCTCGACTGCCCAGTAAAGCCTCAGAGGCCTGGCTCCCTAGACACTAAGCATGACCCCGTGATGTCATAGCAGAGCGTGTGCGTATGTATAATCCAGGCGAGAGGGTGGTTGTATGTCACCATGCAGTGTAAACGAACTGTCCTGCTCTGCGAAAGGTCTGAAGTCTTACAGCTGACCTTGGTTTTAAAGCTGTCTGTCTCTGCTGGGGCTCGCTCCTGTGAAGGAGTCCAGTTACCTTTTGTAGAAGCCCAAGCCTTCAGTTTGACTGCTCACACTTTTTATCCTATACAGTGTTCTTGCTGAAGGGACACGTCCTAGTTTAAATTGAACATTTGTTTGACGTGAGAAGGCTTGCACAACCTTGATCAGCTCTTCTATGTGGGTGCAGACTATTGCTGTTCAGACATAACACTGGCTGAACTTTAAAGAGTCGGTTGTACCTCACACACAGTTTGTGGTTTGGTCTTGCATGAATCCAACAAAGCATGTGGGTGACATTTGACACGGCAACTAGCCCCAACTGCAATAGTGCAATGATTCAGTGCATATGGAGCTCAAGGTAAAGTGTGCACTGCTTGCTTTTTATTAGAAAAGCTTCAGGCATCACTTGCTCAACTGAAAACGTTTTGTGGCAGGGCGCTACTGCTAAATTGTTTTTCACCCCGACCACATTTACGCTGCCAACTGGGGGTAGGCACCAAACCCCAAAACAAGTGCCAAGATTCAGTTTCATGTTTGAATTTGTTTATTAGTAAAGTTCCACTACTGAAAAAGTGAGTCATTTGCAAATTTGCTGTATTTTTCGGGGGGGTAATTTTCTTGTCATTCTTTTTTGTGAAATGGAAAATCTCCCAGAAACCTTTTGCAAGAATTTTAGAATAAAATAATGGTACTTTGTGAAGACCAATAATAATAGCAATAGAGTGAATAACGGGTAATTTAAAACCATTACAGGAAAAGCAGCACCACTAATCCACCTGAAACATCTTGACCTAAAACTTCCTTGAGTACCGTGGGACATCTGTTGCTTAAAAACAGAACCAAGTGTGATATGAATCATCATTAGAGCAGATAAGACAGTGCATAGCCTCCAACAGTTCCAGAGTGACCACCAGCCTGTTGTGAGGGTGCTGGTGGGGGTTGTGGAGGAGCGTAGTGCAGAACATGGGCACGGCACGCCCCTCCTGTTGTACTCCTATCTTCTCTCAGAACACAGCCTCCTTTCACTTCTGTCACTCCGCTGATTAAAGGCTGGGGGCCCTCAGTGTGTCAGTCTGCCCCACAGCACGTTTACAAGGGTTCTGTTTACCCATTTCCTTCTCGACTCATTACCCGAAAAGGGCTTAACCAGTGAAAAGCAGCGGCTTGCATGCACCACAGGCGGCTCTGTGACAGTGTAAATATGACCTCACTGTGCAAGCATAGAGATTCTCATGCAACAGCATAGTAATCAAGTCCCATTATAAGAGTATGCGTTGGCCTAGTAGTTGAGTTTAATCCCACAGTTATGTTTTGTGTGTTATTTGAGCCTGGAGTATAGCGTGTCAAGCTATCTTCAAATTACTCCGCCGGCCTTTAATGGAGTGACTTCCCTCCCTCAGTGGCAGCTTACGCTTTCAAAGAATGACGAGCGTCGTCTCAAGTCTGAACAAACACGCGGACGCGGTATGCAATCGCGCCGAGAGCAGTGAATCAAAAAGTTAACGACAGTATTATTCTGGAGGTTTGCACAGGCACCAGAGTTGGGGAGGGGAAGCAGACAAACGGAGCAGCGGCGGCAGCAGCCCTGACACATGGCCCACATTCACAGCCGCCTCCCACGTCACTGTGCTCCTCTGAGAAAAAGCCCCTTTTGTTTCCTAGCGCAGGGAGGGAGGGAGGTCTCTGGGGTGAACCGCCGCTCAGCTCCACCACTCCACCCGCCATCAAAAAATATAAAAAAAAAAGAAAAAGAAAGAAAGAAAAGAAACAGGGACCGGACATCCCACCCCTGCCCGGCGTCCTCCCTACTCACTCCCCGCTTCAGCACACAAACACAGGCTCATCAGTAGTACCACTACTACGCCTGGGATTGTCTTCTCCTGCTACTTAATTGGGTCAGTCTGCATTGTTGCATTAAAGACGTCTCCAACAATGAGCGTGCTGTTAATGCATGTGCTCTGCTGATAGCAGTAGTGGATGAATTCTTCCTTTCAGATTCTTTACTTAGATAAAAGGAGAAATACCACAATAAAGTTCTGCACTAAAAATGTACAAGTGCTCCTACTTAAAAATATCAAAAGTAAAAGTATTGATGCAGAATTTCCCCTGTCAGTGTTGTATTATTATGTATTTGATTTTTAGACTATTAACATGTAAACGTGTAGAGTAAGACGATATTTCTCTCTGAAATGGAGTTAAAGTAGCATAAAATTCAAACTCTCAAGTAAAGTAGGAATACATCAAACTTTAAAGTACAAAAAATGTAAGTACAATACTTGATTAATGTCATTATACCTCATATTATATTCAACCTCCAGCTAATCCAGATGTACACTGTGCATCCCAAATTGTGTAAGTAAAGACAGTGAAGTAATGTGATGACAAATGACACATTTAAAACTGTGTTTATTTGTATAGAAATATGCTCATGTTTTACATAACTTTGTAGTTACAAATCGTAAAAAGAAAGAATATTAACGCTATTAGCATCACAAAGTTTCTCTCAAACAAACGGGAGCGTAGAACTCAGAGAGAAGCCGGATGTTACTGTGTGAAATGTTAAGCTCTTCAATATACTTTACAGGTTGTGTGTGCGTGCAGCTTGCTGCTCAGTAAGAGTGAAAGGGGCTTTACTAACAGTAGCTCTCAAAGTAGTCTCCATTTCTGTCCATCATGTACCCATGTACGATTGAAGAAGGTCAGAGGAACAGACGCTTGTTCTAGTGCAGAGAATTTATACAAACCTGCTGTGAATTCTCTCCAAATGTAGTACAATGAAGGTAATCAGGGTTACAGAGAAATGTTAAAGACCCCAGTCTCTGAGCCAACATTAATATATCATTTTTCTATTTATCAGTTTTATTATTGTCACCCGAATCCATCCTCCCCGACTTCCTTGTTCTCCTGAGACACAGTTGAGATACCGCACAGTGCGGAAGTAGCTTCAGACTACAATAAGTCCCCAAAAAATGGGCTTTGAGCCCACAAAGCTCCTGCTCAGTCTTTCCTTGAGAAAATAAAAACAAGTGCTGGAACGCTCATTGCATTAGCTTCTCCACTTGCTTTGTCCTTAAGACTATCATGAGTTTACTGTACCACCTGGTGATAAACTGTCAGTCCTCTAAGTCAGCTTCCTCCTGAGAGGAAGACAGTCCAGCTCAGTTCCTTTCAATTTGTTCAATGTCGAGCTCGCCTCCGAGCTGATACACGTCCTTCCTCATGCTACACAGCCCCGCCCACAGAGGCTCACTGTCCTTCCCATTGGTCGACCCTGGCGTCACATCGCCGCAGTCTGTGGAGTTCCAGTCCGCCTCCTCGATGGTGGGGTCTGACGACACGTTCCTGGTGATCTCGCCCTCTTTGGTCCGTGGCTGAACGTCCTCCAAGCTGTGTTTGTTTGCACGTGAGTCGTGTGTGTCGCACTGAGCGGTGCTCCTGAGAGTAAGGAGGGCCTGGTCTGACTCGCAGCTGTCTTCGCCTGTGATTCCCGGGCAGCTAAGGCTGTGGAAATTCCGAAGTTTCTGTGGAAGGACAGACAGACCATCATTTTAGAAGCTTTGAAGGAAACAAGCTTAAACTTAAACAAACATGTCAAATCTTTGGTCTGGTCGGAACCCATAGTCTCGGTGGTGGTGGCATATTTAGTAAGGAAATCAAAACATTTCCTTCATCTTGCACTATGACCCATGTTCAAACAAGGACATAAACAAAAGTGAAAGTGTATAGCCATCTTATGAAAACAAGCCTCTACTGTACTCATACAGTGTGTGGGTGAGTCAGTGAGGTCAGTGCTCCACACTGAGCCACAACCACTATAATATAAAAAAGTTACAAGATTTGAGGAGTATAAATTTAGCTTGCGTTACATACTGGAGCAACTGGTAGTTGGATGAGTGAGGCTATGTGATCTGAGGTCCAATGGGAACTCCGGCAGCAAGTGGCCAGATACCCGGAGGGCAGACATCACTCATGTCAGCCTTTTGACTCTGCTGGCCTTTCACTGGCGCTGCACAAAGAACACATACATCTGGGAAAGCCAGAAACTTCCTTAGGCAAATCCACATGTGCCAGCGCTGCTGCAGGCAAGTCCTGTGACAGCTGTGCGTGCTGGAGCGGGAGGCTTTATGACAGAGGCTTATCCAATCTGTACAGCTAATGTGGAGAAGGCAGGACAGCTGCCTCATGCCTGACCACTACGGTGTCAGAGCAGAAGGACACAGGAGAATAAGGCCTCTGTGAAACCTCCTGTCACTTGTGTGCTTATGTAATACTTAACAAGCATGGGACTGTTGGGGATCACAGCCAAGTGTATGAACTGCAGCTGCAACTAATCGATAGATTAAAGATTAATCTATGCTCTTATGAGTCAGGACTCAAGGTTGTCTTCTACTCACTTATTTTGTCTAAAAACTTTTAAAAGCCCAAATGCATTCAGTTTGTAATGATGTAGGATAGAGAGAGGCTGCAAATCCTCACATTAGAGACTGGACCCTACAAATATTTGGTTTATGTATTTGAACAATTTGTACCAAATTCATTATGAAAGTTGTAATGTGCTCACAATGGCAATGCTAACATACTGATGTTTAGCAGGTATAATGTTTATCATGTTCACCATCTCAGTTTAGTGTGTTTGCAATGCTAACCTGTGCTAATTAGCACTAAATGCAAAGTACAACTGAGGCTGATAAGAGGAATAAGTTTTGCAGGTATATTGCCATCAACTAAAGTATCAGGCAACTTCAGATTTGGAGCTGATGATGGTGCTAGAAGAAAAGTCAAGGGATCATCAAAGTAGTTTAAGTTCCTGTGGGGACAAGAATGTCTGAACCAAACGTCTGTACAACATTTAGTGTCAGTCTATCCAATAGTGGTTAAGATATTTCAGTCTGGACCAAACTTCTCTTACTTAAAATGCTGAATTGATTATCCGTCCATCCACTGATCATTTCAACTCAATCATGACCACCATAGTATTCACATGCTCATCAGAGGTTCTGATCTGCAAACATAGATAAAGTTGTTTGAGCTCTGAATTAAGTAGAGAAGAAAGAAATGTAAAGTTGTGATCCACCTCTTCACCCCGACAGCAGTGAGAAAGGTCTCTGCAGCAGGCAGCAGTGGATCAAAGGGGGCCCTGCTGTTTTTCTTGGCGCTGGTCAAGTGGGTACATTTGTCAGCACCAGGCCAGTGTCACATTGCTGCCTTCTGCTTTAGCACCTCAGTCTCAACCGTCAGGCTTCTTTCCCAGACCTGCGGACCAAACTGATAAAGCTATGAGTCCCGACCGATACCAAAGTGGTGCCATCGACATTAGCAAAAACAAGTGTAGTTCGAACTTGTGCAGAAAGTTTAGCAGAGTTTCATGCAGAGAAACCCTTCGTCAAAGAATGTCCTCACACAACTTACTGCACCGCCTCGTCTGAATGAAATGGAGAAGAGAGCAGAAAGCCTCCTCATCCATACTGACCTTGACTCTCCGTCAATAAAAGCTGATCAATAGCTCATGAGGCCCGGGTTGTGGCAGCGATCCACCCACTGAGCTGAATTTACAGAAATCAATATCTCTTTACCCAACACGCATCTCCCCTGTTCAACGATCCATAACCTCTGCCACAGCTGCTCTACTTCCTGACATTCATGGAGCCACAGCGAGCCACGTAGAGGGTAGCAGTTTCTCCCTGGGTAAACTACACCGCCGAGGCGTGTGGGTGAGAGGACACTTTAGAGACGCACTCAGCACTGTGACCAATCTTTGAATAGAAAGGTGACTTTGAATACTGATAGGGTGACGTGTGTGAAGCGTGATAAAACCGCAGAGTTGAGTGCCAAGTGAGTTTAGTCCGTGATCACAATTGGACATCTTTTCCGCTGTGATTTCCTGAAGCTTCACAGCTGCATACTTCAGTCAATTTTTCAGTTAATTCAATCATCGTTAACAGTGTCACAATTTCCCAGAGCCTAAAGTAACATCTTCAAATCACTTGTTTTGTCCAACTAACAAACCCAAGGATATACCATTTGAAATCATATAAAACAAGCAATTGTAAAAAATTTTATCAGTTGATTTTTTTGTGTCAACTGACTTATGCAATTTAACCCAGAGGCAGCGCTGACAACTGGGCCAAAAAGTCTGGAAGTCATTTCCTCCAGGGCTTGACTCTAACCCAGAGTCTCTGGAGAGAAATTTAAAATGATCTTCCCCCCAAAAAAAGATGCCATAAAACAGTTTGTCCTTTCAGAGGCTTTGTTTCTTCCACCTGAGCTGAGAGCCAACGTCACAGCAGTGCCTTTTATTAGAGTAGAACAGAGAACACAATGCAGGAACAGCAGGACAGACCCAATGCTAACAATCTCAGCACCGAGACGTTCCTCTGTGAAAATATTGTTAGTTGCCTCGCCTAAGGCTTTTTTCTCCACACTGACCTCGTGCCTGTTTGGAGCGCGTGTGGCGTCTGCTTGTCGTGTCACAGCAGCGCTGCTGTTAAGACAATGCTGAACTCTGGGTGACTTTCTCAGAGGGGCCAAGTCCAGCTCTGTGTTTATGATCCACTCGGTGTACGTGTGAAATTTTACTATGTGTGTCTGTGTGCTTGTGGGGCAAAGAGACAAGCGCCTGCCAGGATGTGCAGATGAAACAGATGGTCTGTTGAAACACGCTTGACTTCAGATGTGGATCAACTAAAACTGGTAGTTTCATAAGATCGTTTCTTTTATGAATACAAACTCATCTGACTTCTTAATTCCAGCTTTGATTAAATCCATCAGCGTTCTTTGCTTCGTGCTCTCTTGTTTCTGCAAGAGCACATACACACCCTCATAATGGAATGTGACCCAGAACAGGCCTGCATGAATGAACGATCACCTTCATTTAGTGACAATGCCTGCAGAAACACTGAGGTGTGCTGAGGGAGAACAGACACAATGGCGTGACCTTAGTTGGAAGTGACTGTTTATCCAACATGGAAGGAGCAAATTGCCACAACAGCAGAGTATAAATAGCTGATGTTAGTGAGACTGATGGAGCTAGCAGAGCTTCCAGCTGGCATGACCATTTCCTGAGGGTCTTGTCTCTCTGGAGGCTGGACAGTGATCATGTGGATCACGTAAGAGGGCTGTGATGAGTTCAAACCAATAAATAAACGGCACATAAAATGCCACTGGAAATTGCCTCTGATAAATCATATGACATGCTCGGTTGCCACATTACATATACTGTCTAACAGAGTGTATATTAGGCTCCAAGTGATGTTAAACAGGGAGGGTTCTTCCTATGATTCAAGCTGTAATCTGCCAGTTTGTTTTAAAATCTGAGTATATTGTCCTGATGTGTACAAACTTATAAATACCAACCTGGGTCATCTTGGCCAGGTCCAAAGAAGGCCTCTGTTTGTGTGAGTCAGCTGGTCTTCTGCGCTTCACGCCAATCTTCTTGTCGTTGAGGACGCACGGCTGCGAGCGACTGCGGGCGAGGCCCCCCTGTCCACCGCGGCGCTCCAGCTCTGGAGTGGAGTCAGGGGAGCTGGGTGGCGAGGGTCCACGAGGCTCAGGGAGGCAGATCTGTTCATGAGAGAGGTAGAGGGGCTGCGCTGAGGGCTCAGAGGACAGGGGCATGGAGGAGGAGGGCGTCAGGCTGGTGAAGGCAGAGGGGCAGGGGAGACGCTGGGCGAAGCAGGGCAGCTCCAGGGTGTTAGAGCGGGCAGGGAGGCTGAAGCTGGAGCTGCGCTGCATGGCCGGGAAGCCGAGCTGCGCGTTCCCCACGCCGCCACGCTGGACGCTGCCTCCGCTGTGGCACCTCCTCTTCTCCACGGTCGTCCACACGCGAGAGCCCTGAGGGCGCCAGGTGGAGCGGCAACCACCGAGCTCGTCTGAGCAAGACAGGGACCGGCACTGCCGCTTGCTGGGGGGTGCAGTGGAGTGCGAGGACGCGGCCTCGGTCAGGCTGAGGTCTTGTAACAAGCTGGTGATTGTGCTCGAAGTGGAGCCAACATCCCAATCCCAGTGGGCAGAACTTTTATGCACCTCAGGCAGGACGTCCCACAGGCTCTCCAGGCTGGTCCCAACTGGCCTCTGCTGTATGGCACAGCTGTGACCCACCTCACACCACCGGCTTGTCTCTGCAACAATACACCACATTCATTTTAATGAAATAACCTTTAAAAAAATATATGACAGACATGATCCTCACCTAAAATACAGAATGATTTATGGGGTTAGTTGCACACAGAGGACCTTAATTATGTATTAATTATGTACGTTTTTTTTATTCTATGAATATGGAATTTATTAATGAATGAACTTTAAATGTATGAGAAACGTGAACTTTTTGTGTGTGCGTGTGTGTCTCTTCTGTTCAGCATCAACTTCATCATAATTAGTCTTTTTTTATGTGTACTTCCAGCACTTTAACAAATTCATTTGTACATCACTTTGGAACAAAGCTTCTGCCAAAGAATAAATGTAAATGTACCAAACTGAGCTGCCCACAAGAGACAGTAAATGTTGAAGTAACTCTGCAGCTGGTGTTAGCTTGTAAAATCTCCCTGCTCTTCACACTTTATTTTTCATTAGAAGTGACATCATCATCACTGCCACGGGGCTGTATTTAATTTCATGGTGTCAAAAGGAATAAAAACATGCACTTTTTGTGAGGACAAATTTAAAAAAAATGTAGAAATTCATTCCTGATGCGCAAACTCCTTGAGAAGAACAGAACACAATATAAGAATAACTTTAGACATAAACCTCAAAAAAATGACAAAACAAACAGACTTTTTTTAGTCCAGAGGTTCTCCTGTCATTAGAGGTTAAGTTTGGCAACCTCAACATGGACAACATCCATGACACGGCTGGGTCCAGTCTGGGTCAGTGCGTTGGTCCCAGCATGTGTACTTTGTATTGACACTACTCACTGCTTTGTGTAATTGGCACTAAAAATAAATCCTGTCCTCCAGGCGCTGCTTCAGTGTCACAGTCTGTGAGCACAGCTGATTGTGAAAGGGAGCTTAATGTCTAACTGACTCAGTATCAAACCTTGTCTCTGCTGGAGCAAGACTTGATAAAACGTCAATAACCCACCATAAACATCCTGACATATCATCTTGTTCTTATGTCGTGATCTACCAGAGTTCTGTATCAGACCAGCTCCCTATCTGCTATTGCTGATTCCCTAGCGCCATAGCTACCATCTGTTATTGCCACAGAAACTCTTGAATAGCTGAATGGGTCAGCCAACTGAACTGGTCAGTCAACTCTGAGTCAGATACTCGACGTTGAAGCCACAGCCCACTCCTGGTATGCAAAAGGTCTATTCTTCTCCACTGGATATAAAATCCCCAAAATACCATCTACAGTAGACGGGCAGGACGAGGAACAAAGGGCAGTGTGAACAACACCTACTGGTACTGCTGTGTGCTCTGCCAGGACTTTGCCAGTCTTACGCACTCAATGCCAAGTTACCGCAGGGACAGAATGCCATTTAATCTTTCAATACAAAGACTTTATAGGCTGTTACTCATACAGCTGGGTAAACTTAAGATATGGGCCTTTGTAGTCATAACCAAATTTCCAACTTCAGGACAACATGTCCTCAGCTGTAAGACCTGCAGGAGTGCCATGAGATCCAGCTAATGATAAGCTGCTAACACGTTGTAATTAACGCACATTCGTCTTGGCAGACACACCTGTCAGATATGTTTCACATAATGCCGTGAGACCATCAACCAGATGTAACAGAGGCTGGCTCGCTGCCGATAATTCCTCTAAAATGTCAGAATACAACACTTAGGGTTGAGCGATTGGGCGAATGTATAGGTGACTGGCTGAGTCATCGCGGGTTGTTTGTTTTGTGCGATTTTTGACATTTTATTTTGTTGATGTAATGATCTGCTTCCAATGAATGACTGCTCATTGACAGACTTGTTCAGCAAGCAAACAGCGAGGAAAAAGTGTTAAGGCAATTGTACGGTTGTATTTTTTGTTTAACAAAGAAAATAGGTGTAAGGATATTTCTTGACATTTCGTGAGTGACAACAGTAGCCCAAACCGAGGTAGCCACAAAATTTACTATTGAGAAATCACTCTTTTTATTAACCACTGAATTGATTCTAATCATCTTACGGGTGTGAATGTGTTTATTGACTTACCCATGAGTCCACAAGAGAAAAGTGCCGTCCCCTGGCTCATGGTCTGTGCCTGGAACTGCAGAAATGCAAGAGAGGTTCGATGTCAAAAACCAGATAGTCACAAAAATAGGACTGCAAAAAAAGTACAGGAAGCTCTACCAACAAGTCAATAAATGAACAAATACAAGTAAAAGCCAACTGGAAAGTCAAATTGTGTGTGTACAGTTGGCCCTGAGAGCAACCAGTCAACAGACATGCCTCTGATTGACGCTCACTCTCAGAGCATGGTGACTTCATTTCACGTGGCTGAGAGGGCAAACTCAAACTCTGGGGGAATTTTCTCACTCCGTGTTGGCAGAAAGAATGTTTCTACTGCATGGATGCTGATTATAAAATGAGTCAGAGTTGCTCAGCCTAGTGGAACTAAAATACTCCGTTGTCACTTTGAGCGCAATAAATGGAACACGGAGGATTCAGCACCAGATGACAAACGCCCTGCTGATAACAGTTGGCAGCTATTATGATGCAATTATGAGTAATTGTAACATAAACAGCCCTTATTCGCAGTCTTCAGCATCCAAATAGTTCTTTTGACATCACGTCCTGACATTCAGTAAGGCAACACTTGTGAATTTTCCAACAAATTTGACTCAGCGGAAGCTAAAAGTCACATTTAAGCTCTGATTTAACTTGACAAAATAGGAAATTATAATGAAAAGCCATAAAACGGATGTGGAGCAATTTCCTGATTCAGAGCAGCATCTTCTTGTCTCCTATCTTGACAAGCGTAGGCCTGCTGGCAAGGCTACATATAAAAATAAAATGACACATTTCACGCAGAGAAAAAATGTTTACACAAGTAGAAAATAACCTCACCGGGCCCAAATCTGTACTTTTGGATGTTACATCGTCGGCACCCTTCTTTTCCAGTGTTTTCTTGTAGATGATCACCATGGCAATGCACATCCTTGTCCCAAGGCGTTCCAGTGAGGGCAAGAAAAGCTGGCGGCCATCTTGACGGGCGTGCTGCGAGTGGGCTGGTTTCTCATAAGCTTAAGACAGCAGCCCTCGACTCCCTTCAGGAATGCGCTTCACTCCTCGACCCAATCCTGAGCGGACACACAAAGATGAGCACAGGATTAGAATTCAGTACATTTCTGACATTCTGTCGACCATATAAGCAGAGAACAATCCAGCTGGATTGGGGAGAACAGATCTCCTGGGTGGAGGCTCAACTGGGAGGAAACCCAGTACTCTCTTAAGGTAATACTCAAGTGAAAATGTATCTTCTCCCACTTCGTGGATTCACAGCAGCTTCAATCGCAAAAAAAAGTCATGACCAAAAAAAGTGTCATTAAGTATCAAATGTCTATAGAAACATTTCAACCCACTTCTGCAGCATAATCCATTTTCCTGGCTTTGATCTGTAGCTTCAGTAAGCTACGGTGAGGCAATAGCACCACTATCTAAGTAGCATCTTTAGCTATATTGTGGAGAAACCGGAGTAAAATATGCTGCAGGAGAGGCTTGAGAAATGTCTATGCCATTGTAACTACTGTGAATCCAAGCTACCATCATCCATTAAAGAGCGAGTTACAACTTTCAGAGCCAACTTTCAAGCCTACAGGCATTGAAAATTTGATACTGAAAAGAGAGAGAGATTTGTGGTGGAGCATGCCATTGAAGCCTCGAGCTCATCTCACACACATTCAAAAGCACAGAACCCTAAACGGTTTGGATCTAAAGCTACTGTAACTCTCCACTCCTGCATGTTCTCAGTGTTTCTCAAGTGAGCAAACACCTGCCTCTGTGTCACCATATAGTGGTGTGTAATTTGAAATTGCACGGCAAGGTTTCTCCACTGTGTCACCAAAACTGGCCTATCCTTCAGCTTCCTAAATGGGAGAACTTGCTTTTCTTTCTCACTTATGAGAGTAAATGAAGAGTCTTTGAGTTTTGGACTGTTGGTTGGGAATCTAATTAAGGATGTCACTTTGAGCTTTGGGAAATTGTGATGCACATTTTTCACAATTTTGTTGGCATTTTATATCATGAAAATACTCTGCAGATAAATCAATAATGAGACTAGCAGCAGCCCTAATCATCAGTCATCTGAGAGAGTGAGTTTCCTCAATGTGCTCCACTCTGGAGCACACTGAGAGGAATAGAGCAAAGTCAAAGTTGTGTAATTGAATACTCAGGGGCTGGCTGGGAATAGCTGACCTTGCGGTTATCAAAACAACCCTCTTCACATTAGTGCTGCACCACGGTTACAGTAAAACAGCTGATTGGCCACAGATGTAAACCTATATAATCGTCAGAGAGGATTTTTATTACCACCAGATCAGTTCCACTCGAGGCTACGTCAGGTGCAGCGGACACGAGACAGTCGTAGGATGCCTGCAAGGTCAGAGAGTGTCTGTTTGAATGACAGAACAACTGCAAGCACAAAAAGGGGGAGGGGGGGCAGAAAGCGACAGCGTACGTGAAACAAAAGAGCGCTCTGTGCAGAAGATGAGACACCGTGGGAAACAAAAGAAGCGACATCAGAGGATGTGAGTGGTGGGGTTAAGTGTGTGTGTGTACATGCAAGAGGGAGGAGGGGGGGGGACAGCATCACAAGACCCTGAGGGAGCTGACATAGTGGAGGTGGTGTTTGCATTTAGCATATGATTTCCATTACTAACACTTATCACGTCAAGAAAACATCTTAAACAAGGATGTTTTTAGCAGCAGCTCTACAAGGAGATCAGTGCGGTTCAAGGACGCCTGGCAGCTTTAACTTGTGGCTGCTGTAAATAGAAAAGAAGTGATCAAAGCTTGGTTGACCAGGTCAGGCTGGCTTATACTGTGCGTGGCCATTAACCACACAGATCTGAGTTTCACAGCGGAGACGACTCGGGAGGTGCTGGGGCGGAGGAAACAGTTGTTTATATATTAGCCTTAATGGCTCAGTGATGGATGGCGCTGGCATTGACACGGAAAGAAAAAAAGCTTGCCCAAAAGAAATTAAACTGGCAAAGTCAATAGAAGCTCTTTAACATGATGTTTACTCAAACAGACACTAAATGATGCTTCCCCTCCCTAGAAAAATGGAAAAAGTCTCACTGAAGCTTGACACTCTGGTCTCCAGACTGTAAGTAACATCCATTACCTCCAGTTACAGAGAATCCAAGCAATTTATCACCTTTCTCATACTCAGGCATTACGTTTTCATCCTGTAAATCTGAGCCGCTTTCTTTAAATGGGCGAGGTTTATAACATAATTATAAACATTCCTCAGCTCGATGACATAGGTTGAACACACAATTATAACAGCCTAACCTATCCCCACAGCCTTTGAAAGTCATTCACACTTGTGACGGTTTGTGAATAGAAAACATTTTAAGACGTGCTGGAAAAAGGGCAGTCTGCTTTTTCTTGTACAGACAAAGCTATAGTGCAAATGTAGGAGCCATGCCAAAGCAGGTTTTCCATGCTTTATGGATGCACCCAATGCACTCGTGTCAGACTGACTGCACCGTCATATTCAAAGATGCAGATGAGGCTGTAATCTGTCAAATGAAGCATCTAGAATTTCTACCCAAGAAGCGCCACCATCCTTCTGACGTCAAAGCCCGATTCACCTCCATAACGTTGCTGCCATTATCTGGAATCAGTGGGAGCCTCTATGCTTCTGCAGCCCGATAGCTCTTTATCTGCGCTGGGGCAGCAGCCACCATGACAAGTGAGAAGTCTAATCTAAGAGCGTTGCAGGACTTTTCCCTTCAGACGAGCTTTCCATCACATGCAAACAGGCTGCTGACTGACTGCAACAAAGTCTGCAGTGACAGCAGCCTTTCCGAAGAGACAACAATGAGGCCGCCTTGAACGAGCTGATGGCACTCCACATTTCCTTTGTGGTCACCAAAAGCCTTTCAACCATCGCTACTTTGGGCTGTCAGAAATGGCAAGCCATCGCACAGCGGCGTGAAAAGAGTGCTAGATAGGACGAGAGGCAAAACCACATAGTCGGCTGGGTCAGCTGTGAAGCGGAGGCCTGCTTTAGATTCAGCCAAGTCAATATTTTCTATATGAGCTCTACTATATTGTAAACAACACTTTTCTAAGTCTCATAAATTGCAGTCAAGTCCAGAAAGACTATAGACTGTCAGCTTAGCCGTTACAGTAGACATCTAAACTGCGGTCACCCATGAAAGCCCTGTTTCCCAATTAGAGCAGCTTTTGCATACATTGCTCAGACTGTAATCCCACTGGTTAGGCCAACATTACATAAGGATTTGGCAGCTTTGTGTCTGACTGACAATTAGAGCTAATACTAATCCATTTTATAGCACTTGGACAGCTGGTGGAAAACAAAACTCTTTAATATTGTTGCACCTTGTATAGGCCACTAAGCAACACATTTGTGGACAACTTAAAAGACTATGTTACATCTATTTTTAAGCTTATCACACATGCTTAATTTTTTTATTCAATCTTTAAAGCAAAGTGTAAACTGATGAAAAGCTTAAATGTTAAGCAGAATTTTCAGACTTCCTCCATTGACATTGCTGCGTGCATGGCAGTCAGATCTGTGTCCTGCACTCAACAATCGAAGGATTGTGGCCGTCTCAGTTATCCGAGCATCTGCTGAGCACCTGAGACGGCCCGACTTGAAACCTAACTGAGGGATTTGTGCTGCTCTTCGTCACCGCACCGCTTGTGAAAGGAATGCTGGGTAAAAGTTTAGCTGTCCCCTTCCAGAAAGATACACTGGTAAAAAAAATGCACGTTCCTCAAAAGCTTCAATCCCCCGAGCTATTGGCTCTGGTGGCCTACTTGTTTTGAGTTGTATGGATTGTACAGGATCCATATTTGGACTGTTTCTCATCGTAATGGCGGATGTGTTGACGGAGCATGTAAAAGAAAAATACACAAAACGGCTAATAAAGACTGAATAACTGAATGACAAATTGGAAAACCATTTTTTTCATCATTTTCACTGTGAAAATTCAACGTTTTTGAAATCTGAAATCTTTCTTTGTTGGCGTCGTCATTAATTAGGGGCCACAAAGGGCAGGTGCCACCAAAGTTTTGCCATGGCTGTCTGACTGAAAAGAAATTTATGAAACTCATTGTAGGGCGCAGGCTAGCCCACAGCTGTCCGCATGTTCACAGAAAATTAGGCTATGTCAAACAGGAGGCACACTCTACATGTAAAGCAGCGAGTGAATAGTCAGAAATGAGCATGGCTGGGAGGCTTCAATAGTAGTTATCAGGCTCAGATGAAGGCCTGGGGTACAGCCAAGGACTCACAAGCATGCAGCTGCCCACTTACCATAAACACAAAGGCTCAGCATGGCTATGCATGGCAGCCAAGGAGGCCTACGTTTTAAAGCAGGCCTGCTGTTTAATTATCTCATACATAATCACTTGCACTGTATACATTTGTCCAGAACAAGAGCTTTGTTGAGCTCTGTAATTGAGGCTTTCAACACACCTGTCCAAGTTGGAGAGAAATGTTGTCCACTTGAATGCTAAATCTAACAAAAGTCTCTTAATTACGAAGGGTTGGAGACACAACATCCATCTACTTCCACGGCAGTAGAACACTGCATTTTAATAGACCCAAATGAGAATAAGTCACATCAAGTCCTATTAACTTTCAATCAAAACTAAGAGTGGAAGGGAAAGAGCACACTTGAGTTTTACCTGCAGGAATTCATCCATCCCCCACTGCATTTACACTGACCATATATACATGAAACAACATGAGAAAGGCAGGGAACTAAGTTTTTTGTCAGATGAGTGTTTAAACAATGTCATAACAATGGCATTACAATACACAGGCTCTAAGAGAGCCCTCAAATTTTATCTAAATATTTTCAGTGATATGGAAAGGGAAGAGGAATCATCTGCGAGCTCTGATAGGCAGCCTCTTTTGTGCTTGAGCTAAAACTGTTGAACAGTTTTTCAGATGAGCTTGCCAGCCCTCCAGGTGGATGCCTCTCAGTTTCAGAGGAAAAGGCCCTGAAAACTGAGCTCGTCCAAGTAACCAGCACAAACAGTCCCTTAAACCCCTTTTCCAAAATCCCTCATGAAAGGGAAATGAGTTTGGCAAAGAAAGTGGTGTGACGGGAGCTCACAGAATGTTACACGCAGGCTACAGAGCAAACAGGATTTTGAACTCAACAGAAAGGCCACAAGCAACTGATGATAAAATATGAGACGTGCATTCTCAGAAAAATAAATGATACATCTGCGCTTTGACAGCAACTCTTTTTGACTTATAGTTGATGCATGTCAAAGCCACTTATGAACTTTCTAATCGTAATCATGGCCATGGGACACTCTGAGGAGTTCAGGTTTAACAAGCTCTTGTATTTATGATCCCACTGAGTACTTAAATTGCAGAATCTGTTGGATTGTATGTCAGCCAGCTCTGTCTTCATACCTGAGGGGAAGGTTGGCTGGATAAAGATAAGACAACAACATTCCACTGCAACGGCACAAACCGTAACATACAAGAAGGAGGGTCTGAGGAAAACCCAGATGACATGGATGCCAAATTATGTAGTGTCAGGTACAAAAGCATACACCAAATGACAGTTTTTTAAAAATTATAAATTAAAAATTATACATGCTCATACATTTTCCATCTATGTGTGTCATGCAGGAGTAAAAACCCATTTAGAGATTTAAAAGTGTTTGTCCTCCAAAACTAGCATAAAATGCTTTTGATCCAATTATAGTATCTCTTTGCAAACTTCATGGAAAAACTTTGTCAACTAATCTGATTGGAGTTCACACTTATTGCCAGATGTCAAACAAGCCAAGCATAGTTTCTAAGCTCATACTGAAAAAAAGATGAATGGATGATACTGACATGAAAACTGGTATTTATCAGGGATCTTGCAGATGTATGAACATGTTTAAACTCCACTTAAACTCATTGACACTTTGTTTTGTTAACCCTCCCTGCAATTTCATCACATTGCGTCTTTATGAAGCTATTAAATATGGCAATGCAGACAATAAAAAGAAGAAACAGCTGATAAAAATCAGCTCAAGCTGCATTTATGGAGGTTCAGTAAGACAAGACAGAAGAGACGAGCTAAGGCAGCACACATGAGGAAAAGTTGCTAAGCTAACACAAAGAAGATATTTTATGTTATTGGTCACTTCTAATTAAACTTCCCTGCACAAAAGTCACCATTCATACCAATCACACACTTTCAAAACACAAGGCAGCATCACCCTCCTCACTTTATAAACTAGCTAACTACTAAGTTAGCTTGCACAGAAACTTGTTATTACACCAAAAACTATGACTCACAAGCATCACGTTGAGCGCCAGAGACTCTCCAACAACACCTTAGTTTCGCTGGACCATGTTGAGTTTTGTTTCTTGAGCAGAAAAAGGGCAGAACAAGGGGTGAAGACATGAAGCAAAGGGAGCAGGTCCCCTCTCGTCCTGCTCCAGGCGGCTCCTGCAAACTACAACATTACCCAGCGCACTACTGTCGAGCGGACGATACCACTTCTGACAGGGGGGAGGGGTGTCTCATAACTTATGTGGGCTCGATAATACCACTAAAACTCTCATTCATTTCTCTTTCAGCTTACTTATTTTTTGTTAATAGGCTCAAAAATTTCTATGAACTTCAGGTAAAGCTCGTTGCGAGAAAGTAAAATATTAATCTCCGTGTAGTTTCTTTGTAACATCCCCACCCCCTCTCGTGTAACTAGTGGTGTGATCCACCCTCCAGTAATGAAAAGTAATCACAGTTTTGTGCATATAGACAAGGTACTTTCACAATAAACACTGGTGTAACATGATAACTTGTGAACTGTGTGTGACTTAAAGAGCCAGATTGAGGGAGAGAAAGGAGGAGGTGGTTTATATACATTCATACTCCCCCACCTCACAAAATTAGTTCCAGTATAATATGGGTTAGCCCCAAATAAATGCATTTATTAAAAACAGATGTTCTCCTTCGAGGAACTGAATTCTGGCTTTATCGTGATGATGAACATCACGATAAAGCCATGTATGCAATGTGCTATTATTTATCTTCTGGTTTATTTGTCTATATACACACATATTAATATCACTTGGGCCAGTGGTTCCAAACTTTATTATCTTCTGATCAATTAAAGTCTATCCATCAAAGAGATAGTCTTCTTTTTTGTTATTTGAATACTTTAAGGAGGCCTGAAGAAAAGAAAGCAAACATTAGAGACAGGTTTTCTTATATCATCTTGCAACACCTTTTCTTCCAGTACAACTTGTTCACATTATCTGTTTACTTTTCTATATGTTTAGACATGTGTGTACATTGTGAGACACTGACACTTAAAGTCGAATAATCCTCGAACATCTGAAAATTGATATAAGTCGATTATAATCTTGACAAGTCCTGCAATAAAGTACAGCAATTTGAAATTGTTGTCGCCAAAAGCTGCAACAGTAAAAAGATCAACAAGTGTATTTCATCATTCCTATCCTATCACATCATATGCAGTAAGTTCATTTATTTTGTGGGGGCTGAAGTTAACACACTGGGCCTCAGAAGGGTGGGGAGCTGGAGCTCACCCCTGGCAGACACTATTGTTAATCAAGGAGTAACATCTGTTGTGTGCCACTAATCTCCCCCAGACTGTCAGACTGTCCTCCTCGGTTTTAGACTGTCTGCCTTTTGTGTTAAAGGGCACCAAGGATTTGCCTCCTCCACTATGGAGGCTACAGTGAGGGGGTGACAAGTTGTTGTTTTTTTACCCAGAACCCCTCTGCCGTCTGGATTTAGCAAACGGATGCAAAATATACAGTATGACAAAGCAAACTTTGCATAGTAGATGACTCATTTGGAAACAGATGATCACAACAACTCTAGTACAAAAGTATTGCAATTCAACAAGTTTGTGTGCTGTCGCTGTCAAAACCATAGGGGGCAGTATCCACCAGTCATAGTGCAGCTTGATTTAAAGTGAAGTGTTATATCTTCAATATGTTTGATAAATAATAAGCCTTGATTTAGGTGTCATTTTTCTTCACTTTGCTCATGTGACTGTAGCTAGCATATGGTTAACAGTAAATAGGTAGTGAGCTTCCAACTCCCAGGACTGAGACCCCATGCAGAATGCTGTATGCCATCTGTGGTTCACACTGGCTGCAGACAGATGGCTAAAGGACTCCTGTTACAGGAGCCATGTCTCCTCAACTTTAATGAACAGTTAATCCTCTCCATCCCTCACCAAATTCCCCATTTTATGATTTAAGATTTTCATATTAGTTTGTTTTCATTACTAATTTTAAATGCCATTAAAACATTGAACTCTATTCATACTGTACCACAAATTAGCTTCAAAGCAGAATGATAAGTTTACCAATACTATGTGTAGTATTTGAGGTTGTTTGTTATTAACTTTTTATCAGTGAGCACAAATTCAATATACATAGTCAACTCTTGAAAAGTTTGGCCAAGACGGTGACACTTGTCCAAAAGAAAAACACTGACACCATTTGACAAAAGTCAGAAGTACACGCATTTACAAACTGACTTTTTGCAGCTTGTTGTTGAAATTATTCTCTGGTGTTACTCAGTGGGGATACTGTAACTACAGTCAGAACACAAAAAGAGCATATGGCTTTCATGGAGCTCCATCTAAATTTTACTGCTTCTCATCTATCCCACTAATCCTCGCCTATAATTTTTATAGGCAAGTTAATTGAACTGGCACATCTCTGTGGGTTTGGAGATCTCTTCTAAGAGGCTCTAAAGCCGAGTTTTTGCCAAAGCATGCACATTGCTAAAACCTCCACAGCATCTTAAAGAGGAGCAGCTGTTCATCCAGTAACGCTTATGAGCGACTGTGTGAGTGAGGCATTTAGAAAAAGAGCAGTTTTTTTTAAATAATTATGATGTTTATATGATAAAGTCTCAGTTATTCCATGTGTTATATTATTGGATCATTACACTCGATGCACGTCATACAGTATAAACAGCCTTTTAATATTGTAGCAGGTCAAGCTGGAGCTAATTCTGCCTACTATATATAGTGTTTAAAGACTTAATCTATAACAAGGATCAGACAATGATAGATGTATTAAGAACCTTTACAAAAAGTAGAAGTATCAATATATATCAGGTAAATCATCAGATCAATAAATCTGTATCAGTAGTAATAGCAATGTAAAAATATTCAAATACATACAAAAGTCCTGTTTTCTAAATCTTACATATGTAACAATAACCATCAAAAGGGACAGAAAAATGGACACCACGAAAAGTATATTATTACATATTATTATTACTTATGCATTCATGTCTAAGGGGCATTTTATTGTTCTAGTCAGTCAAATCATCTACACTTTATTTACTTGTTTTACGGTCGGTAAGTCTAAAGCACATCATATTTCATAACCTGACTAGGCTGACATTTTTTTGTCTGTAGAATTTTTATCAGCTAAATAAGAAGCAACTAAAGCTGTTACATAACCTAGAGGAACAGAGAAGTACAATATCATATAAATCAAATAATCTAGTAAAGTACCAGTACTTCACATTGGTAAATGTTACCTTCCATCTCTGGCCCCTGGTGATGTTTACCCAAGATGATCTACGCGATTTCAAGGGCTCTTACTCTGAAATTCGGCCCACCCACATTCTCAGAAACACTGAGCAGATTATTTTGACAACAGCAATTGGTCTTCATGGTCCATTGTGAGTAATAGATTTATTAAGGAACAGTTGCTCTGGAGTCAGTCGGTTACTTTGCTTTGACACAGTGAAAACAAAGACATTCTTCTACAACAACAGCAAGTGTATTTGTTGTAGTAACAGTACGTGTAGTATGCAGCATCTGTTTTTTAACCACTTTAATCTGTACAGTCGTGATGAAAGTTATATTAATACAATATGTAATCTGTACCTCGTTAGCAGTGCAACATGTAACTCAAGCTTTACCATCACATCCACTTCTGAAATAGAGAGGTCTTCTGAAACTCTTCCATAAATATATTACATTATTTTTACATTTAACATATTTTCCGTAAATAAGTGCATTCACAGTGATATATTAAGAAACACATGACATAAAATAACCTGAGTTACATTTGGAGTGACTAATACTGAGCACGTTGTATCGTTTTTGGGGCTCTCTCTCCTTGAGAATCCCCTCTCTCGGCCTCCATGTGAGCCTGCACCGACCTCCACAGCGCCCTGATGTTCCCCTCTCCAAAACCTGTCGCCCCTCTTCGCTCTATCAGCTCGAGGAAGAAGGTGTCCTCTGCGAAGATGGGCTTGGTGAACACCTGGAGAAGGTATCTGGAAGCGGATGGTAAAAAGGTAAGGACACTGGTTGGTCTTACATGAACCTGACGAACATGTTGACTGATACCTGGACTACAGATGATTCGACAGGAGATGTATCACAATTTATGGAGAGCTGATGTCCGGCCCCACCTTGGGATTAAACTCTATTCTCAGAGCTTTCATTGCTAAATATCATGAAGGTTTTCTTTCTTTAAATGAAAGGCTAAAACATCCCTGGGGCTTTTATGCACATATTCAAAGTTAAACCGGTTTTTATTCCTGATTGAACATCTTGTCATTTTAACATAGATAAAAGACCAACTGTTCGCTGCCATTCAGACATTAGAGCTCCTATGAGACTTTGATTTTATGGCTCACAACACATAGGGAATTGGTTGCTATTGAAGCTTTTGTTAAAAAAAATGTTGTTTTATCTTTGTTAAAATGTGAAGGTGCTAAAGAATTAGACAGACAGAAAACCCCAGGAGAGAGCTGTATCTTTGCAGAGAGAGAGACAAAAGAAACCCTCCATTAAAAAATACTCTGTCTGGAAGAGAGTTTATAAAAGGTGTGTGAGATTGCAGTGCCTCTCACCTTCTGTTTTCTGTGGATGCTGTCTGCGATGAGGGATCCTGCTGCAGGTCTGTGTCCAGGAGAATGCCATGCTGCGCCAGAATCTGGGGGTTGTGTCCCGCCTCCTCGATCTCCTGCTGTTTTCCCACCTGTCACAGCACAGAGGCGAGGTAGAAGAGTCGATTAGCACGGTAGAAGGCGACACATTTGCAAATATATATTATACATACCATTGTTTAATGTAATAATCAAGCACAGAAACTGTTAAAAGTGAAAATGAAATTGCATAGAAAGTCGTAAAAAAATTCTGCTTATTTACTATTATACCAAGTCAGTGATTGTAAAGTTTTCTGTTGGAGGAAGTGAAGCTGAGAGCTGGTAAAACTAACAAATCCCCCAAACCAAAAATCTTTGTGAAGCCTTGTAAAAAGTGCTGGATCGGTCCTCTCTTACTGACTGATCTTTGGTTCCTGGTGATTGATTATATGAATTGACTGTATGTGTAAATTTTAAATTTAAATACAACCCTAATCCGTCTTGTGTCCATACTACAAACTTGCTGAATAAAATATGAACAATTTCTTACATTTATAAGGTCAAATTTCTTATGGCAAATAAGATGTGCACTTCTGTAAGAGTCAGTCAAACCTCGGTGTAGTAGGCAGGAGGAGGGGAGAAGAACTGGACACCAGCTTCAGCCATCACATTTGCAGTGGAAACAATGTTTTTTGTGTACAGTCCAATGTGCTGGATCCCCGGGGACCTGTGCTTCTCCAAGAAGCTGTCAACCTGATTCCTGCCTGGAATAAATACAAGCACATAATCATGGAGGAGTTGTAATATAATCAAATATGGCAGAAATGAAATGCCTTGAAGATTAAAGCGGCTGCTGTTACCTTGTTCAGGAAGTGATTCTGCAATGACAAACTTGCAGTCGGGCTCTTTTTTGTCCACAGATGGGAGAGCGATTCCTGCTTCGCTGCATTTCCAGTACTCCATGGCGGTAAGACGAAGACCAATGCCCTCCTGGTTGACCACAAAACCTTCATTCACATCTTCATTACTGCTCAAGAGAACAAACAGTCATCTTTAATACTGACATCAAGTTGACACAGTAGACATTTAATGCATTGAAATGGCAAAATTTTCTTACCTATCAATGAAAAACCTTTGAAAACCAAAGAGCTTCTCATACCACCTCATGACCTGCTGGGTTGTTCTCCTGGGACAGGCGTAAGTTATGTGGTCGAAATGTGTGATTGGACAAAACCTGTCCTCTTCATCCAAGCTGCAGTTTTTTTCAATGACATCAAACCCTGGCAGGAAGCTTCCCTCATATTTCGTCCTGTCTATTAATGTATGGCAAACATTCCCTACAATGGATTTAACCACAGAGTAGGTGACCTGACCCCCCTCGTCCTGGACGGTGGTGGGAGGCACCAGGAAATTGCAGCCCAGAAGGCGAAGATCCCTGAATGACCTTTCCACATCCTCCACCTCGAAACACACGTTGCTCACAGTGTCCACCGGCAAATGTGGGCTGACATCGTAGAGACATTTCACTGAATGATCCTGACTGTGTTTCCCCACCGTGACCAGGTGTGGATCAGGTGAATATCCGTCTTCATTCAATCTCACCCTGCTCTGGTTTGGTCTCTCATTCACGACGAAAACTGCGGATCCTTTCCTCAGAGCCAGCTGTCTGGACCCGTCGGTTCGTCTGCTAGCAAACAGATTAAACTTGAATTTGGAGACGAGGTCGTTTGCTATTTTCTCCGCGTTAGAAACGTGGAGCGAAATGTGGTGTAACCGGCTCAAGTAAGCTGCCATGTTTGGATGTGACGTATTGGAAGGAGGCGTGGCCAAAGCATAAGTGACTTTTTCGACCAATTCTCTGTATCAATGTGATATTTACAAGTATGTATATTTGTATATTTTGTGTGCATGTTATAATAGAAAATATGTATCAACAATGCCTCCAACATTTTTAAATAGCCAATGATCTAACTTTGAGGTCAATTAAAGGTGATCATAACCAATTAAAATGTCTTTTGCAACAGCATGCGGGCATTTTAGTTTTTCTACACATGTAAACCAGTTTATTCTTTAGTCCTTTTCCTCATATAATCTCTGTCAATCTTAGTGTGTATAAAACTAATTATAGCAAGGGTCTACAGATTTATGACATTCTTTCTGCAAATAAAATGGTGCATAATATTAGTTTATATTAATTTGATACCCAGAACATCTGAATGATATTTTATTTCTGAAATTAAACTACATAATTTCATCACACAACAACAGTGAGTATAATTCTGAATTGTTTGGCTTTTCTTCCTCCTTATATAATCTCTATCTATTTTAGTGTGTAAAAAGTAAATTATAACACAGACTTAAGGCATAAGATTTATATTCATATTAATTTGCTGTGTAAAACATCTGGATATTTATAATAATAAACGGCATAATTTCATCACACAATTGTGAGTAGTGAAGCTTTTGGTGTTTTTTATAAGCTCGGATTTTTCTGAATTGTTCGGTCAAAGTATTTTTAAACATGATATAAAATATTATGCTTCATTGTACGGACAAAACACGAAGAGCTAAAATCACAGCAACTAGAGACAGTATCATAACATAATAAAAACTCATGTTATTGTCTTTGATATAAAATCTCCCAGCTCTTTTTACAATCTCATATATTTTCCGTCATCGCGAGGTATGATATTTCCGATAGATCGGAACGCAACAGTATTTCTCTTTTATCCAATCACATTGAGCGCTGAGCCAGATGATTGGTGACGTAGGCAAGCGAGCGTTTATTTTGGCTCTGCTGCTCATTTGTCTCACTGTCGCCGCCATTAAACAACACGGAGGCGATGTAAACCATGGAGAGTCCCCGATTTAGACCATGATCCAAGGACTGGCGCTACAGAGGCTCTGCCAAGGTGTGGTTTTTTCTGCTAGAGGTTAATGTGTCCACGAAGGTAAACATGTGAGAGAGCAAAGGGGTCGAAACGAGTCGGATTGGGAAGGTTTGACAGAGCAGGAGGAGGAGGGGGGACTGGACGAGAAGGGTTTGTTGTGGTTTTCAGAAGGACTTGAGAAACATCCACAAAACGGTAAGAGTTTGACATAATTTCCTTAAAACTATCCCGATAATGACATGTTTCATGGTTGTACGTTTTCTGAAATGTTTGTTCACTGGTGAGATTGACGGCAGCTATGTATGCTAGGTGGTTAGCCTTCCAGCTAGCAAGCTAACGTTAGACACTGAACATTAGGACATGTTGAAGCTTTAAAGCTGCCTGTCATGTGAATCAAACCCAGGCTGTTAGACATACATACTTTTCTGATAATGAACAACTGGTGGGCGATTTTATTATTTCAATCACATCAAAATCTCAGGCTGCAAGGGTCATTTAAGATGCCTGACCAGATGTGAGTTAGTTTTCAAACTGCTGGAACATATGTTATGAAATCACTTTGTTTTTTACTTACGTAAAACACAAACAAGTATATCATGTTTAACCACCTACAATGTGATTCACACAAGTGTGTTTTATGCCACACATCTGTTTATCACAACAGTTTGACCATCTGAAGTGATCCACAATGACGGAACAGAAGATAAAGTGGGTCTGTGACTACTGCACCTATGAAAACTGGCCATCTGCCATCAAGTGCACTATGTGCCGGGCTCAGAGGTCGAGGGGTCCCATAATCACAGAGGAACCTTATAAGAACAGTCCAGATCTGGACCCCAGTCTGGAGTGGGACCCTCCCAGAACTGAGAGTGGCAGCAGCCTCCTCATCTGCCCTGATTCCAGTGCTAGGCCAAGAGTCAGGTCAGCCAGCATGGCTGAGATTGCCAATAAGTGGTCCTGCCAGATATGCACCTACCTGAACTGGCCCCGGGCTATCCGCTGCACACAGTGCCTGTGTCAGCGCCCAAGGACCAGCAGCCCCACCGAGTCCCCCCAGACTTCAGGCTCCAACGCAGGCTGCCGTCCTGCTCTCCACTCCCCTGTGGATACCTGTGAGGAGTACAATGACAGAAACAGACTCAACACTCATCAGCAGCACTGGACATGCACAGCTTGCACTTACCAGAACTGGCCCAAAACTACAAAATGTGTGGTATGCGACCACCCCAGGCCCAACAACCAGGAAGCCATAGAGCTGGCCGAGTCCGCAGAGCCAACACCCATGATCAACGAGCAGGATAGGGCTCGGTGGAGGGGCAGTTGTAGCGGAGGCCAGGGCCAAAGAAGGTCCCCTCCTATGCCCAAGAGGGAAGATAATGTCAAAATGGACTTCCAGAGGATAGAGCTTGCAGCCGGAGCCATGAGCAGCAAAGAGGAGCAAGAGGTTGACTTCAAGAAACTAAAGCAGATTAGAAACCGGATGAGGAAAACAGACTGGCTGTTCCTCAATGCATGTGCTGGTGAGTTTTTATACATTATTATGTGTGATTCCTATGAGTGCTGAAGTCGATCCACGAAAAAAAAAAATCAACAACAATTTTGACAATTGATTATTTATTTGTAAGGAAAATGCAAAACATCATGTCTCAGCTTCTGTGTGAGGATTTGCTCCCTTTCTCCTCATTTCATATCATTGTAAATTGTATATATTTTTGGGGTTTGATTGGACAAAACATGCAATTGAAAGACTTTATTTTGGGCTTTGGGAACTCATAATGCCATGTTCACATATGTTGGCATTTCTAAATTGATTTGCCCATCAGTACATTTTAACATTATTTGTAGTGTGTCCTGTGTCCATAGGAATGATTACAAATAGTCAAAGTCTTTACTGTGCTCTGATTATGTGTGAGAATACTTTCGCCCTTCACACTCGCCTTCATTTCCCTCTGTTCCTCCCTTGAATTGTCTTACTGGTACAAAGAATCCATACTCTGTTTTTTTTCGCCTTGTAACAACACTTCTATTGTCACAGCAGCTTTTTGTTTCCCTCCATGATGTCATGTTCAGTGATGACAAAGCAAAGTGCTCCAGTCAGAGGCCACCGTTTGATTGTTTTTGTCCCAGTGGCAAAACATTTAGTTTCCTCTTAGTTCTATTTTATTACAGTGCAGATGGTGCCTCACCCTGCAAAGGCCAAGGCTACATAGTAGTGCGATCCACTTGGTGTTTTATTCATGAATGACAACGTATCTTGTTGTGTAGGCTCCAAATATTATAGTACAACAGGAATTTTGCAAAACATGAGCTTGGCAGGCACTGTGGGAAAGGTTTCATTTCAAGGTAGTGCTTTCAGGTGGAAAATATCCGTAGTAGTGAGGTGATACTTGTCCTCAACAAAGCATAAATAATGCTGAATGGCAGCATAATAAAGATGTGTAACTTAATGGGTAGTAGGAATTTGATCCAACTCATCACTGAAGCACTAGCTGCCCTTGCTGTGCCACTGAGAGTGTCTTTGAGAAACTGAGAGGGGGTGAGTGCTTCCCAGCCGGTGGGGATGAATGGGCCGTCTGGGCAGCGCAGTGAGAGTGGAGCCCGTGGACCAGAGACTCTCCTGGCATGCAGTCAACAGACCCTGTAAACAGTGGTGCTTATGTGCTGACCAGGGGCCTCTAGGAGGCAAAAATAGCCTTGACAAGACATGAACACCAGTCAACAAAATAAAAGCATGAAGGCAGCACATGATCAGCGTCCTCCTGACCTTTGCACTGATTGCGCTCTGTAGCTTGTTGTTGAGTAGAAAACATTACTCTCAGTCATCTTGGTCCTCCATCTACCAGATACAGACATTCCCAGCATTTTCATTAATGTTGTGCGTTTTTTATTCGCACCATGTCAGCTGACTTTTTTCAGTTCAGTTAAGTTGCTTGTGTTACAGTTGGGCTCTTCAAAGGGTTTGTCAATGGAGGAAGTGCTGCACATTATGGCCAAGCCAAGCACTTCCTCAGGTCTCACAACTTCGCTCTACTGTTTCCACACATTTCTCCTCTAATGTTTTGTCAGTGCTCTGTATTTGGGCCAAAATCAGATGATTCCATTCATACTACTTTCCCCCAAAAGGAAGCAGACTTTGTTTGGATTATATTGTTCTTTTGTTTCACTGAAAGACTTTTACTGGCTAGCTTCACAAATGCAGATAATGTTTTTAACATATTATGCTTGTAGTTGGATGTTGTGATGTTTTGTACAGTTTATGTGATCAGTTTGGTTCTAAAAAAAGACTGTGAAGGAGCTCTGTGTGTTTGCCTTCAAGCATTGGAAATGATCTTGTTGGTCAGCTGAATTTCCATCTGATTGGTTACAAAAACATCACACACCCATGACTACAAAATTCCCCCTAAAACTGTAATGTCAGTTTGTAGAGATTGTGGTCACAAATACTAAAACTCAGTCAGAGTTGTAATGATTTGAAACGTTAATGTCTGAGTAGTTCAAACGACAACATTAATGCACCTTTATGTCAGATTACAGTAGGGTTATTGTGGTCCTGGTGTGACTTGGTTGAGAGACACGTTGAACTATGTGTTACACCGCAGCCAGTATTTGTCTTTTATGACCTGCATGATGTGCAAATGTGATCGGACAGGAGGAGCCAGAGACACTCTTCTGGGATCAGTAACGCTTTTTCAAACCTGAAGAGAGAAGACATGAGGCATCCTTGTTACACAATTGGTTGCCTTCCATTATTGTGCACTACTTGAGATGAAACCACAAATTCAGTCAAGTCATGCCTGATTTGCAGAATGCCCCATGTCTGGCTGTTTGGGCCATTTTGGACTGATGGTGTATAAACTGATCAGACACAAGGTATTGCCAGTAAGGTTTTTAGACTGTATCCCAGCTCCACACTATTTATTTATTATGTAAAGTACACATTATTTACTCATAATACACTTTTGTTGCAGATAGTAAATAAGAAATTAATGCAAAAAAAGAATGAGAAGTCCAGGTTCAAGGTGTTCTTGAAGATTACAATACTGAGCATGTCTTAAAATTTAGCAAAGTTAGAGGTCAGTAATCTTCCAGATATTTAATCCTTTGTTGCTCTCCATAGCTCTTTTTTGAGTAATTCCAGTCCATAGTGTAGAGGTAGGCAGGAAACAAGGAAAGTGAGAGTGTGACGGTGTAACATGCAGCTCAGGTCCTTAGCTGGAATTGAACTGTGGACATTGTGTTTATGTGGTATGCGCCTTAACCATTATGCTATCTACTGCCATTTCTACTGTGCACTGCAAGGCACACTCTGACAGGAAGAACACACTGTGTGCTGCCTCACCAGCCAACCAGGTGCTTGGGTAACAAAGGACCAAATGTGAATAAACTACTCGGCAACACTAGCTGACTAACTGAAATCATCTTTTCCATTTCACCAATGCATTTCAGTGTATTATTGTTGAAGTAGCAGGAATACTCTGCATTTTAAAAGTGGAATTTGGTCACAGGTTAAATCTTGTTTTTCTCATCACAACTTTGACCTCAAACAAGAAAACTAAACCTGAGTGTGTTGTTTGTTTCAGACGACCTATATTCACACACTTGCAAAACAGGTCCCCATATTCTTGACTTTTTTCTGAGGTCTCCAGCTTGGCAGGAGCTGGACTGCACCCAAAATCATTCGGCACCTATTTATGGATCCGTGTTCACGCGGCATGTGTAAAAGGAGACCGGGCATTCTTGGCATGTTCAAGTGCAGGTTCTCTCAAGGTAACTGTCCTTGAGAGAACATCCTCACATAAGGCAGTCTGTTAAGATTAGCCAGCGCTTCAGTTTTGTGTGCTACCTTGCTGCTGCTCATTTCAATCATAACAGATGTTGAGACTAGCAGGTCCAAAGGAGGGGGAGGACGCTAATCTGCACTGACTGTCCTCTGTCTGACTCAGTCCTCTGATAGCTCTGCATTATGAAGTACACTGCTCTGTCTGTTCTGCTGTGTAGTAGCTTGACAGTGTGATAACTGTTCTCACACTGAGTTAGCTGGTGGCTACATGTAGAGGTCATCTGAATCGTGGATTGACGTCAAGAGCGAATTCTTCTCGTGTTTAACTCTTTTACTCGAGTTGAATTATGTAAATTCCTCCCAGGTTTTAATATTAATTGGTTGTGACTGAGAACAGCGTGATGTGTTAGCACAGTTTGATGCATGTTTCTGTAGCTCTTTCATTGGACATGGCAAGCTGTCTGTTACATCTTGCTTCTATTACAAGCAAGGACATGGGGTTGGAACGGCTCCAAACACCAGTCTAATCCATTTACAAAGAATAGGCTTGTTTTAAAAGGATTCCCAGGTCTTTCGACATTAATTTATTTTCTTTGCAGATATGTTTGAACAGGGAACACGAGTATTTGGCAGAGTAGGTTCCCATCATAGACTGTGTAAAACATCTAACATGCACAACACCAACTTTAACTAATGCAGACTCATATAACAGCCGTGCCATGAATATTACCTGTGTGAAGATTTTGATGTTCAGTTTTTGTTGAAATTAGTGTCTCATTGATGTAAATGTTGTGCCTCAAACTGGCAACTGAGTATACACCTTGTGATAACAGTGAGGCTTTGTGTACTTGCAGTTGAGTTGTGTTCGCTGTTGAACTCTTCTTCCTTCAACATGGATTGTAAACAATGCAGCTGTCTAACTTCAATAGCTTGTGTACATGAATTCCTGGAGGTACCAAATCATTTTTGCATTTCAGTGCCAACATTTGTGTCCTATTTTCTGACCTTCCTTCCTCCCCTGGCTGCAGGCGTGGTGGAGGGAGACCTGGCGGCAGTAGAAGCCTACAAGTCGTCCGGAGGGGACATCGCCCGGCAGCTCACCGCCGACGAGGTGCAGCTCCTCAACCGCTCCTCTGCGTTTGATGTGGGCTTCACCCTGGTCCATCTGGCCATCCGCTTCCAGAGGCAGGACATGCTCGCCATCCTGCTCACAGAGGTAGGCGTCTTGATAGATTTTGTTCGTCCCTATGGAAGTAATACTATGCAGTCTTCTTTGAGCAGGTGAACTGAAAGATGTACTATGAATTTATTCAACAGGTTGTCCCTCTTTACACACATGTTTCTGCACATGAATACACTAAGCAGCAGAATCCATTGTACATTTTTCTAAAGCAAGACTTATAGATTGTTAAGTCTTGTAAAATAGAATAGGTAACTAGCAGTAATCATGTCTTCCTTTACATGCATTACTGACTCAAACTGGTTTTACTGCACCAGGAAACGTCAGAAGTGTCCATGTAATTTTGATGCTATTCTCTACTTCTCCTGGCCGACCACGTCAGTCTGTAATTGTTCTGCGCCAGAGTAGACGATATATAGCAGATGCCCGTAATGCCTATAATTACAGCAGAAGTGCACTTTGAGGATTAGGTGGAGGATTAGCCTGGCTGCAGTCCTGCCACTGGTTCCTAATGGATGCGATGCCACGGAGCTGATGTGGTTTTGCAAGGAGGGCAAGCAACGATTAGGAAAGGCACCGAGGGGCAGCGCTGTGGAACAAGTCACTGAGGTTCATATCTACATCCAGTCGCTGCTTTAATAGGCGAGCTATTTATATTAGTGAGGGTAGATTAAATATTAGAATCACGCCACAGTATAACACAAGGCACTCAACAGCAATACAAAATCCAACCATATATTTGAGACAATCCTGTTGAAATTATTGCAGTATTTGCCATGTATCAAATATCCCATCATGCCCGTATTGCTGTTTTTGCCTCAAGCTTTCAGTGAATCAGCGTGTGTGTCTTTTAGGTGAGCCAGCAGGCAGCTAAGTGCATCCCCTCCATGGTGTGCCCCGAGCTGACGGAGCAGATCCGCAGGGAGATCGCAGCCTCGCTACATCAACGCAAAGGAGACTTCGCCTGTTACTTCCTCACTGACCTGGTCACCTTCACCCTGCCTGCAGGTATCCGCAGTATTTGATGATTAGATCGAACGCCTCCTCTATTTTTATCCCTATATAAGTGACAGACATTTTTTCTGTAGGCTCAATAAACACCTCAGATTGTCACCTCAAATCAGTCTCAACATTTGTCTTTTTGAGGATCTTAGATGAAGATTGACGTTGAATATTGCAGACTACATTTACTGTGATCCGGAAAATGATTTATTTTGTGATTTATGAGCTCGTGTTCACACTTAATTTTCATGCACATCTGTAGAACTTCCCCCTGAACAGTGTAAATGTGCAGCATTTCAGCGTGTGATCTTGGATGTTTTTGCCCCACTGGAGAATTGGAGGAATGACAGCCAGCCTTGTTGTGCAGCATTGCTCGGAGAAACAGCAGCTCTGTGTCCCGTCCCTGTGGCGTAATGTCTTCACTGAAATGACATGCACTTTGCTTTTTCAGAGCTACCAGTTGTATTCTGATGCAGAGCTGCCAGTGCCGCTGGGATGAAAGATTATGCAGGCTTGATAGATATGACTTTTTTTTTTTTTTTTTT